>JAGDQO010002053.1:0-202500 GCA_018342035.1 Solanum appendiculatum
ACCACGTACACTTGCGTGTGCATTTGGGAGCAACAAGTTTTTGGCGCCGCTGCCGGGGACTTAGAAATTAATTTATATTTAATTCTTTTGAGTCTACTAGTGATTATTCGAAGTGCTAACCACTTGATCTTAGCCGTTCTGTATTGCAGGCAATTCGGATCTGAAGTCTGGCTCGCAAAGGTGATCTTGTTGAACCAGACGACGAACCTGAACGAGCCCTTCGACAACGAAGAAAGCTGGCGAATCTTGGAAGACAACGAGAATTAGGATTAGATCTCCCAGAAAACCGGGAGGAGAACCCGGTTGATGATCGTGGAGAACACGTGGAAAGAGAACACATGGAGATACCTGCAGGGATAGCTCCGAGGCCAGTTCGTGATGTGGCAGTCCCACTCACCACTAGTATGACCTCGAGCATTCGAAAACCACCACCGGGTGGAAGCTTTGAGTTGAAACAATCCATGGTGCATCTCCTCCATACTAATGGGCAATTCACTGGCCTACCCCATGAAGATCCCCAAGTGCACCTCAGAGGTTTTCTAGAGATAACCAGCACTTATATGCCACATGGGGTATCAACTGATTATGTGCGATTGACCTTGTTCCCATTTTCACTTTTGGGAGAAGCGAGGCGATGGTTAGACTCTGAGCATCCCAACTCTATCACCACATGGGATCAGTTAGCAAAGAAGTTCCTTAATCGATTCTTCCCCTCAGGCAGAACCGCAAAACTGAGAGGTGAAATATTGAGTTTCAAGCAGAGAAGTGGAGAGAACATGTACCAAGCCTGGGATAGATTTAAACAATTGTTGCTTGCGTGTCCACATCACTATCAGGCAAATGAGGTATTAGCTCATACCTTTATTGAATGCCTTGAATATAATTCTAGGGTACTATTGAATACTGTAGTAGGTGGGCAAGCTCTTGAGAAGACCTATGATGAGTTAGTGGAGCTCTTGGACAAAATGTCTGAAAGCAACCCAGATTGGAATGGTGATACGCAAAGGAGCACAACATCAAAGGCTGCAGGTGTTTTGGAAGTGGATCAATTAACTGCACTGACTGCAAAATTGGATGCGCTAGCAACTAACTTCACCACTCAGCTCAAGAAGTTATCAGTCGGGCAGCAACAAGCACATGTAAATGTTGTACACCAACCGCAAGGATGGTGTGAAGTTTGCGGAAGTGGAGACCATGTGTCTGATTTTTGCGGTGAAAACCCAGACTCTGTGAACTATCTAGGGAATGCTCAAAGAGGTGGAGGTACGCAGAATTATGGTAACACGTATAACTCAAGTTGGAGGAACCACCCCAACTTCTCATGGGGTGGAAATCAGAATCAACACCAAAATCAGGCTCAAGGGCAGAACCAATACAGATCACAAGGTAATGGACAACAATTTCAACAGCCAAGTAATCAAGGTGCGAAGCAAGGGGGCATGACTAATGAGGAGCTGTTCAAAAAACTAAGTACAGAAAACAACAAGTTGGGAGAAGAGTTGAGAAGCACCCAATTAGCACAGAAAAATCTGGAAAGACAGTTTGCACAATTGGCTAATGCAGTCAATATGCGTCCTCCTGGAGGTCTTCCGGGTGACACGGATCCTAACCCAAGGCAACTGAATGCGGTGAGTACAAGGAGTGGATTACAACTGGAGGAACTAGCTCCAAAGAAGAGAAGTTCTGAGGCGGTGAGAGAAGAAAAGAAACCCGAAGAAGTGGTTCAAGAAGCGAATGTTGAGAGGATTGTTCCTCAAATAAAACCACCCCCTCCGTTTCCTCAAAAGTTCAAAAAGCAGAACGAGGACGAATGCTTCGGTAAGTTTCTGTCTCTCCTTAAACAAGTTCACATTAATCTCCCTTTGGTTGATATTTTGCAGGGAATTCCTAAGTACGCCAAGTATGTGAAGGATATAATGGCGAATAAGAAGAGATTGACTGAGTATGAAACAGTGGCACTCACGGAGGAGTGCAGTTCGAGAATTCAGAATAGACTACCCAAAAAGTTGAAAGATCCGGGCAGCTTCACAGTCCAAATCACCATTGGCCAAAGTGTTCATGCCCGCGGTTTGTGTGATTTGGGTGCTAGTATAAACCTCATGCCGGCATCTTTATACAATAAACTTGGGTTGGGTAGTCCAAAACCAACCACAATCATTCTCCAATTGGCCGATAGGTCGGTGGCAAGGCCGGAAGGAGTAGTAGAAGATGTCTTGGTGCAAGTTGGGTCACTGATCTTTCCTGTGGACTTTGTTGTCCTAAATTTTGAACCCGATCCGGAAGTTCCATTTATTTTGGGACGACCATTCTTAGCTACAGGGCGAGCATTGATTGATGTAGCGGCCGGGCAGTTGACTATGAGAGCTCATGATAAGGTGGAGGTGTTTGATGTCTATCGCGCCTTGAAGTTGCCATCTGTCTATGAAGAGTTGTCTGCCATTACAGTAGTAGACCTTGCTATAGAATTGCATTGCATAACTCCCAACGATCCCTTGGAAAGAGTTTTGGTGGGGCATGACATAGATGGAGATGCAGAAGCGCAAGAACTGGCCACTTGTCTTAATGTAGCACTAGTTGGTTCACAAAAAGGTGTAGTCGAACCATTAGATCGAGTGTTGGGTCTTCTTCCCAAACCCTCAATAGAAGAAGCACCAAAGCTGGAGTTAAAATCACTTCCGTCACACTTGAGGTATGCATATCTTGGCTCTAATGAAACTTTACCTGTTATACTTTCTGCGCATTTGTCTGCAGCACAGGTTGATGCGGCTTTGGAGATACTGAAGAAAAGGAAGAAAGCAATAGGCTGGCAAA
The DNA here is from genome assembly GCA_018342035.1 of Solanum appendiculatum. Taxonomy (NCBI): domain Eukaryota; kingdom Viridiplantae; phylum Streptophyta; class Magnoliopsida; order Solanales; family Solanaceae; genus Solanum; species Solanum appendiculatum. Next base: position 2,812 of record JAGDQO010002053.1, read on the forward strand.
TGTCGGATATTCATGGAATTAGTCCGGCCTTGTGCATGCACCGAATTTACATGGAGGACGACCATAAACCGAGTACGCAACACCAACGCCGGCTGAATCCTTTGATGAAGGAGGTCGTGAAGAAAGAAGTGATCAAGTGGTTAGATGCAGGAATTGTGTATCCTATCTCTGACAGCAAATGGGTAAGTCCTGTGCAATGTGTACCTAAGAAAGGAGGTATGACAGTAGTGAAGAATGACAAGAATGAGTTGATCCCAACAAGAACTGTCACCGGATGGAGAATTTGCATGGATTACCGAAAATTAAATGATGCCACAAGAAAGGACCACTACCCTGTCCCTTTTATTGATCAAATGCTTGACCGTTTAGCAGGACAGGAGTATTATTGCTTCTTGGATGGGTATTCTGGATATAATCAGATTTTAATCGCACCTGAGGATCAAGAGAAGACTACATTCACATGTCCCTATGGCACGTATGCATTCAAACGCATGCCATTTGGGCTTTGCAATGCTCCTGCCACATTCCAGAGTGCATGATGGCCATTTTCCATGATATGGTGGAGGACTTTGTGGAAGTATTCATGGATGACTTCTCCGTTTTTGGGAATTCTTTTGAGGTATGTCTTCGAAACCTTGATAAAGTACTTGCTCGCTGTGAAGACACTAACCTTGTGCTTAATTGGGAAAAGTGTCACTTCTTAGTCCGAGAAGGTATAGTTTTGGGTCATAAAGTGTCTAAACAGGGACTCGAGGTAGATAAAGCAAAGGTGGAAGTTATTGAAAAATTGCCCCCTCCTATTTCTGTCAAAGGGGTAAGAAGTTTCTTAGGACATGCAGGTTTTTACCGGAGATTCATCAAGGACTTTTCCAAGATTGCTAGACCTATGTGCAGTCTTTTGGAAAAGGAGGTGAAATTTGATTTCGATGCAATATGCTTAGAAGCTTTTGAGATGCTGAAGCGGAACTTAATTGAAGCTCCTATCTTGGTTGCTCCTAACTGGGGGTTGCCATTTGAACTCATGTGTGATGCAAGCGATGTAGCAGTTGGTGCAGTATTGGGACAGAGACAAGGCAAAGTGTTCCATTCAATATATTATGCGAGCAAGACCCTTGATACTGCTCAAGCTAATTATACAGTGACTGAGAAGGAGATGCTTGCCTTAGTGTTCTCCTTCGACAAGTTCAGATCATATTTGGTAGGTACCAAAGTTATTGTTTATACTGACCATGCAGCTATTAGGTACCTATTCAATAAGAAGGATGCTAAGCCGAGACTAATTCGGTGGATATTGCTTCTCTAAGAGTTCGATCTTGAGATCAAAGACCGGAAGGGTACTGAAAATCAGATCGCTGATCATCTGTCAAGATTAGAAGATTTCTCTCATGTGCATGAAGGGGAACAAATACGCGAGGAGTTTCCGGATGAGCAGTTGATGGCTTTGGATATCTCCCAAGTGCCTTGGTATGCGGATATTGTGAATTTCTTGGTGAGTGGAGTGTTTCCACCTGGCGCAACAACCCAACAAAGAAAGAAGCTGATGCATGATGCTAAATTCTATATATGGGACGAGCCATTCTTGTTCAAACAAGGAGTGGACGAAGTGGTAAGGCGATGCATTCCGGAGAATGAGGTCAAGCAAGTGCTCCAGAGTTGTCATGCAAGTCCTTATGGAGGACACCATGGAGGAGAACGCACGGCTCACAAGGTATTGCAATCTGGCTTCTTTTGGCCCTCTCTTTTTAAAGATTCTATGGCTTATGTGAAGGGGTGTGATAATTGCCAAAGGTTGGGAACGATATCAAGAAGACATGAAATGCCCTTAAATAATATTCTTGAGGTGGAAATCTTTGATGTGTGGGGTATTGACTTCATGGGTCCCTTCCCACCATCTAGTGGAAACCAATATATTCTTGTGGCTGTTGATTATGTGTCTAAATGGGTTGAGGCTGTCGCTCTTCCCACGAATGACTCAAGAGTGGTGATTAAATTCATTAAGAAGCACATTTTTACGCGTTTTGGTACTCCAAGGGCAATCATAAGTGATGGAGGTAAGCACTTCATTAACCATCTTGTGAAGAATCTTCTGGCTAAGTATGGTATACGGCATAAAGTAGCTACAGCTTATCACCCTCAAACTAGTGGTCAAGTAGAAGTTTCGAATCGTGAGGTGAAGCAAATACTGCAGAAAACAGTGAATGCACAGCGCAAAGATTGGTCTGAGAAGCTTGATGATGCATTATGGGCATATCGGACTGCATACAAAACACCTATAGGGACTTCTCCCTATCACTTGGTGTTCGGCAAAGCATGTCATCTTCCGGCGGAGCTAGAGCACCAAGCATATTGGGCTATAAAGAAGTTGAATCTTGATCCTGAGCTAGCCGGTAGAAGGAGAATTGGTCAATTGCATGAACTTGAAGAGTTTAGGCTCCATGCTTATGAGAATGCAAAAATTTACAAAGAGAAGACCAAGAGATGGCATGATAAGCACATAATCCCTCGCACTTTTGCTCCGGGGCAAAAGGTATTACTTTTTAACTCTAGACTTCGGTTGTTCCCCGGAAAACTAAGATCTAAATGGAGTGGACCCTTTGAAGTGGTGAGGATGACTCAACATGGCGCGGTAGAGCTTAGAGAAAAAACTGGCCCCTCGTTCTTGGTGAATGGGCAAAGGGTCAAACATTATTTTGGAGAGGATACGGATCGAGATCGTGAAGCTCTTGAGCTAAATGATGAATGATCCAAGTTGTGTCGTGCCGCGACGTTAAATTAGGCGCTTATTGGGAGGCAACCCAATTGGTAGTGTAGCTTCTTATTATTATTTTTTTTTATAGTGTCATTTTTTTCTTCTTTTCTTTTGGTCTTGTTTTTGCAGATTACGGGAAGTCTGAGTACCCAAGAATTTGGAGCTAAGGAGCATGTTTGAGCTTAAGGGTGGGGTGATGACCCTTGATGAAAATTAAGAGAACATGCTACTAGCTAGGCCTAGAGGCCTCAGGGAGTCTTCCTAACCCTTGTTTTAAATTTTATTTGATGCTTTGGGGACATAGCATCTTTTTAAGTGTGGGGTGGAGGAATGAATTCATAGTTTTTACTGCTTTATCGAGTCTTTTTGTATTTTTAGGTGGGTTCCTCGGCTTTTGTTTTCGGTACTTTTCCTGAGGATAGTCCCTTTGAACCGATAGGGAGTAAATTTTTTATTTTTTTATTTTATTTTTTAGAGAAAAGAAAAGACCCTTTTGAGTTGTGTGATACTTGCTATTTAGGCCTAATTTTAAGTAGTACGTTCTTGTGAATGCTTGATTGCTAATGAAATTGCAGACTCTTTGACACTTAGGTTCATGGTCGTGACTTTGTTTATAGCTTGTTTTATTTTGTAGTTTGTTATGATCCTGTCTCTCTTAGAAGTGGAATTGATCCATCTTGATTGATACTTGTGCCATGTGTGGTGAGAATTTGCTTATTCCATGTTTTGCATCTTAGTCTAGAACTTGCCCTGCATGTTATTGAAGCGAAATAAAAAGTGTTGCTCAGTTTAGGAGATGATAATAGGCTTTCTTTGATTTGTCTTGTAAATTTTAGCCTTTTCAGATATTATATCACTAGTTCGCCCTTTTGAGCCTGTAGCCTTTTGTTGGTAGCCATATTTTGCCCTTAACTATTTTGTTGAATCCCTAGTTTTTGCACCTTGCTTCCTTGAGCACTGTAGCATAGACTGATTATAATTGTTATATCTGGAAAAAGAAAAGGGGTGGTTGAATGAAAAAGAAATCAATGATGGCTACAAAGTGGTGAAAAAAGCCCTATTCGAAAGAATGTGACACACAAAAAAAAAAAAATCTTTGAGAAAAAAAAAGTATTATTGTGAAAGAAAAAATGATTGAAGCATTCTTGAGATGATGAGAATTACTTGTGAAATAATTGTTGAAGAGAGAACTGAAAATAAAGAGAAGAAAATAATGGGTGATGAAGTCTAAAAAATACAAAGTGCTTAGGGAAGTGTGAGTCACTATTATATAATTTTCCTACCTGTCCCTTAGCCTACATTATAACCCGTTAAAGTCCTATTTGATTTTAGTCGAGCATGCTTAATTAGTGGAGATGTACATAATGGGCAAGCATATGGTTCTTTGAGCATACATGTGAATTTTATTGGTGAGTGTGAGAGTTGTTCTTTGACGCTAAGTTCTTAATTTATATTCAATCTTTTGAATTGAGTATGTGGACTATTTCTTCTTGTGAGGGCACTTGTTTCATGATAGATAGGTGATGTTATTAACTTTCTTTGATGAGAGTAGGTGAGCAAGCTTAAATTTGATGAGTTCAGAGTCTTTCCTTGAGGTTAGGAGGTTAGAGGTTTGTTGTTTATTTGGATGTCTTGCATAATGAGCGGGAATTGTACTTGATGTTTTCAAATTTCAATATAGCCTAATTGTTTGTATCAACCAAAGTGATGGCTTCCTAGTATGATTTTTGAGATGAGCTTTAATGTTTGCTCGAGGACGAGCAAAAGTTTAAGTGTGGGGTGTTGATCTGAGGCCAAAAATATATTTTCTTATTATTAATTGCCTCATATTTATTACTTATATTTGTCCTTTTTTAGCATGGATTTTATGGATTGTGCTAAATAGTGTATTTTATTTGTAGGATTAAATTGGTACAAAGTTGAAGAAGTTTGGAGCTAAAATGAATTAATTATGAAAGATTGAAGAAGGAAAATCAAGCAGACAGCTTAATGGATTAAATTGAATATTATATTAATATTTGTATATATATGGAAAGGTTGGTTGTGGCGGCACAATTTCTAGGAATCCAATTCCTTTTGGTTTTGGATTCCTATTTGTTTTGGACTCAATTATTTTATTCAGGGTTTTCTACATCTATAAATAGTCCATAGAAATAATTATTTGGGGGGAGCTACTTTTTGGTGATCAAGAGCAAGGGATTACAATTCATCTTTGGGTTCAATTCTCTATTTTTTTTCTTTAGGTTTGAATTTTATGAAATTTATTATTTTTGAGTTTATGAATATTATGTGTGGCTAAACGCCCTTGTTCTGGGGCTGTAGCTACGGGTTATTGTTGAACATCGAATTGCTTTGAATTGATTATTGGTTATCATATACATTACTTTTACATTCTTGTTTTAGTATTTCATGCTAGGCCACCATAGAAATAAATCTATTGTCTATTCTTGGACTCGAGAGATGAAGAGGTAGATAGACCAGAGAATGTAAAGAGCTTGTTCTAACTTTGATTAGATTCGTGTTTAGGAGTGACGCCCGGACGAACACCTAGCTTGGTTACGAAACAGGATGAAATATAAATGCTCGCCAATTAGGACTGCCTATCCCCGCTCAACGATGTAGTTAGACAGCTAGTTGGAGTAGGCGATTAGAGGTCGAGAGATCATGATCATAATATTAACCCTGTAAATCAGTAATGTGATAACTAAAATTGATTCTTTGCATGAGATGTGATACATGAAACCCAAAGCATGCTGCAGCCCTGGAATTGTCCCTTAATTGATTAAAACACCGAAATTATAGTTATCCTTGTTAGCTAGTTTATTATTTAAATTGTTCTTAGTAATAGTAGTAATCAAAACCATACGTTAATACAGTCTTTAAATTATAGATTTAATTGAATTGATATACATTGATCATAAGTCCCTTGGGTACGACAACCCGGTTCTTAAAGAGCCATTTATTACTTCTGCAACCACGTACACTTGCGTGTGCATTTGACAGCAACACTAACTATGGTACATATGACTCAATAGAATATGCAGAAACTTTAATAGATGAGCATTTCAAAACATTTAAAGAACTTAAAAGCATTGTCTGAAAATACTTAATATAAATAGTAAACGTTTAGCAAGAACATCTGAGAAAGTTTTGAAACTATCTAACTTTGTTTGTCCATGAAGTATCTACTGTCTAAAGATAGGTGATGGGACAAGACTCACGACACCTCAAAATACTACTAAAACCAAATAATAAACTGGAGTCCTCCGAAAGAAAGGAGGTCTCACCAAAAGCTAACGAGCGGATGAGGTGATCTCATCGGAACGCCTGTTAATGATCCTAAGTACTTGAATCTGCATCATGAAACGATGCAGGTCGAATGACATCAGTACATTGAATGTATGAGTATGTAATAGGTCTGAACAAAATAAATAACTGAATTGAAGGACTGAAAGCAACTCAACTGAAACAATACATGAATATGAAGTGAAAACCATTTAATCTTTACAATAACAAAAGCAATATGAAAATAATATACTTTACTCTATTGGGGAGCTTCTCTAACCGACAACCATCGCTATGAGCCCAAAAATGATACAACATTCCATCCACATTGTCAGGGTCATCCTATACTTTACCAGGGTGTAGGATTCTAACTATAACTATTGATACATCCATGAAGCCTTCTTGAGGTAATGAGGAGTTATCCGAAAGTCGATACGATCCTATCCTACGCTAGCTACGTAATTTATGAGGCTTCGAGTTTAAAATAAACTCTTACCCAATTCGATGCTCGATACTACTCCCAAAATAAACAATACCAATATGCTCAATAGTCCTCTGAGAGATCTTTACCTCTTCCTTCACTTTTCTTTAATGAAATACATTTTCTCGATTATCAAATAGTACATATGAAGCCATTCATGTCCTTTTAAAAAAACCTTTTTCAAAATGTCACGACCTAAAGTACCCCCCTAGACGTAACATAGCATATAGGATCCCGAGAGGCCCCACACAAGTCACTTAACATACATCATACAAGATAATAGAATTTAAAGAGTTCAAAAGACAATTTTATATCAAAAAGTAGCGGAAATCTAACATAAGTCTCAAAGCCATCTAATATGTGATAAAAGAGGTGATTGGGACGTAACCCATACATCACATACAAAGTTCAAAAAGGAAAAGACATAGAGCTATGTAAGTGACATCGTCCTCGAAGTATGAGGACTCACCAAGTCTTCTTAATCTCAAATGCAACGTACTAGCCACAAGTGGAGGGAGAAGATTCGTCACGCCCTACATTAGTGAAACAATGTAGCCAAGAGTATGCGTTAGTACATGGAATGTACCAAGTATGATAGCTATGCATAGGAGTTGTAAAATCATGCCAAAAAGGACATATACATAAAATGCAATGACCAAGCCAAATCATAAAATAACATGATAGAAAACATGAGTTAAAACCATGGTCAATGCAAGTAAATCATCTTAAACAAAACATACTTGAAATACCTTTTATGAAGTAACCTTGTTTCATTATGTGGGAAATTAGCCTTAACCGACATAGACCATGTGAGCTATAACATGGAATCTGGTGTCTACCCCACACCGAAAAGAGGTGTCCTTACTTACCAAGGTAAGAACCATAAACTTCTAGCTTAAGTGGATCCACTAGCTAATGTCTATCTAAGACAATCATCCTATAGTGGCTCATAGTTTATGGGACATGGGTAATCGCCGCTTGTCCACTTGGTGCTAAGCATGAATCCCATGGAATAGTCATTAATCTTAACTTGCATTATCATTATGAGACATGGGTAATCGCCACTTGTCTTATCATCCATGGAAGGGCACATCAAGTAGCCAATTCAAGCTAAAGTTCATTAGAATAGCTCCTTAATCTTGATTCAAAGTTTAGTTGAGAAAACCTTTCAACCCTTATGAATCCTTCATGTGAGAAAATCCTTTCACAACACAACAACAACAACATTTATGCTTCACTCTCAAAGCAATCTTAAATCATTTGCATCAATTTCATAAAGAACATGCATATCTTCATAAACTCATCTTTCATAATTCAAAAACCTCATCATAAGATCAATATCTAGAAATCATGGATTTTACATGGGTTCATGGGGATTCAACTTAAAAACATGTAATTAACTTAATTCATGCATAAAAAGACATAAATCAATCAATTAGATCATAATTTGAAAGAACCCGTGAGATAGAAGAAAACCCTAATTTCAAATTAGAGAATTCTAACTTGTAAAATTAGATAATTTAGGAACCCTATGGATGAAAGGACTCCATAGGTGAAAGTCATCATACCTTGATGTCAAAAGCCCACAATCAATGGTGAATTAGGAGGCTTGAATGGAACCCTAGCTCTTCTTCTTCTTCCTTAGAGAGAGAAATATTTGAGAGGATGAACTTTGATCAACTTTGAGAATTTAGAAGAATGGGTTCAATTGGATAAATTTGGGGGTTAAATGTTTATAAAGGGTCTAGGATAGAAGATAAACCGACATAGTATTGGGTTAGAATAATTAGAAAAAGACCAAAAACCCCTTTTAAAATAACTGACGGATCCCATCGACGGTTGGACCTACGGACCGTCCTGGTCAACCGTAGATCAGGACCAGAGACTAAAGAAAATTGGACCTCCAATCGACGGATCCTATGTACGGTCCGTAGGTCCACTTACGGATCGTACATCACAACCGTAAGTCACCTCTTTGAGCTTCAAAATTTTCATCAAGCCTGGGACTCACCTACGAGACCTATCTACGACTCATACATTGAACAACAGACCGTCCTGCTGATCTGTCGAAAGGATTTTGAGACTTGACTTTTAGAAAATAATTTCCCCGCCATCTACAATTGCCATCTACGGTCCATAAGTCCTCCTACCAACCGTAGGTATAGCCTGCAACCCAAAAATTTTATTTTCCTTCTTTTCCGAGTCCGAGGTGTTACACAAAACATACATTTAAAAAGTTTACTTATGGGCTCATCTTTCAAATCCAAACTCAATGTATAGGAAAAACTCATGTAAAAACCTTTATAAATTTGATTTTTATAAATAATAGGGTTTGTGTGATATGAAGCATGAACACCAGTTTAAAATTCAATATGCATAATAGAAATTGAAATCTCAATGATTAAGAAATCAGAACTCGGAATGGAAACACCAATTGAATTCAGATTTCAAAAAACTGTGGGTGGAACCCTAAACATAACCATTTTAATGAATGCATTTAGATGTAGTGCATGAGGACCAACTCAGTTCATCACTATGAGTAGCTTTACACACCTAAGAAGATGAGACTGACTTGAAACATTGAACGAAGGCTTGAACATGAAGAACCTTAGCTTCTTCTTTGAAAGAACTTAGAACATGCGAATTTGATTTGTCTGAGGATTGGGCGTGAATGGCGAAGTTATTAGGCTATGAGATAGACTTAGGAAAGTTAACTGAGGGTAAAAAGTTAAGAATACCCTTCTAGAAACATAATATGACCATAAAAATCAAAGAAAATGGTATTTTAATGATAGTCTTTTAAGTTTTACTTCTACTCTAAGAATGGATACCTCCTAACAACGGCCCTAGGCTAGATTTTAGAGAAAAGAGCTCAAGAAAAGTGGGAAAGGGAGACTCTCCCTGGAAAATAACTCTGTCCTTCCTTCTAGATTAGAAACCCGATCCACAAGCAAGAGTGGATCTTCATGGGTACTAAGGAAGCAACTTGGTGTCGAGGTATGCTATGATTTTACTTTTATATAGACTTGATTTGTGACACGCATGTACATTATGAAATAGATGGAGACAATATGATTAGGCCAACGAACATAGTCTTTTGGTGATCGACCTTTAGAATTATGTAATTGTGATAATGTAGATGTGTGTATCTTGATTTTGTGATTATAAATATGAATGAACTTTAGAATGGCTAATATGAATTTGTTGATTTGGAATGTTGCGTGTGGTCAATTCAAAGTAATTTGGAAATTATTGTAGTAAGAGTTAAAGTGAAATTGAGAATTTGATAGAATCAACTTCATGTATTTCATGTAGTGTTCATGATGAAATAATGTTGTACTTAATATTGTTGTGCAAAATGAAGGATTGCTTAGTAGTATAATGAACTATAATGAACATTAAAATATTTTTAGTGGGAAAAATTAATGAACTATAATGAACATTAAAATATGATATATAAATCCTTGTATTATATATATATATATATATATATATAGCTTAGTAGTATAATGAACTATAATGAACATTAAAATATTTTTAGTGGGAAAAATGAATGAACTATAATGAAAATTAAAATATGATATATAAATCCTTGTATTATATATATATATATATACTACCTTAAAAGCATGAATTTCCTGAATGTTAAATTACTATAATATTCCTAACTAAAAATACTCAATTCAGTATATATTCTAATATTGTATATTTATATCTATTTTTTTATATTATATTAAAAGGACACAATTTTTCACATTTAAGGATTTTGACTTTTTTGATAAGTTGTGACTATTCCGAAGGGTTGTGACTTTTTCGATAAGTTGTGACTTTTCTGAAGGGTTGTGACTTTTCTAATAAAACACAATAAACACATGTTCATACTACCATTTGATGGTTATAAATGAAGGGGTTACCTCTAATTTCTAAACAAAAAAATTTCTAAGTTTTTTGCGCTTCTTCTTCTTCCTAGAAAACCTCAAGTGTTATTTGCAGTCATTGATTGAGTTAAAATTTTAACAAAAAATGAGATGTTACACAAGTATGGTTTGGTGAACAAATTGTACCAATCATAATCTCTAGGCACACTAGGCTACAAGCATTGCTACAAAGATTACCATTGTGCAAATGATGAAGTGTTATTTAATTTCATGAATTCGAAAGTTGTTAGGTCTGTTTTGTCTCAAATTTTCGGTATGTTTTTTAATCGAATACTAATAATTCTTTTCCAAACTGTAGTCTTTAATTTACATAATTATGGATTGGTTATAACATTAGCACTTTTAGTTGCAAATTCTTTTGTTTAATCATAGCTTAAAATATACTTTTTTAAAAACGCATTTTATTCTTTAATAACTTTCTATCCTTTTAATATTTTAATTTACTCTTTTTTGAACTATTCGTGGGTTCACTTAAACGTGGTTTCTACTTATTCACTGTTTTGATCCAATAATATTAAAAGAAGGCACTAAAATAAACTTTTTTCCTCCCCAAATTCAGATTTCATCTCTAGAAAATAAAGGATATTCTCACGTTCATAACTTGAAAATAATTTTTGAAAGTTAGTGCTTTGTGATGACAATAAATATTCAATAAGCTAATCATTCATTAATTCATACTTGTATTTTCCTCTAAGGATTTTCATCACATATATACTTCAATATTATTCATATCATTTTAAAACATTAATAATAATTAGCAAGAGATACACGTGTCACTCAAATGTTGTTTATGCTTATTCACTATTCTTATCTAATGATATTAAAAGAAGGTACTAAAAGAAACTTTTTTCCTCCCGAATTCATATTTCATATCTAGAAAAGAAAGGATATTCACACGTTCGTAATTCGAAAATATTTTTAAGAAGTTAGTGCTTTGCGATGACAATAAATATCAATCCAATAAGCTAATCATTCATTAATTCGTACTTGTATTTTCCTCTAAGAATTTTCATCACATACTTACTTCAATATTATTTATATCATTTTAAAACATTAATACTAATTAGCAAGAGATACATGTGTCACTCAAACGTGGTTTCTGCTTATTCACTGTTCTGTTCCAATGATATTAAAAGAAGGTACTAAAAAACTTTTTTCCTCCCCAAATTCAAATTTCATCTCTAGAAAAATAAAGGATATTCTCACGTTCTTAATTCAAAAATAATTTTTCAGAACTTAATGCTTTCGCTTACAATAAATAACTGTCTAATAAGCTAATCATTCATTAATTCGTACTTGTATTTTCTTCAAAGGATTTTCATCAGATACATACCTCAATATTATTTCTATCATATTAAAACATTAATAGTAATTAGGAAGAGATACACGTGCAACGTACGTATTCAAAAACTAGTATAAGTATAGATATACTAGTTTGCAAATAGTATTATGTTGTTATTGTTGACTTTTATGACTCCTAGTTGGCCTATGTACTAATGCTACTCGTGTTTCACCCTTTTGTTGGGTGTAGATACATTTCAGGTTACTTGAAAGCATGGACTGACGGACAATCATCATAAGCTTCTACCTACTCTTTCCTTGAGAAAGAGTTGTGTCTCTTTTTTCTTGTCCAATACTCTATATAGAAGTTTTTGTACATATCTAGACTAGGTCATTAGGAAGCGTCTAAAAGCGTTTGCAAATAAAATGAGTGTTGAATTTAATGTGTATTTAATTACGTTTATCATGGATGTATTTCTTTCAAAATTTCTATAAAAGAGGGAATGGATGGTAAGAATTTGCCTATCAATTAGAATCGAGTAGGTACCCACACGATCTAACAAATTGAATCGTGATAGTTGGTAACATAGCCTTAGGTTAACTAGTCTCATAAAAGAGCAATGTCAAGTAAAATCCTGTGGAATGATGTCTTGACATAAACATCAAATCCTTGGAAGGCTATGAGGAATCTAGGAAGTTTTTCCTTCATTCTCTCTTGTTGTAACGTTACAATGTGCTGACTATCTGAGTTGAGTCCAAATTCACAAGCACCCTATCGAGTATGCATATCACTACCAAGACCTACTGGTAAGTAATATCACTTATGTTGCCAGAAAAGCAAACCCTTCTGGAATCAAAGTGTACTAGTTTATATATATCATACTTAGGATGGTAAAAAAATATGTGGATAAAGAATTGGGGTGGTAGTAACCTTCATATTGCATGATTTCTTCTGAATGCCTACTTTATAGTAAGTGGTGGATTTGGATCGATCGATAATGCCTACCAGTACGTGTTGTTTATACTGATACTACTTTTGCTATTTCACTTGGCATAGTCTGGTTGCAGGATCAGTGATGTTTCTTAGGTGAAGACGATAATGATCTCCGACAACTTCTACTCTTTATTTCCTCTTTGTGAGAGTTGTGTCTTATTTTCATATATTATACTCTGTTAATAGCTCTTGTACTTGTTTAGACTAGTTTGTTAGGAGGACTTTTCAGTTCATTATAAAAAGATGATCCGTATACTTGAGTTTCATGATTATTTCAAATTATTAAAGAAATTTCTTATATTTTATTAATTTTCACATTACCCGTTTTAAAATTGGATGGTAAGAGTTCTCCTATCTAGATGTTAAAGTAGGTATCCACACGACCCATTTGGTTGGATCGTGACACGTTTTATTAAGGAACGGACATAAAATCTAGAAAGACAAAAAATAAAAAATAAAATGAAATTAGTGTAGGATCCATATTTTCACATATTTTTACACTCTTATAATATGGAGTATGTTAAGAAAAGCAAAAACTATTTCTTTTGTTATGTCCTTGATCGTCCATTTTTAGCTTTTCTAAGTAATAGAATAGAAATTTACACCGCTAATTCATTTATTTATTATAATATCACAATAGATTGAAATTAATTAAATTTCGGTGTTATTTTGTCGCTAATTTGATCATAGCTAATAGAATTATGTTGTCAATTCACCGCTCAATAAAAGTAGCAATGATTTTTGTTATTTATCTATAAAATTTGTTTGTTGTTAAATCTTAATTTTTAGTAGAGTATATAATTTGTCTTATTTTGAAATTTATAAATCTCACTTTTATTAAAATTACCTATAAATATATTTATATCACCTGATAATAAAAAGTTATTTATTGCATAATATATAATAAGAATCTATACTATATTAAAAGCACGAAGGTCCTTATTAATTAAACTTTTTACCCTTCACTAAAGAAGTCCTCTTTAGACAAAATTATCTTTTTCACTATTTTTTCTAACATTTAAAATTAAAAAATTAGCTCCTAAACCTAAAAGGAATCCAAAGTGGAAAGTTTTAAATGTGATTACATAAAAGATAAAATTCATAATATTTAGGACTTTAAATGGTGTTAATGGATGATGATGGTTGTGGTTAGTACATATCGTATACTATTAAAATTATCATGTTGTTAGCTTCTTGGTAGATGATTTTCAATTTTCTTCCATAGCATATTTTATGTTGTTATCTTCAGCTTAATCATAATTATTTTTACTATTGCTAATTTGTGACAAGTAATTGTGCACTTTTTTCCTTTATTCGATTCCTTAAAGTGTGTTTTCGTGTATTATTACAACATAATTTTAACTTTTAATATTATGATGAAGTTTTATTCAATATATTTAATTTTGCTCTTTAATTATTAATGGTGAGTGATATATTCCTCTTCAAATACACTTTTTATCTTAAAAATCTTATATTTTTTTAAAGAAAAATCAGTACTTAATACACAACTTCGTTCCTTTTATACATATTTATTATTAATTAACGTGATATACACGTGCAAAGCACGTATACTTAACTAGTATTTACTTAAAAGGGGTTCTCATATCAATTAAGCCTATAAATTATATTATAATTATACAACATGAAGAGAGAGAAAAAAACTGAACACTTAAATTATTTTCTTAGATTTAACAAATCATACTTTATAAATATCTTTAGAAGTATAATAGTAGGTATTTAACTGTAAAAATAAATTAATTCTACATTACTGTGAATATTTCTATTTTAATAAAACAAAATTGAAAAATTCACATCATAAAAATAAATTTATTTACACACGATATAAGATTCCATTAAAATAGATTAATTATGAGATAAATCAAAAACATACCTAAACTATCACCTTTTTTTGAGTTTCATACCTAAACTATTGAGAGTGTGAGTTTCATACATAAACTATCACTTATTAATTTGAGAAACACACCTCAGTGGTGTGTGTAATACACTCTCTCTTTTATTTAAAAAAAATTTACCATATGATATTCCACATGGATAAAATATTCCATCTTGGTAAAAATTAAATGATAAACTATTAGTATTAATTAAAAATTAAAGATTAAAGTATTACTATCTCCAAGAAAAAAAAATTAAAAAAAAAAAATTAAAATTATTTTTCTTACCCACTCCACCACCCCTCCCCCCCACCCCCGACAATCCCTCGCCCTTTTATTTTTTAAATTTATTTTTAAAATTTTATACTTCACCCCCTCCTCCCCCACCCCAAAAAAAAAAACACCCACTTAATCCTATTTTTTTCCATATTATTTTGTTTTAAAAAAATCTACCCCATCTTATTTAACCTTCGGTTCTTAATTTATTTATTTATATATTTTCATTTTTCTCGTTTTGTGTAAAATTTATACATATATTTTTTTTTTAAAAAAATGTCTACTTGTGTACCGAATATAACATAAATAAAAATTTTATTTTAAAAATAATCTTGCGACTAGTAAAAAAAACTTTCTTAAAACATATGTATATGTTTAACACAAAATGAGAAAAAAAAATTGGAAGCGAAGGGTTAGATGGGGTGGGGGAGATGAAGTAAAAAAAAAAAAACTTTTATAAAAGAAATTTTAAAAAAAAACAAAAAAATTCGGGGGGAGGGAGAGGAAGGGGGTAAGAAAAATATTTTATATTTTATTTTATAAAAAAATTATTTTTTTGAGATAATAATTATTTAATCTTTAATTTTAATTAATACTAATAATTATTTAATTTTTGTTAGGGTGGAATGTTTTGTCCATGTAGAATGTGATGTGGCAAATATTTTTAAAATAAAAGAGAGCGTGTAGTACATACACCGTGAAGAGAGTGTAATAAAAGAGAAAGGTGTGTTTCTCAAATTAATAAGTGATAATTTAGGTATGAAAATCACACTCTCAACAGTTCAGGTATGAAACTAAAAAAAAAGGGATAATTTATGTGTGTTTATGACACTTATCTCATTAATTATTACTAATATATAAAGCATATAAAAAATTGTGCTTGAAAATGTATGGATGTCTTAGGTACAAAGGAATTTTTCAATTTTCTCATGTTTAGGTTGACTTAAATGTTTAGGAAAATATTTTCCAACTCAACTTATTTTCCTCAAATTTAAGAAATTTAAGAAAAATAACTTACCTTAAAAAAATTTAAAAAACATTTTTCAAAACTATTTTTCAATCTCACACCTCAATTTTCCTTCCTAACTTAAGTCTCGAGTATTGATTCTCAATACTAATTTCAAATCCGACTCTTGATTCTCGATTCGAGACCCGACTTTCGACCTTGATTTGAGACCCAACTCCCGAAATTCAATTTGAGTCGGGATCGAATCTCGAGTTAGGATTAGAGGTCAAATTCCAGAATGAATGTCGGTACCAGTTCACAAATAAGGTGCTGGATTGGTTTTCGAGTCGGGTGTCATGAATTGAGTTTTGAGTTGAGAGTCGATGTTAGGTCTCATGTCAAGTGCGGGGTTTCTATCTTGAATCGATTGTCTGGATCGAATATCAGGATGAACTCCAATTTTGAAAATATGGTCTCGAGTCGGGTGTCAAAGTTTGATTCCAATTCAAAATCAACTACTGATTTTGGTGTCAGGTCTCGATTCGAGTGTCTGTGTCAGATCATGGTTCGAAAGTTGAAAGTTGAGTGTTGTGTTGGGATTGGATGAAAGTTCGACAGCCGGGTCTCTGATCGGATGTTGGAGTCGGATCCATCCCGGTTTGAAAGTTCAATCACGAGTCGGATGTTGGGGTCGAAGTCAGGGTCAGATATTGAGTCAGGTTGGGTCTCGAGTCGAGGTCAGGTTGCGGGTCCTGATTCAAAAGTTGGATTTTGAGTCAAAAGTCAAGGTCAGGACTCGAGGTCGGATCGGATCTCGGATATGGAGTCGTAGCGGGGTCGGGTCTCAGGTCGGAGTCAGATGTTAAGTCGGAAGTCGAGGTCGAATCACGGTCGGATCTTGGGTCTCAGGTTAGGTGTATGGATCGGATCCCGAGTAGGATGTTAAGATCGAGAGTCGAGGTCGGATTTCGAATCGAGGTCGAATCCTGAATCGAGGTCGGATTTCGAGTCGGGATCGAATCTTGAGTCGAGATCGGAGTCGAGTCCCAAATCGGGTGTCAGAATCGTGTCTCGGACTAGTCATCGGGTGTCAGAGTCGTGTCTCGGACTAGTCATCGGGTGTCAGGTTCGAATCCCAATTTGAAAGTCAGGTCCTGGGTTCGGAGTCGGGGTTGGAGTCAGGTTCTGGGTCGGATCTCAAGGCTAGATCCCAAATTGAAAATTATTTTTCATTCACCAACTTAATCTAGAAAATATTTTTGAGAAAGTATTTTTTTCACTCACCAATCAAATAGGAAAAAATAATTTAGAAATCAACTTATTATTCAAGAAAATATTTTCCTCCGCACCAAACACGTCACATAATTACAACACACTTGACAAACCAAAATAGATATCATCATGCATGTGACCGGAGGTGGCACTAATTAATTGGTTGATTGCATCAACCAGGCACATGGCATCAACTCAAAGGACCTCTAAATTATCCGGTCTTTTTTATTTCTTCTGATGGTAAGTATCTGCTTGTTTGTCATCCACGTGGTTTAAATTATGTTTGTTTACGTGCACTCCTTTGTGCCATTTGTTGTCTAATGGACTATAATTTTTCTTCGATATTGATTTAGTATTTATTTTTAGATGTTTTTTAAAATTCATTTAGAACCACAATAACTATTTTTTAGTGTTCAATTTTTTTAAATATATAACATACTAAAAAAATAAACCAATAAATTAAAATAAAGAGTTTTTCAAAAATACCATCATCTAGAAATAGACCTAGCGAGAAATAGCTACCTGTTTTTGACTGCTTATTAACAGTAGTAAAAAGTGATAACTTAAAGATAAGTATTTAACAATTTGATTTGATGTCTAATTGTAATTCACCTTCACTTACAATAAATATTTTTTAATATCATTTGATGTGTAACTTCAACTCACCTTGCTTTATAATGATTTTTGTCCTATAACAGTTTCTATTTTTTTATAAATCATCTTACAGTGGTTTTTTTAATGTAAATTTTAAATAAATACTAATTAATAGGTCATACTAGTCTTTTAAGATCTCAATTAGCAAAATTTCTGTGTGAAATATGTTGTCATTATATTTTATTATTTAAAGACGTAAAGTATTAGTCTTAAAATTATGAGAAAAACATAAAATTTCTCAAAACTTGTCCGCACAACTTACTTTAGCACTTTAATTATAAGGGTGTTTAAATACCCCCCTTAACATCTCTTAAGTGATTATTTTCAACCCTCCAATCACCAGCCCAATTGAAGCTTGGGTGTTGTTGAGTCACATGCGTTCTCATTCGTCCACGTGTACATTAACTAAATTCCTAATTAATTACTTAAATCTCCATAATAATTATTTTTTTTCAACATTAGTTGTCTTCCCCAACGTTTGTCACCTCCTCAACAACAACTCTTCTTTTTCTTATATTCATGGTGAAATTGAACAATCAGTGCAAAAGATCTTACAGTGAAATTTTTTCAACTTTTCTTCTTACATCATCTAATAATTTTCTTTTTTCGTGACGAAAATATGTATCAATTCTCCATTTGCAGATGTCAATTTTCACATTGAACCAATAATTCCTACACCCACCATGATTATATCTAAAATTAAGCCAAAAATTAAACTCATCAATGAATTTACCCCTCAATCTACAAATTATAATTCAAATTTAAATTGCAATTTTAGTTTAGTTTTAGTTATACCATACCACCTTACTTGAAAATTAAAAACATTATTTGCATAAAAATGTCAATTTATCAATGAATTGGGTGAAATCTCCATAATCAATTTTTTGCCAACAATATCTTTGAGTTTTTTTTATAGTGAAAATCGACTCTGATAACTCTTTAAACTGATAGATCTAATAATCTTCTTTGATGTCGAAAATGGTGTCGGCGAATCAAACACCAAAAAATTTGTCAAAATAAATAGAAAAAAAGAAACGATTAAAAACAGAAAAGAAGAAGAAGAAGAAATGTGGAAAAAATTACATTAGGGAGTAAATATTTACCTTAATGAAAAGAATAATCGAGAAAGAATTTTGAGAAAAGAAAAAGAAACGAAGAAGAAGATGCAGAAAAAGAACATATAGAGAGAGAGAAAAGTTAATTGAAAATAAAATATTTAAAAATTAGTAAAATAAGTAACTAAGTATGTCATCCAATAAAAAGATGACATGTGTCAATTTTTTGGTGTTTTTTCCTTCCTCGCACGCTTATAGAAAATTGGTGATACAAATTTTGTCACATCACTCTTTAAGGGGTAATTAAATTCAATTCAAATTAAATTAGGAGGGTAAAAAAACCCCGCATAGCTAAAGTGCTAAAGTGCTAAAGTAAATTATGCAGACAAGTTCAAGAGGGATTTTATGTCTTTTCTCTAAAATTATATAAGAATAGAATGTGTAATTATTTTTAAAAAGAAAAAGGGCTTTATATACCCATTAATTTTATAACTTTAGTTTGATACATTAATCGTTATAAAAGTGACTAATATATAGTCTTATTATTACACAAATGACCCATATATACCCTTTAGATCAATGAAAATGAAAATTTTAATTATAAGTTTATTTTTAAATTTTTTATTTAAAAAAATTGTATAGGAGTATATTTGATCTTTTTCACACATAAATTTTTTTACTTCTTTAATTCAAAAACTAATTTGAATTATGGTCAAACTTTTTTTTTAACTCATTTTCTTGTAAAATTTATTGTGAAAAAATAAATTTTAATTTTTTTATTCGTATTTCTTTCTTTTTAGTTCTCATATATTTACACTAAAGAATGAAATAAAAATAAAATAAAAACTCAAATGAATCACTTTTAGATGAAAGGTACGTATAAGCCACTTGTATTATGATAAGAATATATTTGAATCACTTTTTTATCGGCTTTTTTTTCTTAGGGTCTGTTTGGAAAATCACCTGGTAATTGGAATTGATGTAATTACTAAGATACTAATTATCAATCTAGTAATTACACAGCCTAGTAATTACACCGACCTATTTGTTTGTCACAATGTAATTACACATATACTGTTTGGATGTACACTTGCAATCATAAGATTATATTAAATTTTAAAAATAAAAGTTAATTATTTAAAATTTATATTAGAAAAATAAGAAACTTTATAAATGATATTAAATTAAATATTTAAGTTATATATTGTTATTTGAAAATATATTAATTAATAAACATATGTTCTTAACTAATATTATGAAAAAATAATTGATTTATATTTTTCAAATTAGTATATTTCAATT
This sequence comes from Solanum appendiculatum, assembly GCA_018342035.1. NCBI lineage: Eukaryota > Viridiplantae > Streptophyta > Magnoliopsida > Solanales > Solanaceae > Solanum > Solanum appendiculatum. The sequence continues at coordinate 22,937 of JAGDQO010002053.1, forward strand.
GAATTAATCATAAAAACTAAAAGTACAAGATTTCTATGAACATCATGAAATGCTTGTTTGATAAAAAGATTAATATTATAAATATAATGTCATAAATTATTAAAACATTTGATAAAAAGATAATCTATCAAGTTTAACTAAAAAATAAATGACTTGCAATGTTAAATATCAAGTCAATGCTACTAAAACAAATGAAATTGAAAATATAACATAAGTTCTAAATTCAAAACAAAAAAATTTAACATAATATGCTTATGTCAAATCCCAACATGACGTTATAAATATGATTTAAAAGAAAAAAACATAAGTCTATAACCTTATTTAACAATGAATTCTACCTTATTTTAAAAATTAGAATACTAAAAAAATTATGCTAACGGAAAAAAAAGAATAAATAAATAAATAGATAATAAGAAAAATTGAATGGAATCACATGAAAAAGTAAAGTTTGAAAATGAGAAGGAAATGAAGTATAAATAATAAAAAATTAAAAAATATATATTTTTAGAAAATATCAGAATAACAAATATATTTTTTTCTAAAAAGATAATAGAAACAAAAAATAAATTAAAACGAAAAATACAAATATAAATAAAAGGGAGAAAATAATGTAAAAAGTTTCATGTAATTACATGGTGTAATTACACCAATTCCTAACCCTCCCTTAGAAATTGAGGAGTGTAATTACCACCCTTCAATTACACCTAATTTCTCTCTTGCCGATCTGTTAACTATGCCAAAAATATAATTACATTAAATTCCAATTACATGATAGGCTTTCCAAACAGATCTTTATTAAAAATGAGAGAAAGGAAATGTAAAAGGTCTATTTGCTTTAACACATGGCATGAGAAAAGGAAAGATAAAGTGACCCCTCAACGTAGCATCAAAAATCAGTTGTGGCTTTCAAATGAGTGATAGATGATGAGTTAAAGCAAAGGGCAATTTAGTGAAGTCATGTAAAAATATACACATCAGCTATGGTTATAGTAGAATCTTGACAATCATATAACATTGTTATAACTAAAATGACTATATTAGCCTTTAAATTGTTTAAGCGGGCATATTGACTTGCTATCTGCTTATTATGTCCTTTATAAGATAGTAAAAAAAAAATATCTCACTTTGTTGTCACTAATTAAAATATTGATGAGAATATAAAATTGTCATGGAAATTAAAATATTGATGAGAATGTAATAGATGATAGTTGAAAATAAAATAAACAAAATTTAAAAAAAAATTAGGTTGAAGCACAAATATCTCGCTCTTATTGAAAAATTAAGTCTACTATCTTGTATATTTAATATATGAAAGAAATTCTACACATATATAGTAAATATCAAGATAATAGATAAACAATTTAGGTGTAGTTAGGTAATTAATAAGAGATAATTAAAAGAACATATCGGGATGATTACAAGAATAACAAATCACTTTCTCCACTTTATTCCTATTAATGTATCACGCATTTTTATATTTTAATATTGAAATACTTCTAATTATAATGTTATCCTAGTACGCATTTTAATAATAAAATTATTTTATTTTATTTTTTAAAACAATTTTTTGTTGGGTGTTACCCCATTTTATTAATAATCAGATCAATACACACAATAAATGTGGCCATGGGCCATTAAATGTTCAAGAAAAATCTCAGTTACTACAATTTGTTGGGTCCAACCCAATTCACCCCAGCCTTCTTTCCTTTTTTCTTGTAAGCTTCCCAAATTCCTCTAATCTTGGCATGATTCTTCCAATAGTCGCCGGGGCTGATATTTTCTTCTTGTAGATCGTCCATGTCCTCTCACTGCGCTCAAGTAATGTCTCTTTCTTCACTCTTCTAACTTCTTCCTTCTCCTTTGATTGATGTAGCAGTGGTAAACGAGCGAGTCGAGTCGATCGAAAACGAGTTAAAAGAAAAATGGATAAAGTACTCGATTCGACTCACATTTTAAATGGGTAAAAACGAGTTACCCAATAGATAATATGGGTAAATATGGGTACCCATATTGTAGTAGAGATCTTATTAAAAGTTTTAAAAACAAAATCTTTTTTTATCACTCCACCTCCCCTACCAGCCCCCCCCCTCCCCTCCCCTATCCCCAAAAAAATGTAAAAAGAAAATTAGTTGTTTTTTTATAAAAAAAAAAAAAAATTTTTTAAAAAGTTTTTTTTATCACCCAACCCCCCTAAGAAAAATTTAAATTTTTTTATAAAAAAAATTTAAAAAGTTTTTTTTATCATCCACCCCCTAGTAGCCCCCCTCGACCCCCCCCCCCTCCCCCCCACAACCGATCCCAAAAAACAATGAAAAAACATTTAAATTTTTTTATAAAAAAAATTTTAATTTTTTTTTTTACCCCACCCCTACAAGCCCCCTCCCCACTCCCCACCCCCAACGCCCCCCATCCCAAAAAAGAGTTTAATTATTTTTTATAGAAAAAAAAAATTTCTTAAAAAAGTGTTTTTTACCATCCCACCCTTACCACTTTTCTTTCTTTTATGAATGGACATCTTTTACCCATTTTATCCATTTAACTACCCACTTTTAAATGGGTAATATGAGTATTATTCGTTTTTACCCATTTTAAAATGAGTTGGGTATCCAACCTATTTAAAATGGATAAATATGAATGGATACCCATATAAATTACCCATTCTGCCACCTCTAGATGTATCCTTCGTTTATATGTTTGGAATCTCTTCAGCATCATTTGGAGGTGAAAGGATCGATCTCTGCCACACTGCTCCTCCGTCAGTAGGTACTTCTCCTCGACACTCAATTGTGTGCTGAAACTTGAAGTTGAGCTGCTCTCGTTGACATATTGACTGCCTCTTGGGTCCTTTGTAGTTTTACTATCTGTGTGTGTACAACTTACTTTGTACCTATCTCTGTTGTAACTTATCAGTGAAATACCATTTTTCTTCTTATACCAATGCATTTTGTGTGCTCTCATGCTTGATGATGATTGATTTTCCTTATTCTTATCCTTATTGTTGGGATTTGTTGCTTGTCTGTATTAAGAATCTTCCTGCCTGTTGTTGGGAGCTCATTGAAACTATGATATTCCACCTTCCTGTCCATTTCTTCTGCGTGATTTGCCAAGAAGTCAGCTAATTGATTTCCTTCTCCAAAAATGTGTCATATCTTGACACCTTGCTTAAGAACCAACTCTTTTATCTCCTCCATTGATACGGCTATCTCCCAAGGCACTCTCCACACTCCCTTAATGAACTTAACCATAGAAAGAGAATCTGTTTCTATTACTTTCTCTGCATCTACAGTATTTACCCAGTACCTTAGAGCCTCCAGAATAGCTCTAGCTTCAGCCTGCACATTCGTTGTCTGACCTAGGACCCCTGCCTGGGCATAACATAGATCACCTTTATGGTCCCTTATACAAAATCCATAAAAACTAGGCCCAAGTTTCCTTTAGTTGCCCCATTTGTGTTGCATTTGAGACTGCCTGTGATTGGTAGTTCCCATTTAACAACATAGTGATGCAACTTTGGCTTACATTCTCCTAGTGTTTTGAGCAATTCTGTCCATTCATGTTCTTGAACCCTCAACCATGGGTATAGTACTCTAATCATCTGATGTACAACATTTTCAATGTGTTGTACCATTTCTCCAAAAGTTGTATCTCCACCATACTTCCTTGTGTTCCTCCTTTTCCACAATTCCCATATGATCAGGGCAGGAATTGCCCTATAAACTTGTCTAAGCTTATTGTTACTGTTCACTCTCCACCATTCTTTGATTAGTTGTTCTAGGTGAAGTCCTTCAATTTTTATCCCTGCAAAATTAGCAAATTGCTTCCATAGCCTTTCAGCTATGGGAGCTGTTAGAAAAGATGTTTCATAGTTTCCATGTTGTATTACTCACAATACCAGCATTTGGACACCACATTTATCCTCATTCTCTGCAAATTATCATCTGTAGCAATCCTACCTTTCCAAGCCCTCCATAGAAAGAAATTAATTTTGAAAGGCAGCCCTGTCATCCATAACTGTTTGTAATCCTCATTTGTTTCCTTCTTGTTTCTCACCAAGTTCCAGGCTGACTTGACTGAGAATCTGCCAGTACTTGTATTGCCCAACCACCATGCTTTGTCTGATGCTTCTTCATTCCTTAGAAGGGTTATATTTTCACAGATATGATCCACCATCTTCTGAGATATATATTGTTCTAATTTTGCTTTATCCCCCTGTCCATTTGTAACAAATAAATTCACCTCAATTTCCTGCTCTAAACTATCCCTCTCCACATAGTATAGGGCTCCTAGTTTTGTCTAGCCAAAAACTAACCTTACCTACTTTGACTTGCCACCAGATGTTGTGTTCTACCTCCTCCCTTATCTTGATCATCATTCTCCAAGTCTGTGATGCCCCAAATCCTTGTGCCACTACAGGGTGCCATTTTTTGCAGTACTTGTTCCATATGAAGGTACTCCACAGTGAGTTTGTGGACATTCGAAAATTCCACCACAGTTTAGCAAAAAGAGCATCTGCAACATGATGTAAAGATCTAAAACCAATCCCTCCTTCATCTTTTGGCATACATAGGGCTTCCCATGCTACCCAATGTCTTCTTTTAGACCCTCCTGAGTTTCTCCAAAAACATTTAGCCATAATTTTATGAATCTGATCAATTACCCCTTTAGGAGGGTTCATTGCTGACATCAAGTATATTGGCATTGATTCCAGTACATGCATTATCAGAGTGTATCTTCCCCCATATGTTAGTAGTTTGTTTTGCCATAACATCATTCTAGCCATAACTTTCTTTATGAGACTCTCAAAATGCACTTTCTTCTTTCTTCCATAGAAAAGTGGGCACCCTAAGTATGTAAAAGGGAGGTTACCTTGGCCAATTCCAGTAATTTTCCTTAGTCTTTGACCCACCACAGTTGGTACCTTTTCATGCAGGTATAAGAAACTTTTTGTCAAATTAATCAGCTGTCTAGATACTTTCTCATACTCCCTTAGAATCTGCATCATCTTCTTTATTGAGTTTCTCTGGCTTGAACAAAAAAGAATGGTATCATCTGCATAGGACATATGATTTATCTGTTCGCTTCATTTGGGGAGCCCAAAACCAATGTAGTCCTTGTCCATGAGACCTCTTGCTAGAACTTCAGCTGCAATGATAAATAATGTAGGGGATAGTGGATCTCCTTGCTTCAGACCTCTTGTGGATTTAAAGAACCCATATGATTGTCCATTTACCAGGATGGAGTACCAATTATTAGACACTAGCCTCCAAATTATATCTATCATGCTTTCCCCAAAACCAAATCTTCTCATTACCTTGGTTAAGAAAACCCAAGATACTCTATCATAAGCTTTAGCCATATCTAGCTTGACAATCACATTGTGATGTTTATTCCTCTTATTGATATCCCTAATTATCTCTTGAGCTAGCAACACATTTTCAGCTATATTTCTTCCTTTCATGAAGCCTGATTGGTTTTTTGAAATGATTTTAGACAGAACTTGCACAAATCTACCATGTATCACCTTAGAGATAATTTTATTCATAAAAGTGCTTAGACTGATGGGTCTGAGGTCTAAGAACTTAACCACAATTTCCTTCTTTGGAATAAGCACTAAGGTTGTATGAGTAATGTATCTAGGGATTTCATATCCACAGAAGACAACTATAATCATATTAAGAACATCATCCTTTATGATTTCTCAGCATACCTGATAGAATTCTCCTGAAAACCCATATGGCCCACAAGCACTCTCCTTATTAAGATCAAAGATAGCTTCTTTAACTTCATCACTATCTGGCACTCTAATCATGTTATCATTCTCCTCCGTTGATATCATTTTTGGAATATGTTCCAGCATATGATAATTATCAGGCACATTCTCCCTAAATTGATCTTGGAAAACTCTAACTACCTCCTCCCCAATATCTTGAGACCTTTCCAGAATACTTCCTTGCTCATTTTCAATCTTCTGTATCAATAATTTTTTTCCTTCTTCCTTTCACATAAGCATGAAAGAATTTTGAATTTTTGTCACCATCTTTAAACCATTGCATCCCAGCCTTTTGTTTCCAGTAATCCTCTTCCATCTTCATAAATTTCCTTAGCTCTGTTTCTTCCCTCCTCAAACTAACTCTGTTCTCTTCACTAGGATTAATCTCCAATTGTATCTCCTTCATTTTCACTACCTCTTCCAAAGTTGCTATCTTTTTAAAGAAATCACCATATGTTTGTTTACTCCATTGAACCAATGCTTTCTTCAATATCTTCAATTTCTCATTAAAGACATAAAAAGGAGAGCCCTCCATATTTGTTCCCCACACTTTTTTCACCACTCCTTTGAATGTATGATGCTTTGTCCAAAAATTTAAAAACCTGAATGGTTTGCCCACTGTTTGATTCAATGATTTACATATAACATGTAAAGGAGCATGATCAGAACCTTCCCTTATCAAGTGTTGTACTTCACTTTATTATTCATCAATTGAAAAAAAATTATTATACATAATAAAGGTGATGCTCTATATTGAATCTTTACTTAGTAAATGTTGACACCAAATTTTGGTCTGATATTTTTCAAAGTTAATAGTTTTTAATATTTTATTCATTAAATAGTTCAAAATACATGTTTTGCAATTTTAATGTAATTTGTTGATAATTATCCTTATTTCTCAAAAATTAGGATTTTTATCGGTTAATCTTGTTTACATTTTTTTTTGTCACAACCGGTTTGAATATGTTCAAATATTTGCTCAGTTTGATTAAATCATTATTTTTGTTAAATTGCATTTTTTATATGCCATTGGTTACATTCGTTACATTTTTAATATTCATTTTATTCATTTTATTTGTTAATATTCATTTTGATATTTTTGCACAGTCTAAAAATACATCCAAATATGGATAAGATTTCATACACAGATATTTTATTGGTTAGTGATTTTGGCCCACGGTTTTAAGATAATGGTATTGTACTATAGGTATAGGTGGTTTTCAATTTTCTATTTAAGCAATAGCTTGGTTATTAAGTTAGGGGTAGTGGATAAGATTTTAGGGGTAATTTTCAGATTTTTAATGTTTAACAAATTCTTTGAATGTTCATATTTTTTCCAGCGAAAGCACCACCGGAATCCGGTAGTCCACCACCCAAAAACCCCTTTTCTTTTTTCGTTTTCCGGCGACCCTCACCTTCTCCAGACCACTGTTCAAAAATTTTTGAACTATTTTACAATTTTCTTATTGACTTTGTTCTCTGTTTGTGTTAAATCTTACATTTTTGCTTGTATATTTTGTTATGTGGTTCTTTATTTGGAAATTTATTCCGTTTAAGCTTACATTACTTTTATTTATTTATTCTTTTTTACACTTTCAATCTTGCTAAAATTGTTCACTGGCTATTTGAATAGTATTCCACTGTTATGTTTTCTTTTAGAATATAGTCTTACATTGTTATTATTATTATTTTAGAGTTTTTTTTGAGATAGTTAACTCCAGCAATTATTATGTTAGTGATTTTACATTGTTCTTGTTTGATTTCAAAATATGATAGTGAATTTTATTATTATTATTATTATTATTTTCTAGCGAGCTCCCTTCTTCAACCTCTATATTTTGGTTACTGTTATGTGAATGTTTGTTTGATTTCATTTATTTGTACTAATTTTTAGCTATCGCTTCTAGTTTACTTTTATTTTTATTTGTTAGTTAATAATTTGTTTTCTTTCAATTGTTGTTAAGTTATATATATGTAAAGGTTAAATTCAATTAATAAAGATTGATGTTACTTAGCATATTATATGTTGAAGTTGGGATTTAATTACTTGAACGTTGTTTTTGTCTTTTACATTAATATTGCTTTTACATTAAGTTTCATTTACATTTTTCTCACTGTCTTAGTATTTTGATTATATATATTTCTTGCTTGTTGATTTATAAGTTAAAAATGGCCGATGAAGAAATTATCGTCGATTTCCAAGGCCTCCCATGTTTATAAGACAGATTTTTATTTTTAAGTTATTATTTGATTCATTTATTTTTATTCATATTTATTTATTATTAACACTTTTACTAAGTATCTTTACAGGTACCCGGAGTTACTTCCCATTGAAGCTATTTGAATGAAGTTCGAATTATATTCTTTATTTATTGTTTTGTATATATTGACGTTAGGCAAACTTAGGCCGTTTTTTATATTATTGTTTTACTTCATTATTTGTTTATATTTCATGTTTATTATACTTGTACATTGTTGTTATCTCCTCCTCAATTTGAAAAAATGAATTCAGTCGGAACCCAAAATTGTGGATTTTGAAGGATGCCTAATACCTTCCCTTCGGAATAACTTGAACCCTTACCTAGAATCTATTGGTTTCGTAGACATTATTTTTCTTTTTTATTAATTGGTTTCCTAGTTTTCCTAAAATTAGGTGACGACTCCCTTTAACTCCCCTTTACCCTTTTCCTTTAAACCCCTTTATTTATTTTAAATTCTTTTAAATTTGAACTAGTTATTATTTTTTTGAGTCACGCGACGCTGCGCCTTTCGAGGATGTCAACAATAAATACTTTTCTTTATTCAATAAAGAAATTAATAAGAAAAAGTGATGGAGAAGTCTACAAATAAGAAAAAGTGATGGAGAAGTCAAAATTGTAGAACACTTTTGTTGACTTATATGAGGAGGACACAATGAATAACAAAGACACAATCACAATAAAATTCAAAAAGGATAGAAGAAGAAAAAAGAATCAAGTAATGCTTGGGTTGAATAATTCTTTGAGAAAAGAATGATGACAACAAACTCAAAAGCAAATTTGAACTCAACAAGGCACAACAAAACAAGGATTCATGGACTACTATCACCACAATTAATCACCTACGAATTATTAATATTCATTGAGTAATATTACTTGGATATATATAGAACTAAGTTTTTCATGGAAGAAATTAATTAAAAATCTTAGATAACAATGAGAAGATACTTGTTTGGCCCCAAGAAAATTTGAGAAAAACTTAGGAAAAACTTGGGAAGAGTGTTTTGTCATATAACTTGGCAAATAATTTGCCAAGTATCCCAAGTTCGCAAATACTTGAAAAAACTAGTATTTGGGCCAAGTTCTAATATTTGGGAATTTTAAAAAATTTAAAAATTACCCCAAACTTTTATATTTTATAAAAAATACCCATCATTTATTAATTCCAACTAATATTTGTTACTACCTCCTCCGAAAAAAGTTTGAGTTCTAATTTGAGTGATAAAATTGAGGAAAAAATCAATTGGTGTTTAATGAGTTATAATTATAACTAAATCAGTGACAAGTTTCAGTATGCGATTAATGTATTGTCTAGCCTATATTGTTATTTTGTTATTGTCGATTGTTATCAATTATATTATAAGGTTATTTTTGAATGGAACATATTCATTATAAAATGATAACATAAATTTATGGGTATTTTAAATAATTTTTAGAACTTATGAGTTTATATCATATTTTTTGAAATAGTCAAATATTTTTGGAGAAATTTGGAGCCAAATACATGGTGAAACATCACCAAAAACTTCACCCATATATTATTTGTCAAGAATATTTGAGAATTTGGGGGCAAACATTAGCTAAAAAAGAACACGATTCCAAAAAAGGATTGTGACGGTTAATCCTTATACCCAAGTGTTCTTCGATGCAGAACAAGTTATTACTTCCAATCAACCACAAGATCGAATACAATTTCGAACAGGATCTAGGCGGATCACCCTTAACGATGAAGTATTTCGAGTGTGGACCAGATGCAACACCATTGACCCCTCCCAAAATAATTGAGGAAAGTCTTCCCGATCATTGAGACAAATATAAATCCAGACGTACACACCCATGCTACACTTCAAAAAGGGTGTCACTAAATAAATGACCAGGGTCAATGAAGGCAAACCAAGCATCCGAGGGTGTATCTTTCCCGACGAAAAGAAGAGAGAAGGAAGAAAAAAAAAGTAAAAGAGAGAGACATCACTTCATGAAAGAGGATAGATCCTCTTCGAATGGATCACATGTTCCCACCCAAAAAAGGTGAAACCTACTCCAAATTTTAACTAATCGTTTTCAAGTTATTAATTGAAGGGACATACAAGAGCATCAGAGCAGGTGGCACACAAGTTTAAGATGACACAAGAAAAATAAGCTCTTGATTGCGGGCTGCCCTTGGAATGGTGAAATTTTCAAAAAAATCGAAGGCATCTGTTGCACTCTTTTCCTCTTAGAATTTTTTAAATCCCAAATAGGATATTTTTTCCCTTGTGAGGTTTTTAGCGAGACAACAGAAATGAGGTGTCTAGTGTATAGTTAAACAATATTCAAAGCAATCTGAAATTTGAAGTGGTCGATCCTAAAAATAAAAGTAAATTCAAGAAAGGGCAACACAAGCATAGTGACACCAACACTTTGTCATACGAAACAAAATGCCAACTGCATCAAATTCTAAAATTAGCACAAAGGATCTTCCACTTTGTCACGCCACGAGCCTATACTCTGGACGTGGCCGGCACTCGAGAACTATTTCTGGTCCCCAAGCAAACCCCTTTGCCTGGCTGACTACTTAGCGGAAGATTTACTCAAGTGATAAAAGGCTTAAAACAGAATTTTTCAACATTTAAACTCAAAGTAAAAACTCAACTCAAAATGTCTGTAAAATACTCAATAACATAAGTATAATAGTTTGCAAAACATCTCAAGGAAAAGTAAATACTGAAAGACTCCTCAACTCTATCTATCTATGAAGCCTCTAACATTAGGATAGGTGTCGGGACAAGACCCACGACACCTCAACCAACTAATAACATAAATAAAAGCGGGGTCCTTCGAAATGCAAGGAGGCTCACCAAAGCTAACTGGGAGTGCTAAGTGGTCTCAACAAAGCGCCTGTTGATGATCCTGAACACCTGTATCTGCATCATAAAAGATGCAGGTCGAATGACATCAGTACATGGAATGTACGAGTATGTAATATGGCTGAATAAACACATAACTGAACTGAAAGACTACAATAGATATAGCATGAGCTCAACTGAATGTAAAGAATTAAAGAAATGAAATCATTTAACTTTACAAAATTACTCACTTGTCTCTGAACTCAACATAATAATAAATGATATATGAAAATACACGTTAACTCTATTTGGGAGATTCTCTAACCAACAACTATCACTATGAGCTACGTGATGATACAACGCCTCGCCCACGCTGCCAGAATTGTCCAATACCTTGCCGGGGTATATAACAACCTCAACTAAGTGAATTCACTAAGCTCTACCCGAAGTTATAAGAAAATAATCTAAAAAGTATGAATCCTTTACCCATGTTGGCATACATGGTTTATGAGGAATTTGAGTTGTCTGAACTCATCCCTATATCAATGCTCAATACTACTCCCAATAATATATACTCATGCTCAATGTTTAAAAACATTCTCTTCCTCAATTTGAGATAATTACTCAAAATATCTTCGTAAAAGAGGTAATACTCTGAAACATCTCTGAACTCATAAACTCATTTATATCTCCTCAAGACTCTATCTCAATCAATCATTTATACTCAAAATACTCATGTTCAAAATAATAGAAGTTTAAGAACCTTTCAGACTCAACTCGGACTCAACTCATTCTCATTCAAAAATGCTTTTAAGGCTTACTCACATCTCGTCAAACTCTTTTCTCGAAAACATCATTTACGTTCGATTCTATACTCATTAAGACTCTGAAAATCATGTATAGTGAATTATGGTGATACTTTATCTTACTCGAACTCTGGAAATCATACATAATGAATAGTAATGCAAAAGCTTCGAAAAATACATTCTTAAAATAATGCATCATAATGGATGATTCAAGACTTTCAAAACTCAAATGAATGCACTCATGGACGCTCATGTTCCCTCAAAACCTTTCTCTTACTCGTAGCATAAAAGAAAAATACTATTTACTCAATTAAAACAATGCATTATACAAAGCAATGTAGTAACTCAACTAGGGTTCATGTGAAACTAGGCATGAACATCGATTCGAGAATAAGACTCATATGGATAAACACAATCTTGATAAATAAATATGGAACTCAATGATGGAAATCATAACTCATTCGAAAACTCAATAGCATTAGGGTTAGAACTCAACTTCACTCTTTAGTGACAGAATTCAGATGTAGGGCGCGTGGACGAACTCAGTCTAACACTTTGAATAGCCTTACATACCTGGGAAGAACGAAGCTCTTGGTGAAATCAGAAGAACGATTGAAAACCCTAGCTTTTCTCTTCTTGAATCCTTGCTCTAAGTCTTTGAAGTGTTAAAGAACGTAAAATAATATTTTAACACTGCTAAGACCCTTAATTAGGTGAAAAGGGTCGTGGGTTAAGCTTAGCAGGCGTGGGAAAACACTGAACTACCCCTCTTTAAAAGCTGATTAAAACTGTCCATGGGACCATCTACGATTCGTGGTTTCATCTACGGACCGTAGATCCCATCCGTGGAATTGATATTGAATTTTTAAGGCTCAAAAGTCCACTTACGGGTTCAAACTACAGCCCGTAGTAGTACCTACGGCCCGTTGGTTGGATCCGTAGGTCTTGGGTCCCAAAAGTTGAGTTCTCTGAACTTTTCGACGACTTGACAGTACGGTTCGTCGTTTAACCGACAGACCGTAGGTTGGATCCGTCGTTCACAGACTCAGAAACTCTACTATGACAGTCTCTGGTAAAATGGCCATACCGTTTTATTACAAACTCGAAAAAAGAAAAACTTGGTGGTGTTGGAAAGAGGACTCAAAGACCTTTAATTTGATGGGTTGTGGGCCACCTAATTCATTATGTGCTTGGAGATATGATATTTTGAAGTTGACCTAAGTAGAATCTTATGTCAAAACTTAGTCGAAAATGAAGTTTTCAACTCAACTTAGTGCTTGGGGGTTCGTGTGAACTTAAGTCAAATCCAAAATCATTCCCACACTAAAGAGTTGACCTTAACACCTAAGAAAAATTAAGAATCGCTCGGTATGACCTTTTACGCAAATTCAAGAATGGTTTGGGTCTTAACTTAGAAATTTTCGAGGTGTTACAATATCTCCCCCTTGGGATCATTCGTCCTCGAATGATGGTTAAACTAAGAATGGAGGGGAAAGAGTTACTATCACTACCTCTCTTGGCTTCTGAGCTTGCGTACTAACACAGGCAGAACTGATTAATACTAATAGTTTTGAAATTGGACTAGAGCACATAGGTCATAAACGATATGAGTTGAACATAGTCACACTCTATTTGAAATTATTTGACATGAAACAGGGATATCTGGGTACAAAGTAAGAATATGACTACTATGCCTCTAGTGATATAACTGGTAGCTTTTAAGCTTAGCAACACTTATCAACTATGTTCTCCATTCTGATTACTACACTTTACTAGTTGAAACTCATAGCTCCCACAAGATTATATGACTACTCTTATAAACATCTAAGTCAAATCGCTTGCTCTTATTGTGTTCAAGCCTAATCTTTAATTCACAGTGTGCTAAACATGAAATGTTTATACCTATCTAAACCCAAGATTCAGGTTTTATGCCTCTATAGGAAATCTCATCCCATGAATACTACTCCTTACCACTACATTCAACCAAACTTCGAGTCCTAGCCATGAAGCATCTAATGCATCATGTATTCATCCACATATAACAACACCACATTCAAGCCTAGTACTATAGCCAATCCATGGACTCCTACTAACAAATCCTTCTAAGAATTCCTCCTCCTCTCGTCATCTCTATCAATTGAAATTTCACGCATACTATCAGGAACTATCTAACTACTCTCACCTAACTATTACTCATAGTAAGACTTCGTTCATCCTCCCTCCACTTTTATAACCTTAGATGGAATAAGCACACTACTGCTACCAACATAAGAAACATCAACCTTCTCCTTTTATCATCACTCCACTACTATCATCGACATCACTCATCATTAACTATATATGATCTCTTCGACCAAACTCTTAAGGGTAATAAATAATGCTAACATCAGCCTACTCCATATTGACAGCTCAAATATACTATCTAGGCACACATGAAAAAAATTATAAACTTAATTAGAACCTTGTCTAACTACATACGATCTCAGGTACACCTCCCAATGCTCTTGATAATCTAATGACTTAGCCACACTTCATTGCTCTCATCTAAGGGTCATAATACCACACTTGTACCGCTCACATTTATTGCAAAGTAACATCTTAATTCCTCACCTACTTTATCTCAAACCTACTAGATCAGATCTCGAACTAATATCATCACCCTCATGTTGCCATCCTTGTAATCACGACACTCATCGCAAATCCAAGCTTAGTGTTTATTACTAAACATAGATATCAATATAATTGCTCGCTCACTACAATAAAAGCACCTTTTAGTGGCAATAAATATACACAATAACAAAGAATGCTAAAGTCTTTACCGGCATTAGTTAATTGTCATTGGATCCAATGTCGCTAAAGGCTTTAGGGACATTTACAAAGAGTGCTAATTGCCACTAAAAATATATTTTTAGTGGCAATTAAGCTATTGCCATTAATTAACTACCGCTAAAGATCATTTTTGGTGTAGTGGCTTACTATTCTAACTTACAACTACTAGATAAAATTAAGAAACACTCCCCCACTAAGACCTCATGACATGCAGTCAATCTTTATCTCTCAGTCTACATACTTATAGTTTACTGTTACATTCATTTTCACAAGCTAAGTACCACTTACCCACACACTATACATCATTGCCTAATTAGTTCTATAACCCTCTGAATATCGTGGGGCTCTCCTTTAAAAAAGTATAAGTCTAGCTTAGATCTATCTCCTCATGAATACTCAACTCTTATATTCAACACTTACACTTGGTCGATACTAATGCATTGACACCTCATCATAAACTTCTTTCTGGTTAAGGTATACTCTAACTCATTCATATTAGTAACTCTTACTCTACCTTCTATCATGAAATCTACACCAATTCATCACTTCTTAGTCTACCCATAAGGAAAAACTACTCATTAGTAACTTACTGGGTGCGGTGCATGACTGCAACTACACACTTTACTCAATAACTATCCAGATCCCTTAGGTTACTACATTTCTAGATGTATACTTCTAACTCTGGGCACTTCTACTACTTACTGGCTTGTAACATCGCAACTCTTACTATCTTTCGGGTGAAAAATACTATCCAAGCTCTAAAATATACTTCCTCATAAAGGTCTCAATTGAAACGAGGTTTAGAGAAGAGAGTCTGGGAGTACATCTCGCCTTTACCTCAAACGCACAATTCATATGAACTAAGAGTGCATTCCTTCGAATCTCAACACTTAAGCTCACTCATGGGCTTCTTTCAAGCCCATCTGCAGTCTCATGACGTTTTGAAGACTTTTGCTGAGAGCAATTCATCTATAAGGATCTAGGCTTTGCTTTTCAATCACCTTGAGTATGACGGGTAATCGAATGGATCTGAGAAACGCACGAGTTTGAAGAAGTTACTTATGACACAGTTCTATTGCACGATTTAGAGTATGAAAGAACATAAACTTTTCTTAAATGTCTATAGTTCCTCATTTATAGAAGTGGGGCCCTCACAACCATAAATAAGATCCTATTAACACGGCTTCATAGACACCCTAGGACATTCGAACTCTGTGCTCTGATACCAAGTTTGTCACGCCCCGAGCCTATACCCTAGACCTGGTCGGCACTCGAGAACCATTTCTGGTCCCCAATCGAACCCCTTTTCCTGGCTGACTACTTAGCGAAAGATTTACTCAAGCGATAAAAGGCTCAAAATAGAATTTTTGAACATTTAAACTCAAATTAAAAACTCAACTCAATCTGTCTGTAAAATACTCAATAACATAAGTATAATAGTTTGCAAAACATCTCAAGGAAAAGTAAATACTGAAAGACTCCTCAACTCTATCTATCTATGAAGCCTCTAACATTAGGATAGGTGTCGGGACAAGACCCACGACACCTCAACCAACTAATAACAGAAATAAAAGCGGGGTCCTTCGAAATGCAAGGAGGCTCACCAAAGCTAACTGGGAGTGTTAATTGGTCTCAACGAAGCGCCTGTTGATGATCCTGAACACCTGTATCTGCATCATAAAAGATGCAGGTCGAATGACATCAGTACATGGAATGTACGAGTATGTAATATGGCTGAATAAACACATAACTGAACTGAAAGACTACAATAGATATAGCATGAGCTCAACTGAATGTAAAGAATTAAAGAAATGAAATCATTTAACTTTACAAAGTTACTCACTCGTCTCTGAACTCAACATAATAATAAATGATATATGAAAATACACTTTAACTCTATTTGGGAGATTCTCTAACCAACAACCATCACTATGAGCTATGTGATGATACAACGCCTCGCCCACGCTGCCAGAATTGTCCAATACCTTGCCGGGGTATAGAACAACCTCAACTAAGTGAATTCACTAAGCTCTACCCGAAGGTATAAGAAAATCATCTAAAAAGTATGAATCCTTTACCCATGTTGGCATACATGGTTTATGAGGAATTTGAGTTGTCTGAACTCATCCCTATATCAATGCTCAATACTACTCCCAATAATATATACTCATGCTCAATGTTTAAAAACATTCTCTTCCTCAATTTGAGATAATTACTCAAAATATTTTCGTAAAAGAGGTAATACTCTGAAACATCTCTGAACTCATAAACTCATTTATATCTCCTCAAGACTCTATCTCAATCAATCATTTATACTCAAAATACTCATGTTCAAAATAATAAAAGTTTAAGAACCTTTCAGACTCAACTCGGACTCAACTCATTCTCATTCAAAAATGCTTTTAAGGCTTACTCACATCTCATCAAACTCTTTTCTCGAAAACATCATTTACGTTCGATTCTATACTCATTAAGACTCTGAAAATCACGTATAGTGAATAATGGTGATACTTTATCTTACTCGAACTCTGGAAATCATACATAATGAATAGTAATGCAAAAGCTTCGAAAAATACATTCTTAAAATAATGCATCATAATGGATGATTCAAGACTTTCAAAACTCAAATGAATGCACTCATGGACGCTCATGTTCCCTCAAAACCTTTCTCTTACTCGTAGCATAAAAGAAAAATACTATTTACTCAATTAAAACAATGCATTATACAAAGCAATGTAGTAACTCAACTAGGGTTCATGTGAAACTAGGCATGAACATCGATTCGAGAATAAGACTCATATGGATAAACACAATCTTGATAAATAAATATGGAACTCAATGATGGAAATCATAACTCATTCGAAAACTCAATAGCATTAGGGTTAGGACTCAACTTGACTCTTTAGTGACAGAATTCAGATGTAGGGCGCGTGGACGAACTCAGTCCAACGCTATGAATAGCCTTACATACCTGGGAAGAACGAAGCTCTTGGTGAAATCAGAAGAACGATTGAAAACCCTAGCTTTTCTCTTCTTGAATCCTTGCTCTAAGTCTTTGAAGTGTTAAAGAACGTAAAATAATATTTTAACACTGCTTAGACCCTTAATTAGGTGAAAAGGGTTGTGGGTTAGGCTTAGAAGGGGTGGGAAAAGACTGAACTACCCCTCTTTAAAAGCTGATTAAAACTATCGACGGGACCATCTACGGTTCGTGGTTTTATCTACGGACCGTAGATCCCATCCGTGGAGTTGATATTGAATTTTTAAGGCTCAAAAGTCCACTTACGGGTCCAAACGACGGCCCGTTGGTTGGATTCGTAGGTCTTGGGTCCCAAAAGTTGAGTTCTCTGAACTTTTCGATGACTTGATAGTACGGTTCGTCGTTCAACTGACAGACCGTAGGTTGGATCCGTCGTTCACAGACTCAGAAACTCTGCTATGGCAGTCTCTGGTAAAATGGCCATAACGTTTTACTTCGAACTCGAAAAAGGGCAAACTTGGTGGCATTGAAAAGAGGACTCAAAGACCTTTAATTTGATGGGTGATGGGCCACCTAATTAATTATGTGCTGGGAGATATGATTGTTTGAAGTTGACCTAAGTAGAATCTTATGTCAAAACTTAGTCAAAAATGAAGTTTTCAACTCAACTTAGTGCTAGGGGATTCTTGTGACCTTAAGTCATATCCAAAATAATTCCCACACTAAAGAGTTGACCTTGACACCTAAGAAAAATTAAGAATCGCTCGGTATGACCTTATATGCAAATTCAAGAATGGTTTTGATCTTAACTGTGAAATTTCCAAGATGTTACCTACTTCCTCAATACATCGCATTAGGTATCCAATAAGTGAATGACTATAGGTATGGGGTAAAATTAGATCTATTAAAAGAAGAGAACCACACCACATCACGTGGCGAAATCAAAATCAAAGGAACAATTATAAGCAATCAGGGAGAATGAAGAAGATCATCTTCAGACTAACATGAAAAGCCTCAAACACCTACCCATAGAGTGCTGGCACACTGGACATCCAAAAGAACCCTCACCCAGAGAAAATCGCCTTACCGTTGGCAGCCATCATAATGATCTTTAGAAGCTCAATAATCACTTTTTCTATGGTCCCACCTGCTCAAATGAATTTTAAGTGAGACGTTAAAACGTAGGCATATGCTATGAGATAGCTTTTTCAGTGCCCAAGCATATCATCGTTTCACATTGAGATGACAATTCATTTTTTAGAGCTTTAAAAGGTGGTTCTGCAGATAATATAAGGCATCAGAAAATTCCAAAAAAACTTTACGCTATTTTCTTACTCTTTGCAATTTAGTATCTTTCATAAAAGAGGCCATAAACACCCCCGCCCCCCCACCCACTTGTACTATCACTTTTCTTTTACATAATTGTTACTTGTCATAAACACCCCCCCCCCCACCCACTTGTACTATCACTTTTCTTTTACATAATTGTTACTTGTATGAAATCGTGATCTTGACATTTTAGTCAAAATCGATGAACTTAATAGCTTTAACACCTCTTTACAAATTCTAATGTTAACTAAACTGATGATTTTCCTAGAAAACATATATGATAACAATTAATTCGTTACTCTAACTTGAAAAATAAAATAACAAGATATTATAATGGGAAAATGGTCAAAAATATCCCTCAACTTTGATTTAATAGTTGATCTTATAACCCTTACCGTTAAAATAAAGTTGTTCTTACCCCTATCGTTACTATACTTATCATCCATGTCCCTCTGTGGACGAAAATCTCCAAATCAACCAAAATTAACCTGAATTCTTTTAAATGACCCATTCCCATTTTAAAATCATGCCCCCACCTCTCTAAAAACCTAACCCAAAAAACATTTAGCCGAAGAGGAAAATGGGTAGATGTTTTTTGGGCTAACTAGTAAAGTATTTATTTTTTTCAAAAAAGAAAATAAAAATGGAGAGAATATTATCCTTATTACATGGTTTTATTTGACACGCATAATCGAAACCGTACTCTATCCATTATCCAAATATCTCTTCATTTTTTTCTGGTCCGGATCTATTTGAAATCTGGAACACTTTGAGCCGTTGGATTGTTCTAAAAGATTATAAAATTCCCAAATTTGATCCATCTGTTATTTTCCACTTCATTTGGGACCTGCTTTGTCTCTCGACCTTTTTTCCTTTTACGTCAATCTTGAAATCTCCATTAACAAGAAATCTAAGAACACAAGAAAGAAAAGGAGAATAACCCTTTTTCAGATTTCCAGTTTCTTCGTCAGGGTCGATTGCAAATTTATCAGTCTCTTTTGGGGGTTTTTTTTTTTTTTTTTTTTTTAATGTTTGAGAATTTGAGATCGTTTCAAAAGGAAAGCTATGACGAAATTGATGAGCAAAGGTTTTATGTTTCCTTCGTCTTCTGATTGTGGTGAAATTTATCATCATCGTCGTGTTAATCTACATGGGATCTGTTCTTTTCCCAATAAATCGGTTAATCTTTCTTGCCTTCCTTCGTTGAAGCTTTCATCTTCTTGTTTGCCAAGAAGTGATTTTTGTGGTCGTAGATTGGTTATTAATGAAGGCGTACCCAGGTTCAACCGAAGAAATCCTCAAGTTGTTGATATCACTGCTCAGGTTTGTTTCTTTTCGTTTTTGACTTTTTTATTTTTGGGGGTTTGTGGTTGAAGATCTTGAATATGAGTCCTGGGATGTTAGTTTTGGATCATATTTGTTTTCATGATTTTGGGGTGAAGTCTTTTTGTTGTTGTTGCTGTTTCAAATCGAAGTTTGTTGAGTATTTCATTTGCCTGATATTGGTTTAGGTAATTATTGCTGTATAATAATTTGTTTTCCTAAATGAATGCCTCTGTTCAATTTTCTCAACTGGTTTTCTGTGTGCTTATAGATGAGTATTGGAATCAGGAAAGCACAGAAATGGTGGGAGAAAGGGGTTCAACCTAACATGAGAGAGGTGACCAGTGCACAAGACCTTGTTGACTCTCTTTTGAGTGCAGGGGATAAGTTAGTTGTTGTTGATTTCTTTTCCCCTGGCTGTGGAGGCTGCAAAGCTCTTCACCCCAAGGTATAAACACCTTTTCTTTGTCTAAGAATGCTTTTTGTATGTGTGGGTATCTAGAATGTCAATGAAAGATCCATAAACCGCATTTTTATTAGTTTTGAACTGACTTTCTTTGTTGAATTGATGAAACAGTTGTGTCAGCTGGCAGAGATGAATCCAGATGTGCAGTTTTTACAGGTGAACTATGAGGAACACAAGTCGATGTGTTACTCTCTTAACGTACATGTTCTCCCATTTTTCCGTTTCTATAGAGGAGGTGAAGGTCGTGTTTGCAGCTTTAGCTGTACTAATGCCACGGTTAGTTCTTTATGCACCTATTGCCTGCTTCTGCTTTAGCTCTTCCATAGCAATTTATTGTGTTTTTGGATAAGAATGTTGATGTGGGGATTCCATTAGCTGGCAATGCTTTCTTCGAATTCACTGAAAGTTATTGGACCTCGCTTTTGTTGTCTAGGTCCGTCCTTAAGTTTTATCCACAATCACTCTTTCACTAAATAGATCTTCTCTTTGATGTCTTCAAGATACTAGTCTTTTGCTAGTTGGATATTATTGAGCCTGCTTCTTTGAAATGTCAAGCAGTGATTTGCAATCTACTGAGCTTGATTTTCTATGAATGTATAACATCCTATGTTGCTTGGACTCTTCAAAAATTGTTGCCACACCCGTGTCGGATTCTCCAAAAATACACTATTTTGGAGTATCTGACCGGATTGGTCGATATCTTTGAAGAGTTTGAGCAACATAGATAATATCAATGCCATTATTGGCTGTGCACTTATCTTGTTGTATTTGTTATCTTTGTTTGAACGTAGTCTCATATCAGTGTGCATACCATGGAACAGATCAAAAAATTCAAAGATGCATTGGCGAAGTATGGTACAGATCGTTGCACCCTTGGGCCACCAAAAGGGCTCGAGGAGAAAGAACTACTTGCATTGGCAGCTAACAAGGATCTCTCCTTTAATTACACTCCAAAAACAGAAGAAGAACCGGTCCTTGTTACCTCAAAAGAGGAAGTTCAGGACAGAACTCCTCCAAATATAGAGTCCCCTCTACCACTTCCTCTTCCTCTCCCCATTACGTCAACTAGCTCACAGACGGCCAAGCGGGATACAGATACAGAGAAAGAAGCCTATGCTACTTCTGGTAGATGAATTTAAAATTTGTGGTAAATGATGTTGAAGAGGTTATATATTTGTACAGCTATATATTATGCTTTGTTGTGTTATAAAACAATTGCAGTCTGGAAGGACTTAAGAAGAATTAGTATAGGGAATGTCAAATATTTACTGGCTACTGCTGGGTATATCTGGTCTTGTACATCTGGTTTTGTACATAGTTTATGTGGATGCTCTGGTATGTATGTGAGCCTGAGCGATAGCGATAGCGATAGTGAGAGTCCACTCTTCCCTTTTACTTGGCTTCTCCTTTTTTAATTGGAGTAAGCTTAAATGGTTCTCTGATAATATTAAGATGTTTGTACTGGTTTTTGTTCTCTTTGTTATTGATTAATGATAATGTGATGTTTGGGAGCATTACTGTTTTGTTCTCCTGTCTGTATAGGACCATGACATTGGGTTTGGATGTATTCCCTCCGTCTCAATTTATTTGTCGTCGTTTTAAATTATTTGTCATTTTAAAAGTTCAAGATAAATTTAATTATTTTTTCTCTATTTTACTTATAATAGTAATTGTTTTTGAATGTAACCAACACTTCAATTATGAAAGTGATGATACATAAATAGGGTAAATATTTAATGAAAAAAATATGTCTTGAAACATAATTAAGGATAAGATCGTTAAAAAGAATATAATTAATATTATTTTTTAAAAATGTGCAAAAGAGAAATACTATGATATAAGTAATTGTCAATCACCCAGTTCTTTTGGCATGTTTCTCTATGTCAACATAGAATTTGAGATGGGGAAATAGTTGTCAATCACCCAGTTCTCTTGGCATGTTGATATATAATTACTCTTTGTAATACTTCCTCTGTTTCATTTTAAATTTTGATGCCATTGGATTTCAAAAGCTCGTAGTAGTGGCTGAGCACAAAGGGGTGCAAAAATAGCAACAATTCATGGTAGAGTGGAAATAGCTTTTGATTAGATTTTACCCTCGCTTTGATAAGAAATATCTGAATTCCCTAATTTAAGAAATTGGGGCCTAACAAAGTTTGAAAAGACACTCCCCTAACAAAGTTTTGCGTGATATTGTTTCTCATTCCATGGAGACAATAAAAAAGACTCAAAAAATCTTAAGTCACAAATCATACAGTTTTGCAGGGGGTTGATGATGATGTTGCACATGTTATAACTTAGGTATCTAAATAAGCAGACATATCTCCCAAATCAAGTAGGAAAACAATGAAGGTGATTCACTACAAAGATCTTTAGCGGTAATTAATTAACGACAAAACTTTAATTACTGCTAAATATATTTTTAGAGGCAATTAACACTCTTTGTAAATATTCCTAAAGCTTATAGCGACATTGAATCCAATGACAATTAATTAATGTCGTAAATGCTTTTACACTCTTTATTAGTGTGCATATTTATTACCGCTTAAAGCTGGTTTTGTTCTAATGATGGATGAACATCCTCATATGGAACACTAGATCAGTAAAGACATATAAGACATTTTATAGGCTGCAAATATTACATGCACATCATTATTCATAATAATAGCACTCATGGAACCTTTTTAGGAAGTCAAGCACATTCAAAGATACAAATGAGGATGCACAGATTACTTTTTATATTGGAAAATATGTGATCTTACAAGCAAAATGTGTCTTCTTTTCCTTATTTTATTTGTTTTAGCAGTTGCCTAAAGTTTCAAAAGAAAGTAAATATTTTAAAAGGCAGTTGTTTGTGGATACTCTTTCATGAGAAGTTAAAGATTTTGTTGTCGGCAGTATTGTCTGCTAACTCTGTTGAAATGGTATTTTATTCGTAGCATTCTTGTGCTGAAATAGGTAGGTTTTTAACTGATATGCCTGCTTCAGTAAAGACATTCTTATCATATTTAATAAGTGAGAGTTAGCAGATAACACACTGTCAATATGTATGCCTCTGTTATCGGCTAACTCTCTTGAAATGGTATTTCATTTGCAACATTTTTGTGCTGAAGTAGGTAGGTCTTTAATTGATACGCCTACTTTCAGTAAAGACATTTTAAAAAAAAAAAAGTATAAAAAAATATTTTTTTTGTTTTATTTAATTTAAATAGTGTATAATTTTTTTGAAACTATGGGACTTTCTTTAGCTATATTTTTTAGTTTTAAATTCATATTCTATAGTTCTAACTTTATCACTTTTAATGTCGCTGATATTTGTGTAAATTTTGTAGCTATTTTGAGTAAAAAATCAACAGTTGATGAAGAAAAATACTTTAATTATAAATAGCATATGTTGATGGTGTGTTGTCTGCTAACTCTCACTTAATAAATAAGAAGTACCACTTAATATTATCAATATTAACAATATTTATCGAATATTTATTTTACACTTAATAAGATAATTTTAAATTATTTAATTAACATTACTTAAAAAATAAATTTATAAATAAATATTAGACTCGTACATAACACGTGTTCTTCACAACTGGTATAGAAGAAGTGAGAAGGTGACAAATATCCTAACTTTCTAATTCATTACCACAATTAATTATTACAAAATATGATATTGACTTTTTGTTATTTATTGTGTACTGTTCATGAAATAATAATACATTTATGATAATAATAGATTTCTAGAAAATGATTAACCATCATGAGTTTCAAAAATGACCTTGAAGCATAAAATTTACATTTTATTTAAACATGAAAAGTATTTTGTTTCGGTAATTATAATTTTTGTAACATTTTTTAAATTTCACCATCTGTTATTTATCATTGATGATTTTATTATGATAATGAAAAGAAACATTTCCCCTAACTAGAGTTCTAAGGTTGAAGTCTGGAAATGGAAAAAATTGGGAGTGATTCTTCTTTTAATAACCATTGTATGATGTGAATTTAAACTAGTCACATCAATAAATATTGAATAAAAAATAACTAAAGTAAAAACAAGAGGAGGGAAAAAAAAACATAACTACACCATCCACACTAGCTCCCACATAAGAAAGGGGTCAAATTTATTCTTCAATTGTGCAATTTTTTTAAAAATTTTATCCTTCATTATATGATACGTATAAAAATACCTTCGATATTAGTTAAATTACTCATATATATCCTTTTCCCCTTAGACATATTTTAGGAGGACACCCATTCCCACATGACAATGACATTTTGGTGAGGTAGACGCCACATACAGATCACCTCACCAACCCCAAGCGATTTATTTACTCTTTCCTACTTTTTGTACCACCAACATTATCGTAAATGAATTATTATTTCGTAAATCAATACACTATAAATAACAAAAAATCAATAGGATATTTTGTAATAATTAATGAGAAAAAAAAACATAAATTACATATTAAAAGTCGAGAGAATGGAAAAGACAAAATAAAAGATAAATTCCAATTTTACCGCATAGGGACAAGCTATAACAATATTAATACTAGTAATAGTCCAATTAATGATTATTAGGATTCTTATCTAAATAATAATAACACAGAAAATCTATAAAATTTTAAATTGCAATTGCTTGATAAAAAAATTGAAAATGAAGATCTATTATGATTTCAAGAACTTTTTGTGAGTCTTCTTTTTTATTATAATCGATGGAATTGATCATTTCGTTACACCAAGAATAATCGATTTGAGCAGGCCATGAGAATCGAAATATCACAATATTTTTTGATACATGTTAAATATTATTAGTTCTAACAAGATTTTATAGTGTTCAATACATAATATTAGATTCCTCACAATACTAACAAATAATAAATGAATTTTTAAAAATGAAAAATAAATTAAAATAATTCCTAATGCAGTTAATTAACAACATTATTTTCTTAAATATATTATTTTGAAACTCACAAAATATCAACTCCTTGATTTTTTCCTAGTTAATTGATCACTTATATCCAAATATAAACTACGATAAACCCATCTTATAAAAATGATGATAATTTATTATTATAATAATTTTTTTCCAATAACAAAAACAAAGGAAAAAGTTTAGTTTCCTTGAATGATTTACAATTTTTTCTTTTTTTTTTCATACTCCACCCCATAAAAAAAATTATTTAATCATTATATTAATAAATTAAAAAAGGGAGAAATCTTGAAGATTTTGAATTCAAACGAGATTCACGAATTAATAATTCAACGAATCACATGAAATTATAAAATATTTATTTAACATGCTAAGACTGCTAAAAATAATAAAAATATTGTTTTAATATACTAAAAATAAAAAAATAAAAAAGATACTCATTATTATATACGAATTTTCACGATTAATTTCAAATAATATTATTGAAATCAATTTATATATCAATTTTATACATTAAATAACAATATTATTTGCTACATCAATACATTAAAGACTAAAAGATATAATGAAATAGATATTTCAGAGAATTTTTTTTTTGACACTTATCTTAATACCTAATTCATACCTTAAGAACGAAAAATGATACATATATTTTATTGTATGTAGTTTGTATATAAAGAATATCAAAGTGTTTAATACATTTTTTATACATTGATGAAAATTTAACATTAAGGACCAATATTTAGTATATAAAAATGATAATATATCATCTGGCTCTGATACAAGTAATTAGAATTTGATTATTTTAGGGATCTTATTTATTAAAGATATATTTTTACTTACTTATTGGGACAATAAAAAAATAACGGAAACATGGAAAGAAAAATCTATTACTTTTAATTTATTATTAAATCATTTACTAGAATTATAAATGAGTTATCCATTATAATGTTTTCAAAAAAATCAAGAGACAACAAGTAAATTTTATAAAAAATAAAATTTATAGTCTAGAAATAGATATTATTTTACAAAATTCTAAATTAGATGAAAAAAATTAATTTTCGAAAAAATCAATTCTCTTTACAAATCTGCGGAGACCATCCAAATATTTTTCGAAATCACAAGAAACACGTGGTTAATCTTCCTTATGAAGAAAGTTTTAATGGGTTAAATATTTCTACTAAAGCTAGACCATGTTAAATGAATTTTGAATATTTAAAATTATGTAAAAAAAAATTGAAACTTTATTACAAAAAGACCTAATAAGGCATTCTAAATCACCTTGGTCTAGTACTGTAAGTTATTTTGGGTCATGGGTCGTGGATATCGCCCATGTGGATCCGATCCGACCCAAATATTTCTAAAAAAGAAGATAAACACTATTTTAAAAAAGAATAGGAACAATTACATGGTTTTACCATGACATCCACTCCCTTTAAAATAGTTCTTCACGCTTAAAGAAAAGACCGACATATCAAAAACAAAAGAAATAAGAAAAAGAAAAATGACACACCAGTTATTTCTTAAGATTGCCATCAAATAATCCAAGAGAATACTCAGTTTGTGGCATTACACTTTGTTTCCTTGAAATTCAAAGTTGGATTTGGAGCAAATTATTCAGTTCGTAAATTTCATTCCGCTGCAACAATCAAAGGTGCACAAATCTTGTACCGAATGTTGTTTAAATCTTCCATTGATATCAGAGCGAGGTTAATTGTTCCATGGGTGAGATGTTATTTTTTGAAATTATCACTGCTTAAGTTTTTTTGTGAAATTTTTCTTATCGAAATTTTTTTAATAATAATCTAGTTTCAAAGAATAGAAAATTCATTAATATGAAAATAAAATTGATTCTTACCTTTAAGAAATTCATTAGAATCAAACTCCCAATCTTTTGATTTAAATTCAAATGTGTTACGATTGTTCCACGAATATGAGTCTGTAATTGAATAATATCTTTATTTTCTCCATTTTTTTGGGGATAGAATTTGTTGGTCTCTTTTTTTAAAAATTTGACAATCTTTTTCTTTTTAGAAAAAGATACTGTTTCTAATGAAATTTGAAAGAAGAAAGAGTATTCCAGTACGATGGCTTTCTTGAAGAGTTGAAAAGTCTTGCTCTCTTGAAGAGTTGAAAAGTCTTGCACTATATATATAATTGTTATTTGTCAATTAAAAAAAAGAAAAAGGATATACGTGTTTTTCAAATTTTTGGTCTTGAAAAAGTAGTTAGTACAGTACTAGTACTAAAAAAGTATAGTACAAGTTATGCTATTACTATATTTAATATAGCAAAAGGAGTTATATTTTTTTTAATTCTTGGAAAAAGGTTCTTTAGAGATATTCTGGCTTTTTTTATTATTATTTAAACTGAAATTACATAAATATACAATATAAGACTTTAATTAACAATATATGCATGCACTTTCATTTAATTACAAACATAGTTTTTAATTTACCAACAAGGCAGATTAATAAAAAAAAAAAATTATTTAATTTTAATTTTCGATTTTTCCCCTCAATTTTTGGGATTACGTGCCTTTTTTTATCTCTCCAATTAAACTCTATAACTGATCATGTTTAGCCTTTCAAAATTTTTATTTTATTTTCTTCTTTTTTATCCATTCAATGTATAAAGTTTTTTACCTTTACAAGAAATCTTTAATTAAAGAAGGTACGGAGTCCTATGTTACTTTATCGATAGAAGTTAAACCTTTTCTTCTTTTCTCCGTTCAATTCATCTCTTTCAACCTTTTACCATCGATTATGTTTTCATATAATCACTTACCAAAATATAATCATAAATAAAAAACGATACTAATCAAACTCAAAAAACGGATATAACTAATTAATCACATATTTGGTTTTTAACAACAACTTAATATTCACTACTAATTACACCACATTATCTACCCGAATCAGATTTCGCATAAAATTTCCACAAATAAATCAATTCAATATTTTTAAATATTAATCAAGCTAATCATGTTAAAATAAACCAATTTTATCATGTTTTATCACATTACCTGATGATGCGTCCGACCGTCCGTTATGTTGAAAAAGAATCGAAAATCTATTGGTATCCATTGAAGAACAATATCAGATAGGGGGAGAGAGAGATCAGAGAGAAAGAGAGGTATAATTTTGCTAAAAACCCTTTATTTGATGCGAGAGAATAGTTTAACCAACATTAATTTAACGTGGAAGGTAAAAGTTTTGGAGAAAAAAAAAGGTAATTGGAGAAATCGTGGGGATTTGATGTGAGAGAAAATTTAACCAATGAAATAAAACGTGAAAGGAAAAATAATTGGAGTAAAATTAGGGATTTGGAGATAAACGTGCCAGTTTTTTTTTTTATAATTATTATTCTTTTTTTTAAAAAAAATATTCTTGAAAAAAAAACTATTGCTATATTGGTGTAAAAACAAACTATTTCTATATTGTCGTAATTAATGTACTTAAGTTGTATACTTAAGTTTTTTCCCTATTTAAATAGTTCTTTTGGACTGGTACAAATATGGGCCAACCCATTTTTTTTAATTAAAGAAAGGGAAAATTACCTAACTATACATCTTTTTTCTCTCCTTATTTTCTATTATTCCCTACCATTCCAAAAAATTACAAAAATCCCTTTTTTTTCTCAAATTCTCTCTTTTCCGGATACACAACTTCCAATCTTCCAACTCCACGATTTTCTTCAATTTTTCAAGCCTATAATCACTCCACTATATCACCAGTTACCTTTATCACTCCATTTTTTGAATTTCAAATATTTTCTCTTTCCAGTTAATTGGTTTCAAGTTAATCAGGAAATAGTTCTTCTTAATTCATTTTTTTCTTTCCAGTTCATCATCTTCATCTTTTTTTTCTTTTTTTTTTATTTTTCATCTACAAAATTCGGATACATATAGATGATGCTCCGTCTTTTAGTATTGGAATTACCCAATTAATTTCAACTACTCAAGATAATGTTTCTTGTATCTTTGATTGTGATGATGAAAATTTTGTTGAAAATAGATCTAAACAAATAAACGATTTATTATTCATGAAGAATCCGAAGTTGGAGAGGTCAAAGTCAAAAAAGGATTTCGACTTCTAAATATATTGTGAAAAACGCTCAAAAAAGGGGGAAAATTAGATCAGCCTTGTCACATCCGTCTCTATCAAAAGCACAAGTTTTCAATGTATCTCGTTTATTTTGATTCTTAAAGGCACAAATTTTCAATGTATCAAACAATCCATTATTCATGAAGAATCTGAGATTATAAAAGTCAAAGTCGAAGAAGGATGTATCTTCGACCTCTAAATTGATTGTGGAAAAAACGTCCAAAAAAGAGAGAAAAAGATTGGATCTGGATTATCACACCATCGTTAGCAAATGTACACAGTCTCAATCTGTCTAGTTTATTTTATTTCATAATTTAACTTTATGATACAATGAATATGTTTTATGCAATGTATCATGCTTATATATATTATACGTATATATAAACTAATGTTGGTGATACTTCGACAAGTGAGTTTTATGCAATGTATCATGTTTATAGTTATTATATTGATACATAACCTTATATTATTGATACTTCGACTAGTGGAATTTATGCATTGTATCATGTTTATATTTATTATACTGACCTAATGTTGCTGATAATTCGACTAATGATTTTTATGCAATGTATCATATTTATATTTATTATACTGATACATAGTCTAATGTTGCTGATAATTCGACTAGTAGGTTTCATGTTCAATTCAAACGTACTTGATACGTAAGTAATGTATAATATATCATTTGACATATATCAAGCTCTATAATGTATCAATAATATTTAGTTGTTATTTATAGTATGAATTGTCTTATACATTTGTCTTATATAATCTGATACAAAAATTTGATAAAATTAAGTATCAGATGCATTCATGCATATACATACAAAATTCTTTTTCTCATTAGTTCTAGTTAGTTGCTGACACATTTGATACCTAACCAATGCAATGTACTCGATAACTTGATTGTTGATTCGTTCACATATATACTTGATAGCTTAGTTGTAGTTAGTCGCTGATTCATTCATGCTGATACATTGGACACTTAAGTTGTAGTTAGTTGCTAATTTATTCATGTATCTAATTGATAACTTAATTCTTATTTATTGTGATACATTTATAGATACACTTTATTTCAGCTTACATACACCCTTCTTTCACAACCTTATTGTATCAGATACATTATTATCAACTACAAAATGATACATTATATAAAAATGTATCTTATCAACTTGAAATCTTCCACAGTTGCATACTATCTTTCAAGGTAAACAACGTATCTTCTTCCAGAATCAAAGACTGAATAAAGATATCCAGATGATGCAACAACCTGTTAACATTAAAGAAATTAGTGATACATTCCATAAAACAATTATTTCTATGTATCAATCACAAACAATCAGACAACTAACTTATACTTAATATCATATACAAAATATAAATATAATCCGATACATACCCTCATTCTTGAACATTTTGATGCTTTTACAACAAATTACATGTATAATGTATCAACTATAAAGTATAATATTTCACAAACGCAACAAGATACAAAAAAGTAATGTATCATGCTAAATATTTGATCATGATACAATAATTTAAATTAATACTACATGTATATGATATATAATAACTATCACACAGTAATGTGTCGAACTCTAAGCAAACATTTTACGTGCAAAATTTACTTATTTAATGTATCTAATTAATAGGAATACAGTACATATCAATTTATACAAGATACATAAACACTAATGTATCACGATTGATCTAGTCATCTCGAAAACACAAATCAAAAATTGAATTAACAACACAATATATGTAATTTCATACTTCTTATTGTCATATCTATTTTATTATGAAATTAAAGCTCTGATCTATTTTATACATTGCAAATCCAAGCTCATGTTTTTTCCAGATTCCTGAATGTGAGATCTATTTTTTTTTTCAGATTCTTCAATGTCTCAGCAAAATCAAAATATTCATAATGTATCTTCTCAAATTTTTTGATAATTTTGAATCAAAATTGAAAGGATCTTCGACGAACTGGGAGAAGAAATTCGAAATCCACCACTCATGTATCGTTCATAACTCACCTCGCTTTCCCAGATTCCTGAATGTATTCATCATGTATCAACTATTGTTTTCAAATTTTTTCAATCTATTACGATTTGGGTGAGAATTGAGAGAAGAAAATTTGAATTATTTGAAGATAGCCGGATTTGGAATAGAATTGAGAGAAGAAAATTTTGAATTTTGAATTGAAGCTAGTGGATTTGGAAGAGAATTTGGAGAAGAAAATTTGAATTTTGATTTGATTGAAGTTGTTAAGATTTGGGAGAGATTCAAATCAATTAGATTAGCGTGATTTGGGGAACTCACATTCAATTTAATATTTTCTTTCCTTTTTAAAAGCGTAACTGAATTTGTGATTCCATTTAATATTCCCTTTCCTTTTTAAAAGCGTAACTGAATTTGTGTTTAATGTATCGGATATAATGTATCCGACTTATTTGCTATGTATCCGGATAACACTAATTTTGAGGAATTTTTGTAAATTGGAAAAAAGTAGGGATAGGATGTAATTTGCTCCTTACACTATGAGATTTATGTAAGTAATACTTTAAAAAAAAGGTATAAGAATTAAAGAGAAATTGACATGAATATACAACACCCAATATAAATTGGCATAAAATAGCCCAAAAAAATTTAGCAAAATATGGCCCAAAAATAATTGGCACAAAATAGGTCTAATGACTCCTAATTTCAAGGGTTGTTTTTTTTTTTTACAAACCGACAGTAGTTAGTTAATTTAATTAGCATATTATCTTTAATTAGCCCATCAAAAAAATTGTTGCTATTTTTATTGGATGGAAAAAAAATGTATTCCTTAATTAATTCATCAAAGAAACGGTACACCCACTTTTAAGGAAGATTTTTTTTACCCTTTAATTAACTCATTAAAAAGATTGTTACTACTTATAAGACATGAAAATATATTTTAAAACCTCAATTAATGTGTATAATTATTAGACAATTGACAATAATTAGTCAAATAAGAGGGGAAAAGAGGGATTTTTGTAATATTTTGGAATGTTAGAGAATAATAGAAAATATGGTAAATAAGAATGTGTAAATATGTATTTTTTCCATAATAAAAAACAACAATTTTTATTAGTAACTGCAATATGTATACATGAATTATGTTTGTTTGTATACATAATTGTAGTTGCAATTACATAATGTATACATAAATAATTTAATATACTATATGTATACATAAAGTTTTATTCAAAAAAAAAAAATAGCGTATAAATTTAGTTGATGTATGCGATAACTGTAGTATGTATACATGGACTATATTTTACTTATATACATAAGAATATTAACAATAATTATAGTAGTAACTATATAATGTATAGACAAAGAAATTAATATGATATATGTATACATAAAATTTATTTTATATGTAATATAATTGTAATATATATATATTGGTCCGTATTCATCTTTGTATCCATTTGTTCGTATTCATTTAACAAATTTGTATACAATTTAAATAGAGATTGTATTCATTGATTGAAGTGTATTTGCATAGGTAGAATTTGAAGTTATTGATGGAGAATAAGAAAAAAAATAGAAATCACCATTCTGATTTTTTACAAAAATCTTACGAGAACTTTTTTATCCATGAGCTTTATACAAAAAATTTAAAATCTTGAAGTTAAATTTTCACCCAAATGAGATGAAAAAATTCAATTCCACAAATCACGAAATTCCCCAATAATTTGGACAAGAAAACTCAAAACTATATATAAAAGAAATTTTTAAGAGAGAACAATGAATAAACATGCAGTTATATCATATTTGCATAATAAGAAACATAGAGAAAATTAAGAAAATAAAAGAGAAAAGAAAGGAAATGAGATATTTAGAAAGAGAAAAAAGAGACAAAAAGGGAAAGATCACTACTTTAAAACAGTTAACAATTAATAAGGGGAGAGAAAATAGGAATCAATTTTTCCTTTTAAAAAAATATAAAAAAACCAATAAGCAAAGATCGTGTGTAGAAAATAGGAGAGAGAAAAATCAGAAAAAAATTATTATCTTTTCAAGAATAAGAAAACGTGGCTATTGGATACCAAATAAATATTTTAAAAAATCTTTTTTGCCAATAAATTAAAAATGGGCTATTTATTGCCAAGTTAGTCTTTAGGTTGTTATGTTGTGCCATTTTTTCAAAATTAAAAGGGTGATGAGATTTTTTTTGATCGCCTTTAATTGGCAATAAATTAAATGAGCAGTAGAAAGTACTCTAAAGTACTGCCTAAATAATTCCTTTACTGTCTAAATAATTCCTTTTCATGTAGTTTCCCTTCTTTAAATGTATTTGCATTTAGTTGCTTATGGACAATAAAAGAATTCTTTGATGAATCATATATATTTTTTTCGAGAACCACGAAAAAAATATTTGTTTAATTTATTTTATTGAGTTGAGTTATGAATCCTCTTAAATAAATTATGATTTAATTAAAAGCCTAAATTATCTTTGAAATAATTTTTTGGTTCTCCTAGTCGTAAGCCTTTTGATAAGATTCCTTGGTCTCTATGAGAAATTTGTGACATATGTTATCGCATTAAATGGTATTAACCATATTTCTGTTTTGTTCCCATTTCAAATATGGCTGAATGAGAACATGCTCAAATACTCCAAATGGGAGTTCTCGAAGTCGAGCAAAGGGACGAGGTAAAAGAGCACGTCGCCATAAGACATGTTTCCGAGGGCTTGAGATTATAAGGATTAGTGTCCCAAGAGCGACACAAAATATGTTAAGGAACCAAAGGGCTATTCGAAGGAAAAGAGAAAAGGATTTTAAAGAGTTTAAGTCTTTGAAGATGTCCCCTAATATTTCAGCCCATGATTTTATTCACCTCTTTGAAATGAAATGGGTTGAGCTAGCTGATTATGAGGAAATTTTGAATTGGAAAGCCTTAGCCTATTTAATAGACGCTCTCTGTGAACTTTGAAGTAGTAGATTGACCGATGTTTATCATGACATTTGGCCTAGTCAGCCTTTTAGAGTGTATATTTGTTATCTTGAAGACTTGTAGGAGGATTTTAGTCTTTAAATGACTTGTAACTTATTATTGCTTATTTGCTTTACTATATATAAAATATGTAGTTTGTTTCTCCTCAATATATTTTATTAGACTTGAAAATCCATGTTATGAAAGTCTTCAATATATATTAGTATACACATTAAGAAATTAGTTTCGAATTTTGATTGAATTTTTAGTTCGTAGATGATGATTGGATGCTTACGTGTCTTTTCAATTTTACATTAACTATAAAACCTTTATGAGAATTAATTTCCTTGAATGTGTATGTCACATGCATAAATGATTAAAAATTCTTGCCTTATTATATCTCAAAACAGACATAACATCAAAAAGTTTCATTGCTGACTTAAACAAAAGTTAAAAATTGAACGATGACAATTACGACATCTGGAGTCGTAAAATATGGTATGTACTGGAAGAGCAAAATACTCTCAAAGGTATAAATCATGTTTTGAATCAACCAGAAGAGGGTAACACTGTACAACACAGAAGGGATCTTGAAGCTTATAGCTTGGAGAAAGGCTAATTCCACTGCACGTCGAATAATAGTTAGTTATGTAGTTGATGACCTCATACATGAATGCGAGGAATACCCTACTGCTCATGCTATGTGGGCACATCTGCGAGGAATGTATGGGGGTACGTCTGTGACCCGCTGTTTTATTTAGAAAAGTTATTTAAAGAGTTTATTTAAAAGATAGTCGCCACTTAATTTTTAAACAAAAATCAAGAAAACTTAATTTCAAAACGATTTAAAACAGAAATCCAATTCGAAATAACCAAAGAGTTTCGGGGGTTCAATGTACATTTCGAGAAGGTATTAGGCACTCGAAATGCCCGCTAACTTGCGGTTGACCGACAACTTGAAAATATTTGACTAACTTAAAGAAAAACTAGGCATACTTATTACTTTGAACAAATTCTTTACTCTTAAACAAATTTTAGGAAAAGACACTTTTTGTTTCGAATAGGACTAAGTAAGGAAAAACTTATAAATATTTAGATAATCAATTCAAAGATTCAAACATTACTTATTCGTTTTGAAATCAAGATTTAAACAAGTAATGCAAAATAGCCATCCTTTGGAAATTTTGAATTGAATAACCTTAAAATTGATCATCACATAAACAAGTAATACTTAAATATAAACAATAAATAAGGGAAATAGTAATTTTGGGCCCAAGTCTGGATCTTGTCCGCCTGGGCCAGCACTTGGGCCTAATCTGATTTGGGCCTTTGGCCCACTGGTACCTGTCTTAAACTACAACAGACTGTCAAAAAGTATGGGCCTTTGGCCCAATTGTACCTGTCCTAATCTAACAATAATATACAAAAGAAAGGTGGGCCTTTTGGCCCAATTAACAAAGAAAAGGCTGCTGTAAATCTTGAGGGCTTTTTGGGCCCATTTCTGCCACCGTATACAGTTAATGTATACCACTATATATTGCTGTATATTCCTGTACTTATGTATCTGCTGCTGTATACTGCCTCCGAAACTTGTATTTCGGCTACTTTGGACCTGTTCTTCGGTTTTAATTAGCGGCCGACTCGATGAGGAATGGGTTTGGGCCTTCGTGGCCCAACTCGGGATGCAAAAAAGGGTTAGAAGAGTCCATCATAGACTTGAAGCAAATTCACATGCAACAAAAATAAATGAAATTCATAAGTAAACATTCGAATATAAAGAAATATTAAACAAAATTAGACGGACATATTAACATTCTTACTTTCAAGCATTACATGAAGAAGAGGCAGATCCCGTAAGCCATAAGCCATAACAAAGAATTTTAAAGGCCTTATACAGTTAGTGACTAAAGCGAAATTCCAACAATATACTAACATATGCAATTGTGAAAAACGGAAACTTTGAAGCCAGGTTTGTTCATACCATTACATCAAAAATTACAGAAGCCCATAGTCTGCAACAACCTTAGGTTTGTTTCTAATTTCTATGCTGCCTTAGGAGTTAGTACTGTACAAAATGAATTTTATCTAATTGGTTGAGATCGGAGGAGGATCTATAGCATCTTCAACATAATCCATTCAAACCATGTATATATCTTACACAAAAGAATTGCAACAAGCGCGGATTTATATAACATCGTACCCATTTTTGAAGTTATTGATTTTTAATTCATAGTAAAACATCTTAGGTCTCTATAGTATAAGAACTGGAAGAAGAGAAGTGTTTGGTCACACGTTGAACTTCATCGACTGTTTTGGACTATTTGTTGTATATCAGTTGAACTTTTGTTATATTAGCTTAAGCTATGTTAGTTATGGACTTATGACAAATGATGATGCCTAATTCTAACTTCACCTTTCCATATCCAAGTACATATTCAGTTGCCTTCTGCTTGCTGAGCTTGCTCATTCATAAAAACTATTAGTAGCACATTTATTGGTATACATAGGTCTTTGGCATTTTTATGTATGTAGTTCATCCTTTCGTTAATTTAAACTTTTTACTTGTCTTGATATGTCAATGATGACATGCCATAGTCTAAATATTGTAGAAGAGTGTTCTTGGTTGCAGTTTATTAACCTTTCAATTGTGGATGACATTCATATTTTTTTATTTTTTTGTTAATTTTCTGTGACAAGGTTCTCTTTCTTTTTGTGAGGTGCATATAGTTTAAATAGATTTCTATTTTGATAAAGTGAGCACGACTAATGACTATCTTGCTGATTACAGGTCCAGAGTCATGTTCTTGTTACTTCTCTAACAAATAGCTGGTCTATAACAGAGGTCAGAGATGAGACTTGCTTATTCATACACCATCAAATTATGTCCATGTTTGAAATATCTAAACGTGAGATTTCAATATATCTGAGGTAGTTAATGCAATAGCCTAAATATCAATTCACCATTGGAAAAAAAAAAGATAAAGAGTTGAGCACACTCATAGAGGCAACATGAATACGGCCAAAATCAAATTGTAGGTGGATAAATCTACTCACCTATGGAACTTAATTATGCATAAAGCTTAATCTTTACATTTCCTTTTAGATTCTTGGATTATGGAGAAACTAAAATCGTTATAGTGCAAACTTTGAGTATTTTTTTGAGTTTTCAATGGTTGGAGTATTATCAGGTGCAAGGCTTATATACCTCACTTTCTACAATTGGATCATCTTTTTTTGGTTGGTAATTTGAATGAACACTTGGATTTCTTATTGGTTGTACACATTTTATTTTATTTTTCGTAATGTGTTTTGCAATTGGTAAAACATTATTTGTCTTTCTTCTATATTGTTGGAAAAATAATATTGTGTATGTGAGTTCTAGAATAGTTTGGCATCCATTTCAATATTTTAATTAATTGATATTTATTTGCCATTTGCAGGTATCATCCTAAACTTCTCCATACGTTGGTTTCTAGAATGATGAAAACGTTGTGTGCCAAGCTGATTGCTACAACTCATAGGATATGTTGAATTCAAATATGTGCTTATGTACATATTGGAGATAAAAGAATCTTATTATATATGAATAACGATGTACATAAGTGTTTTTACGATGATTATCTATTTCACACATTGTATATAGAGATAGAGATGTCATGTTCTGTTGTGTTAGTATGTGGCCTTTGATTGAGTTTAGTCTAATTGTTTTAGCAGTATTAACCAAAAAATAATTGTGAAAAAATTACATATAAAACCAACCATTGTCATAGAAATAGAAATATATTATTACTACCACAAAATTGTTTTCTGTGTTCATGAGATTGTAATGGGAGTTCAATTAGGGTCTGTTTGGAAGGACACCAGGTAATTGAAATTGGTGTAATTACTAGGGTAGTAATTACCAGCCTAGTAATTATATAACCTAGTAATTACGCTGACCTGTTTGTTTGCCAGAGTGTAATTACAAGTGTACTGTTTGGTTGCACAAGTATAATCATAAGGTTATGTTGAATTTTAAAAATAAAAATTAATTATTTAAAATTAAAAATTTATATTAGACAAATAAGGGTCTTTATAAATGATATTAAATTGAATATTTAAGATATATATTTTCTTTTGAAAATATATTAATTAATAAACATATGTTCTTAACTAATATTATAAAAATAGTTGATTTATATTTTTCAGTTTAGTATATTTTAATTAAATTAACTATAAAAACTAAAAGTACAAAATTTCTATGAAAATCATGAAATGCATGTTTGACAAAAAGATTAATATTATAAATATTGTTATAAAATTATAAACCGTTTGACAAAAAGATAATCTATCAAGTCTAACTTAAAAAAATAGCTTGCAATGTAAAATAGCGAGTCAATACTCCTAAAACAAATTAAATTGAAAATATAACATAAATTCTAAATTCAAAACAAAAAATTTAGCATATAATACTCTTATCACAAATTTCAACATAACATACATAAATATGATTTAAAAGAAAAGAAAAATGTAAGTCCATAACTTTATTCAACAATGAATTTTACTTTAATTTAAAAATTAGAATACTAACAAAATTATACACTAATAATTTTTTTAAAAATAATATGAAAAATTGCATGAAATCAGATGAAGTAAAGGTTGAGAAGGAAATGAAATATAAATAATACTAAAAAATAAAAAAATATTCTTAGAAAATATTAGAATAATAAATATTAAAAAGAATTTAGAGTAAAAATAAAATAAAATATTACAACGAAAAAAATAAAAATAGAAATAAAAGGAAGAAATTAAAAAGTAATCATCTTGTAATTATTACATCATGTAATTACCAGCAATTACATGGCCAACCAAACAGGACAGACAGTATAATTACATCCAATTACACCAAATTCAATTACTAGGTGACTTTCCAAACAGGCCCTTAATGAAATATTCAATTGACAATTCAAATAAAATATAAGGAGCTCTGAGCCTATTCACCCAAAAAAGAAAACGGCAAAGGGCCAAATATACCCCTGTACTATAGGAAATAGTTTAAATATACTCCTAGTTATACTTTCGGGCTAAATATACCCCTCCTGTTATACTTTCGGGCTAAATATACCCCTCCTGTTATACTTTCGGGCTAAATATTCCGTTATGACTAACAGAGGACACGTGGACGACTAAGATTAAATGAACCATTCAATTTAAAATAAATCAAATTCGGATATAACCCACCCCGCCCCAATAATTTAATCCGGCCTAATCTATAACATTGACCCACCCAATTTATCTTTCAAACGTGAAAACCTGATTTCCAGCCTAAAAGAAATAACAAAATGTCTCATAACATTTAAAAGTTAAGACGAGATGCCTCACACAATCTAAACGTTTTCAGATTCTGTTCATTAAAACTTTCGACTTCCCAAGCTCAGTCCTCAAATGTTTGATAATCATTTCATTTCTAAGATCTCTATTTGGAAACTATTATGCACATCACTCCAAGCTAACTAATCAACTCATTAATACCAAAGCATCTTCTTTTCAAACTGTACAATTCCATAAAGCCTTGCTGAAATCAAACTTGGACAACCACAAATTTCAGATCAGATTCACAAGGGAAAAACTACAGTTTAAAGTAAATCGAAAGCAAAAGATTCAAGTTCCTCGACATGTTCCAACTTGCATAGATCAATGATGACAACAGAAAAAAATAAACAAGATAAGATATGCACAGAGCTATCAAATATAAAGGTTCTGCAGGGTACACAATCGAAGAAACATTTTTCTCCCTAAAATCCATTCAATGTGTGGCATGACTAAGTTCATTCTCCATATTTGTTATTTCTTTTAGGCCGGAAATCAAGTTTTCACGTTTGAAAGATAAATTGGGTGGGTCAATGTTAGGGCATCTCCAACCCTACTCTCTATTTTACTCTTCAAATATAAAGTTCTCTATTTTTTCAGATAACCAACTCTAACCCAATTCTCTATTTTACTTTCTAAAAAAGAATCTTTTTCTCTCTCCTCAATATTATATTATTATTTCTATTTCATTCTTATTTTCTTATTTCATAATATAATTAATAAATCCTTTCTTTCTTTTTCTCAAATAATTACTTTATAATTTTCATG
Organism: Solanum appendiculatum; assembly: GCA_018342035.1. NCBI lineage: Eukaryota > Viridiplantae > Streptophyta > Magnoliopsida > Solanales > Solanaceae > Solanum > Solanum appendiculatum. The sequence continues at coordinate 63,641 of JAGDQO010002053.1, forward strand.
TGATACAAAATTTTATTTTTAAATTTTTTTATTTAATATAAAATTATATTTTATTCTAAATTTCTAAATAACATAAATTGCAAGAAAATATTATATAATATACAAATTAATGGACAAATTCAAATAAAAGTGAAATACAATTACATAAACACTCCACTTTCAAAATTATTACGTTTCTCCCATAAATGCTCTATTAATGCATTAAACAGGTTCAAAATTAGCATTTTTGTCCTTTATTTTTTTTATGTCTAACTAAAAATTGTTCAAATCGGAGATTTTCATTTACCACAGTTTCTGTTGTTGGAGTTGGAGCCTCTACGACATCTTGAATTGGTGCATTAAGATCACATTCATCCTCAATTATCATGTTGTGCAGTATAATCGCAACAATTCTCTGGATTATATCCTAATTTTTTTTCGAATAGTGCTAAATCTAGAAACGACCTACCGGATTATTAAATTATTGTTGTGATAAATTAATTATGTTATGTATTGTATTGTATTGTATTTTATCTTGTATTTAAATTATCATGTTATGTATTGTATTTTTAAATTAAAATTTTCATCTTATCATTTTAATTTTGTGTATTCTTTATAGTGAAAATTAATAATAAAATCAAATTATATTATTAACGAAAATTAGAAAAAAAATTAAAATACTATTAATTCGGGATGAAAGTAGTATATATTAAATAATATATTTTTAAAAATATTATATTACATTTAAAAACAATTATGAATATTAGATATTTAATTAATGGCATTATATGTAAAATAATATGTTAATTAGAAAATAATAATAAAATATTCAAAAAGTGAAATAGAGAGTGTGAATAGTAGTTCTCCAAATTTGGAGAATTACTATTCAACTCTTTATAATTGGAGATTAGAGGGTAAAATAGAGAGTGCTTGGAGAGGGCATTTTCTATTTTACTCTCCATATATAGAGAATGGAGAATAAAATACAGTAGGGTTGGAGATGGTCTTATAGATTAGGCCGGGTTAAATTATTGGGACGGGGCGGGTTATATCCGAATTTGATTTATTTTAAATTCAATGGTTCATTTAATCTTAGCCATCCACGTGTCATCTGTTAGTCATAAGGGTATATTTAACCCGAAAGTATAACGAGAGAAATATATTTAGCCCGAAAGTATAACTAGGGGTATATTTAAACTATTTCCTATAGTACTAGGTATATTTGGCCCTTTGCCGAAAAGAAAAACCCAAATTGAACCCATTAGGGTTTTTCCCGATCCCAAAGAAGTTTGGATTGGGTTGGTCAGTATAAAAATATCTCATCTGCGGTTTTTCCGATTTCCAAACAAGTTTGGATTGGATTGGTCAGTATAAAAATCTCATCTTTGTAACGATTCTGTATTGAAAGAGATTATCGTCTGCTGCTTTGGTAAAAAAAAAAATCTTCTGTTTTTGAAAATTTTGAATTTGCGAGTGAGTATGAAAATAACCATATATAGTTGGTTTCTTTTGTCAACATTCAGAGATTCCCCTTGTAACTCCGCGGATTCATTTCTTCGTCTCTTCAAAGGATCAAGTGATTGATGACACTTTGGATGAGTCATTAGACAATCTTTTTCATCGCAGCAGCAGTAGGGCACGTCTTGTTGCAGCATCCAATGGTTTTCTTCTCTGCAATGTGAAAAAGGTTCATTATTGTGTTTATAATCCTGCCACAAGCCAATTTTTGGCTCTTCCAAAAACTCAAATCTGCATGGACAATCCACCTGTTGGATTTATTTGTAAGTTAGATAACCCTGATAAAGATATTATCTCCTTCACTATAGTTCGGTAGGTATGCAATACCTCTGCGTTTTGATTTACAGTTCACTATAACCATTGAAAGTTTCTCTTCTGAAACTAATGCCTGGACTGCAAATAAGATTATTCTTCATGTACCTCTACGACTGTTACATTCTACCTATATGAAATCACCATCAGCTAGTGTCATCGATGAGTATTCTGTTGGCTTGATGATTCACCACAGATTACTCTTTATGATAGTATCCACAATTGTTTCTGGGCTTTGAAATTGCCTCAACATATGGACACCAGAAAAGGTTGTTGTTATCTTGGATCATCAGGTGGTGCATTGTATTTAGCATTGAATATTAGTCGTGAGGCAACCATCATTGTGTGGTACCTTGCGAGCAATATTCATAGTCGAGATGCAGTATGGGTTAACAAGTTTGTTGGAAATGTAGCCAGCACTATTCTACAATGCCCGGAGGATTTTGGACTTGAGGGCTATCCTTGTTTAGAAGTGAACAACATCGCGATTCATCCTACTGTTCCACACATATTTTATTTGGGGTTTCATCGTAAGATTATTTCTTATGACTTTGAGATGGATGTTGCAGAACTTGTCTGTAGTTTTTCAGGAAGTGAAACGCATCACTACAAATTTTTTCCTTATGAATGGTATCAATGGCCACGTCGTCTACTGTAGACTATTGCCTACTGTTGGCTCGTACTTATTTGAACAATATTTATTCTATATACTTTGAACTTAGATACAAATAATGGAATTCCTTCTTTCTATTCTAGCTTAAAGCTAATTATTTTGAAGTGCATATATTCTCTGCCAATTCATTATCTTGTTTTCAATTTGCCCAAAGTTTGGGTCAATATACTCTAGCATATATAAATATAATATATATCTCCAAGTGTGATTGTGGGACTAGCCTAAACTCTTGACCTATCTCAGGTAATTAGAATTAGTGAAACTCTTAACCTTATCCCTAGATAGTTAGAATTAGTGAAACTCTTGACCATCTACCTCAGATAATTTAGTTGCAGTGCAGAAATTAATACATATTCCCAGACAAGAGGGAATTGCTCGGATGGTAAGCATCCCTCACTTCCAACCCTAAGATTGTGAGTTTGAGTCACCAGGGGAATAAAAAGGTGGGAGCTCCTAGGGAGGGGTAAAAAAAATAAATACATATTCCCAACCTGCATAATCACTTTTTTGTGTGTGTTTGCTTTGGTGCAAATGACAACTAGGTCATCTGAATACTTTGTAAAGAGTTGACAACTCAGGAAAAAAATGATATAGAATTCAAAACTTTGGAGACTTCAATAGGGGTCCCCAAAACAGTCTTTCCCTTTTTATTATCAAAGCCTTTAATTGTATCATGTAAAGTCATAAAGATATGAAAGGCAATTGTAGAAACTAGAATTTGTGAACTATCGTGGCATTAAACTTTTGAGTCATATAATGAACTTTACTACAACATAACCAGTGTAGTCATATGATGGAGCTTTTAGAAAGTAATAAATTGTAAACTAGGAGCATTACAAGAGTGTTAGTGAACCAATTTGGATTTGTCTGTAGATCCACAACGAAGACTATACTTTTCCTAAGGTGATTGATGGAAGTTTATTGCTAGAGGAAGAAGGATCTGCACATGGTGTTCATATAACGGAATACCAAGGAAGGTCGTTTGGTGGGTGTTGGAGAAAAGGGAATTCATATCAAATATATAAATGTCATATAGGACATGTACGAAGAAGCTATCATTAATGTGAGTATATAGTAGTTGATGCAAAAGAGTTCCCTATAATTGGGGGTTTACACTAGGGATCAACGGCATTTAGGCCGTACTTGTTTACCCTAATTGTGGATGAGCTAACCAACACAATGGTAGATGAAGTTCCTGGTTGTATGTAATTTTTTTTTTGAACAGTAATTTTTTTATTCACTTTTTTATAGATATAACCAAAGGTACAGTGGAGGGGGACATAGACCTAACCTCCACGAATACAAAACTAAGATAGAGCTAACTTCCTAGTCATTAGACATCTACAATAAGAGATCCATCATGTATCGCAAAAAGTGATAAACTACATGATGAAGCTTCTCCTTTGACAATTAAATCGCTATACAGTTAAGGAACATCAAAGGAGAGTGACAAAAACAATTGTTCAAAAAGATGAAGTGGAGAGATATGGTTCTTCACAAAAGCTTTCTTCTTAGAGGTATTGAAGAACAATTTCATATACAAAGAATTAATACCATAGTGATGAGGGATTCCACATAGCCTGGAGAGACTCCCAATGACATAAATCACAGAAGAAATGTTATCCATATCCATTAGAATAGCTATTATTATGATGAGGAAGGATTAAAGTTTTGGTCCTTTTATGTCTGAAAGATGGAGTTCCTACAAAGTTTTGATGAATTTGACCAATGATGTTTGTTGGGATTGCACCAATGGAGTCAAAAACTTCCAGTTGTTGGATGCGATGGCTATACTTGGACAGTGAATCAACAGGACCATTGGCTTCTCTGTAGATGTGGGAGACTCTAAAATTTCTTCATTGTTGACAAAAAGATCTGATGACCTTCAGAGCCATTATGAGATTCCAAGGAGCTTTAGAGGAGTTATTGATCTCAGTGACCAATAAGTTGGAGTTAGTCTCCAAATGAATATTTGTGTGACCATTATCCAGACACCATTTAATGCCCAAGTAAGCGGCTGCTAATTCAGCTTGATTGTTTGTGCCATAGCCTAGAGGCTTGACCATGGCAATTATGAATTCACCATGATCATCTCTAATAATGACACCAGCGCCAATATTGCCAGGATTAGAAAGAGCACTACCATCACTGTTGATCTTAACAAAACCAGTGGAACGCTTATTCCAAATGACCATAGTTACCTTGATGTGTGGCTTAGCTCTCTCTGCTTAGGAAAATAAATCCAACCAGCTTTGAGACCAATTGATCTTGGAAAAAGCCAAATTCATTATCCTATGAATATCAGAATTGATAGCCATAATAGTCCTCAGGTAAGAAGATCTTTTGTTGCCATATTTGGCCTTGCATCTATTTTTCCATAAGTTCCAGCTAATAATAATGGGAAGAGTCTGAATAATCATCTTCTTTTTTTGAGAATTGGTAAGTTTGAGTCTGAATAATCATCTTGTGAGCATCACTGTGTGATTTTTGGATCCACCATCTCATTAACAACAACTTGAGGGAATGAGTTTTATAAGTGAAGCCAGTAGGGCTAGTATAGTAATTCCAAACTTTAGTACCAAAAGGTCCAAAGCAAAAAAGGTGGTCCACGGTCTCTAAACCAATAGTATAGCAATACACACAATTAGAATTTAGTTGGTGCCCAAATCTGTGGACTCTGTCATCCGTAGGGAGTTTATTCCTTAGAGCCCTCCACATCATAAAAGAGCATTTGAAAGGAATCATTTTATGCCAAGACATAATGTTAGTGAAAAGAATTTGTTTCTTATGCCAGTATGCCTCACCAATTCCCAAGTTGTTGAACAGTTAAAAGTACATGTGTTAGAATGAATCCAAATAGGAACGTCGTCCACATCAGGCATGTAATGGATCTTAGTTTGGAGAATCTCATGAACTTTACTGGTAGGAGCTATGGTATTGATCATATGAATGTTCCATTGGCCTGAAATCCAGAATTGAGAAACTTTGATATTTCCCATGCCCTTTTCATTCTGTCTGTAGGTAGCGAGGTTGCCTGTCCCAAGCCAATTATCCCACCAGAAATGAGAATTACCTGAATGAAGTCTCCAAGTAATGTGTTTCTCTACTTCTTTCTTATTAGTCATCAACTTCTTCCAGGCTTGAGAATCACCAGAATGCCATTTTTTTGGAAACCACATTCGATCTCTTGCAATATTTGGCTTTTAGAAATTGGCTCCATAGAGAGGTCTTAGTTCTTAGGTTCCACCATTGCTTGTATTCCATGGATTTACAAATGTCCACTATCCTTCTAAAGCCCGTGCCACCTTCATAAATAGGATAGCATAGTTTGTTCCATGAAGCCCAATGGTACTTGTTCTTGTCATTATTAACACCCCAAAAGAAGATAGCAGCCAGTCTTTCAATAAGTTTCATAGTAGTTTTAGGGGGGGAGAGAGCGGATAACAAGTGAATAGGTAGATCTTGAAGGACATGCTTTATAAGAGTAGCTTTCGCTCCATAACTAAGAAGTTTACCTTGCCACCCTTTAATTCCGCTTACAATTTTTGATGTAATTCCACTGAAGTAGCTGATCTTTTTCCTTCCCGAGTACAAGGAACAACCCAAATAAGTAATAGGAGATTCTTTCTTAGAGAATCCAGTCTCACTATTGATTTTTCTGATGGTGCTTCGAAATGCAGCTTTGGAGTCATATAAAAACATTTGTCATTGTTGATTTTCTGGCCAGAATTGTCTTGATAATCATTCAGAATTTCCATGATCAATTTCAGTGAGGCTCTACACCCTGATGTGAAAATAATTACATCATCAGCAAAATTAAGGTGATTAATCTGGGGCCCACTCTTTTCCATGTAGAAACCATGTGATTCAGCTTGTTAAGCATTCTAGATAAAAGTTCTGCACCCAGAATGAAAAGAGAATGGGCAAGTGGATCCCCTTGTTTTAAGCCCCTGGTAGATTGGAAGAAACCATGTCTTGTACCATTAATGATGACAGAATACCAAATATTGGACATGGTTCGCCAAATCATATCAATGATAGCCTCATTAAATCCTATTCTTCTGAGCATGATACAGTTAAAGGACCAAGAGACCCTGTCATATGCTTTGCTCATATCCAGTTTAATAAGCACATTGCCCCCCATGTTAGGCTTCTTAATGCCATGAACAATTTCTTGAGCCAGCATAATATTTTTAGATATACTCCTCCTTTTAACAAATCATGACTGATTGTCTGAGATTAATTTAGGGAGTAGGGGAGCTAGTCTAGAACCAATAAGCTTTGAGATGGTTATGTTAATGAAATTACTGAAGCTAATACGTCTGAATTCATTGAGGGAGCTCGGGGAATCCACTTTAGGGATAAGGATAAGACATGTATGAGAAAAATATTTGGCATCGAGTATCCACAGAAAAAAGCCTCTATCACCTTAAAAGGGTCATACTTGATGATATCCCAACAAGATCGAAAAAATGTACCGTTCATACCATCAGGTCCTGCAACACTGTTAAGATTCATGGAAAAAACAACAGTTTTGATTTCCTCCATATCTGGGAATTTGGAGAGAAAATGATTGTCTTCTAGAGTAACTATGGTGGGAATATGATGTAGTAGATCTTCTCTAATTGGATTGTTATGATCAGTGAATAAGGACTGGGAAAAATCACAAAGCAACTTTCCCAATGTTTTCATCACCCTGTATCATATCTCCATCATCATTTTTTGATCTTATGAATATATAATTTCCTCCTTCTCCCTCTAATAAGGCTATGAAAGTATCTGGAGTTAGCATCACCTTCTTTGAACCATTGAAGATTTGTTTTCTGCTTGAGAATGTTCTCCTCCAGTTTGAGAGAACTAATATATTGGGCAGTCAAGTCATTAAAATTGATTATGTTAGCCTCATTGTTAGAGCTCATCCATGCTTCCTCGGCACTTTTGACCTTCTGCTCAAAATCCTTAACATTCTTAAAGATATCACCAAAAACAATTTTGGACCAGGTGCTAAGTGAATTGGACACAATCTTCATCTTCTGATGGAAGATCCACATTGGATTTCCTGAAACTTCAGAATCCCACGCATTTTTGACAATGGAAATGAACTCTTCATGCTCAGCCCAAATATTCAGAAATCTAAAGTATTTGGGGCCTTCAAAATTTCTGAGTTTAAGCTCCATTAAAAGGGGGCAATGATCAGAGCCAGTGGAAGCTAGATGAGTGATTGTGGTGCCTGGGGCAAATGAAAGCCAGACATCATTAACTAATCCCCTATCTAGTCTTTTCCAAACAATGGCCGTTGGACCTCTTTTGTTAGACCAGGTGAACTTGGCCCATGATAACCAAGGTCAACAAGTCCACACTCCTCAATCATGCCAATAAATTCAATACTCTTCTGAATCTGATAAGGTAGGCCACCAATCTTTTCTTCCACAGAGGATATGCCATTAAAATCCCCTATGATGCACCAAGGTGCTGAAATAGCAGTGACTTATGTCTCAGGCTGTCCCAAAGTGGTCTTCTAAGATGGATTCTGCACTTGGCATTAACAACTGTCATATAGAAAATAGTATCCATCTCAATATGTTTTAGTTGACAAGTAATATGTTGTTCATCAGAGTCCACTATGCATCCAGTGAAATCTTGATCCCAAAAAATCCATATATTGCCATTAGGGTTACTAACTGCACGGTTCATAGACAGTTGTAGTCTGTAGTTGTTGATTTGACAGCTATCTAGGAAGGGTTCCAGGACTGCTATGAAGGAGAGTCTGTGAGTTTGTTTCAGAACTTTAAATCTTTCTATTGCACCTGAGGATCTAATTCCTCTAGCATGCCATATGATTGTACTAATCATAATCACAGTGGGGTATTTGGTATCATATTTGATCTTGCTTCCTCTTGGAGAAAGTCCTTGAATATCAATCATACTCTGAAGGCTGGAGTCATTATGTGTTTGACCAGACCCAAAGTCCTTGATAAGCTGGTTGGCTTGTTCATCCTTGTCTGAATTATCACTATCCTCATAACCCTCACCTGAATTGTATCCTTCATCTTCTATTTGCACTGGATTGTATTCATCTTGATCAAGTTCAGGCAATTTGGCAGTTTGCTTACCTCTTCCCTGCTTCTTTTTATCATCTGGTGGATCTAGAACAATATCACTATGGCCCTGTTGAGGAGTTGTTCCAAGAGTTGCTGAATGAATGGCAATATCTTCTTTGGCACCTTGGTGGATGTCGATATCATATAGCTCGACACCCTGGGTATCTTTTAGATTAATGTTGTAAGCATCTTGGTCACTTAGAGATGAAAGAGAGTTGTCTATTTGGATAGGGTCTTCTTGGATGGTATCAACCACAGTCACTTGAGAAGATTGCCCATTAGCTTCCATCTGTTTCTTCCTTAGAGCCATTCTCTTCTTCTTGCTAGGTTTGTTTGGTTTGGTTTTAGATCCTGTAGCATTCCCTGAAGGGTTAGCTTTTTGGCTCTCAGCCTGCTGCGGGGTATTTTTAGTAGCAGAAGTACCTATTATATTTCCATGGTGTTGATTAAGTTCTTCCCTGTCTTGAGTGGAGTAGTCTTTAGCTATTGGCACTTCAATAAGGGAGGTATCAGTAGAAGTGTGTGAGAGAATTTGTAATTCAGTCTCATTCCCATCATTAGTTTCCACTAAAGGATCTTGTTGATCCTCTCCGATGTTTTTGTCAATTTGAGCACTCTCGGTGATATTTAGTGAGGGAGTCTGTAATTCAGCTCTATTCCCATCACTATTTTCTACTACAAGTTCTTGTTGAGCTTCTTTGAAATCGTTGCTATTTTGAACATTCTCAGAGACCTTGATAATCTCAGCTTCTTCATTGGTGTTATGTTGTGGACCCACATTCCGCTGAGCTGGATAACTTGAGTGGGGCACCAAGGAGAAGCACGTGTATGAGGACTGCGCCTAAGAAATTAATTGATTATGTTGTGACAGGGGCAAATCACGTGAAGGGCAACACAAGTGTTGAGAGTTAGTATAAGTAGTTAAAATGAGGATGAGTAGGGTAGGCAACAAGTTATAACAATTTCTTATTCTCATTTCTGTGATCTTCTCATCCTCATCACCTTCTTTATCTTTATTACTGCTTTTGTATTGTTTCTATTTCCTTTAAGTTTCAGATCTATTGTAATCAACTCGGAAGTGTTTGTTTATAATATACCACTTGAGATCCTTACTGTTCTATTGGTGCTTTCATCTTGCCGACTATCATGTCACCAGATTCGAAACTCCTAGCTCTCGACGGATCCTTCTCAGACTTTTCTGGCCTTTCTGATGCTGACCTTCGTTCCCACCTGGCAAGCCAACAGTTAGTGATTCGGGATCTTTCTGCTCAAGTCGCAAATCTCAGCTCTCATTTGCCATCGCCGGTGGTTACTCCACCTTCTAGCATGGCTGGTGGTTCATCCGCTAGTCATATACCCGTTCGCCATAAACCGACACTGGTTGAATTTGGTCATTTTAATGGTGCTCAGCCAGATGCTTGGATCTTTCAGGCTGACCGTTATTTTGATTTCTACGGTATTACCACTGAACATAAAATGAACTTGGCTTCGTTTTATCTTGACGGTGAAGCATTGGAGTGGTATCGATGGCTCTACCATAATAAGCAACTGAGTGATTGGCCTCGATTCACAGAGAAACTGCTTAGCAGCTTTCGTCCCCGTCATGTCCTTTCGCCGGAAGGTCGTCTGTCTAAGATGATGCAAACTTCTACGATTTCAAACTTTTGGCGTCGTTTTGAAGTTGTTATGAATGAAACGATGACGTTGCCTAAGGAGATTTTGGTGAAATGCTTTCTTTCGGGCCTTCGACCCGATATTCTAACTGCTGTTACTACTCATGAGCCCACTCGATTGGACCAAGTCATTAACCTAGCCCATATTCAGGAGCAACGTATTATAGCTAAAAAGGGGCCACCCCGACCCGCTTTTGCTCGGACCCAACCCTTATTGCCTACGCTAACATCCCAATCAGCTCCAACTGCACTGACGATGCCTTCTAATGGTCTCCTTCCCTTTAAGCGCCTATATCAAGCTGAGATGCAGAGTCGCCGGGAGAAAGGGCTTTGCTTCAATTGTGACGAGAAGTTTTCTGTCGGCCATCGTTGTAAGACTGGCCCTCAAGTGTTGCTTTTGTCATATGAAGCCGAGGATCCTTTTCTTATGCCGGCACCCATAATTTTCGATGAAGTCATCGCCGAGGAACTTCAATGTTTGGAGGTTCAAGCTCACTCCACTATTTCCTATCATGCCTTGACGGGCAGCGTTTCAGACCATGTGATTCGTCTCACCGGACATGTCACTGATTCTCCTGTACAGGTGCTTATCGATGGTGGTAGCACACATAATTTTATTCAGTCCCGGGTGGCCAAGTTTCTCCAGTTCCCAATGACGCCAGTTCCTATTTTCTCTGTGGTCGTGGAAAGTGGACAACTTCTCAAGTGTGACGGCGTTTGTCGTGGTGTGCCATTAACAGTTCAGGGATCAACGATTCATTTAGATTTCTTTGTGTTAGTTGTCCATGGGGCTGATTTGGTCATTGGGGTGTCGTGGATGGCTACGTTGGGTCCTGTGGTCATGAATTACGGGGCTCGTATTTTTGAATTCAACTATCATGGACAGCGGTACAGTTGGCATGGCAATCCTCCAAATGTGCAACCCGTACAGTTGCATAGCCTCCGTCGTTTATCAAAACCTCAGGGCCTTCCGCCGGTGCGACCCCAAGATCACACCATCCATTTGCTACCAGGGACGGAACTAGTGAATGCCCGCCCATACCGTTATCCTTATTTCCAGAAGAATGTCATGGAACAATTAGTTGGGGATATGATTCTCTATGGGGTGATTCGTCCCAGCACCAGTCCCTTTTCTTCGCCTGTTCTTTTAGTTGGCAAAAAGGATGGCACTTGGCATTTTTGTGTGGATTATCGCGCCTTGAACGCTGTCACAGTGCGTGACAGATTCCCGATTCCCACTATCGATGAACTTTTTGATGAGCTTTATGGTGCCTGATTTTTTTCTAAATTGGATTTGTTATCGGGTTATCATCAGATTCGGGTCAGCCCAGGGGACGTCGAGAAGACTGCATTTCGGACTCACAAAGGGCACTACGAGTTCCATGTTATGCCATTTGGTCTCTCCAATGCTCCCTCCACATTTCAAGCCAACCACGAATGATATATTTCGCCCGTATTTGCGCCGCTTTGTGTTAGTTTTTTTCGATGACATTCTGATTTATAGTCCCTCTTGGGAACGGTTAGTCTTACAATTGCTTCAGGAGCATAAATTGGTTGCTAAGCGGTCGAAATGTGTCTTTGGCCAAACATCTGTTGATTATTTGGGCCATGTTATCACTACCGCTGGTTCAGCAGTGGCCTATGCCTTCTTCTGTGAAAGATGTATGAAGTTTCTTAGGGCTGGCTGGGTACTACCGTCGGTTTATTCATCATTATGCATCCATAGCTCCCCTGTTGACTGATTTGTTACGTAAGAAGGCCTTTGTATGAGCAGTACCCCAACAGGAAGCTTTTGATGCGTTAAGGCTTTGTCTCAGCTCCACCCCTGTTTTGGCGCTTCCAGATTTTAGCAAATCCTTCCAATTGGAAACTGATGCCTCCGGCGTAGGCATTGGAGCTATATTATCGCAAAATGGCCATCCAGTGGCCTTTTTCAGTCAAAAACTTAGCAAACGCATGCAACAAGCTTAACCTATCACAGGGAAATGTTCACCATCATTTAAGATGTTGGCAAGTGGCGGCAATATTTGTTGGGACGCCAATTTACCATCGTGACTGATCAACAGTCACTCAAGAACTTGACCACCCAAACTATCCAGAGACCTGGGCAACAAAAATGGCTTAGAAAATTGGTTGGCTATGACTTCACCATTATCTATCGACCTGGCCGACACAATGGTGTTGCTGATGCGTTATCTAGAGTTTCGGATGTTATTTACTTGGCACTCTCTGGGAGCGTGCCCACTCTTCTTACTGAATTAAGACACCTTAATACCAGTGACACAGAGTTGCTTGCTCTAAACCAGTCTATTCTCACGAGCCCTACCTCCTTTCCAGCTTATTGTATTCGTGATGGCTTACTCTTTTACAATGGGCGTCTGGTTATTCCCGCAGGTTCTTCTTTGTGCCAACAATTGCTATTGGAGTTTCATGCATCGTCCATTGGCGGGCATGCTGGAGTTGCCCGAACATACCATCGTTTGGCCTCTAATTTCTATTGGAAACGCATGAAACAGGATGTGAAAGTTTTTGTCTCCGTGTACCAAATCTGCCAGCAGGTGAAAGATATCAACCATCACCCTTTAGGCCTTCTTCAACCCCTCTCGATTCCCGAGTTGGTTTTTGAAGATATCGCCATGGATTATATCACATGTCTTGCTAGTTCAAAAGGGAAATCAACAGTCATGACAGTGGTAGATCGCTTGTCCAAATACGGACACTTTATTTCCCTTCTATCTACTTTCATGGCCAGAACTGTGGCTGAGGTTTTTGTGGTTGACATCATCCGCTTACATGGTCCCCCACGCACCATAGTCACTGATCGCGATCCTAGGTTCATTCATGATTTTTGGCAGGAGATACATCGACTGCAAGGGACTACTCTCGCCATGAGTACCGCCTATCACCCACAAACTGATGGACAATCGAAGGCTTTGAACAAATGCTAGGAGTAGTACCTACGTTGCTTTGTGGCTGACGCTCCAAAAGATTGGGTTGCCATGCTGCCTTGGGCTGAATTTTGGTACAACACATCCCTCCAAACTTCAGCAGGCATGACGCCTTTTGAGGTAGCTATGGCCGCAAACCACCGTCTATAACTCGCTATGTCATGGGTGATAGTTCGAGTGATCTGGTGGACCAGTTCTTGTTACAGAGGGATAAAGTTTTACAGTTGCTCAAGTTGAACCTGACCAAGTCTCAGAAGCGTATGAAAGTTAATGCGGATAAGGCGCGCACTGACATCCATTTCCAAGTGGGAAATTGGGTTTATGTCGAACTCAAACCATATCACCAATATTCGTCACGCTTGCAGCCTTACCACAAACTTGGGCACAAGTTTTTTGGACCCTTTCAGGTGCTCAAGAGGATAGGAGAAGTTGCTTAAAACTTGACCTTCCAGAGGCTGCGAAGATTCATCCTGTTTTTCACGTTTCATTGCTCAAGCGTTGTATCATCCAGCCTGAGAATCAAGTGACTCCTCTACAATTGACTGAATCAAATTCTGATTTGCCACTGCCATCTATGAACCTTGAGGACAAGGTTCTGAATTCGAAAGGGAATAATGTTGTGGACCCACATTCCGCTGAGCTGGATAACTTGAGTGGGGCACCAAGGAGAAGCACGCGTATGAGGACTGCGCCTAAGAAATTAATTGATTATGTTGTGACAGGGGCAAATCACGTGAAGGGCAACACAAGTGCTGGGAGTTAGTATAAGTAGTTAAAATGAGGATGAGTAAGGAAGGCAAAAAGCTATAACAATTTCTTATTCTCATCCCTGTGATCTTCTCATCCTCATCACCTTCTTTATCTTTATTACTGCTTTTGTATTGTTTCTATTTCCTTCAAGTTTCAGATCTATTGTAATCAACTCGGAAGTGTTTGTTTATAATATACCACTTGAGATCCTTACTGTTCCATGTGTTATGTTAATGAATTGTTTCCTGATGTTGGTTGAGTTGCTGATTTTGCTTATTGGTACTTGGATGCCTGTTGTCAATAGCGTGTATGTTCTTTTTGTCTCCCTTATCATGTAGAGATTCAGTGTGAGTGTTAGAAGCTTCGGTAAGAGGTCTTGGCACATATATCTGCTTAGTGCTAGGGACATTCTTTTTGCCATTTTCCTTATCAACCTGATGTTGTTGTTTCCTCTTTTCATTGTTCTCTTTGTTTCCAGTTGGTTTATTTCTTTTTGCAATAGTTGGAGCAATATCTTTGGGATCAGATTGTTCGGTTCTAGAAGTACCGATATTGCCATCTTCTTTTTTCCTTTGTAGTTCATCATCTCTTGCTTTCACTGGACAATAACTTGCTTTGTGGCCTTGATGCCTGCAATATTGACAGTATTCTGGCACATGTTCATATTGAAGCTCCTGCCAATACCCATCCCCATTTTCATCCTCATCAAAGCCAACCCATGCATATTTCGGTCTCATTTTGGTAATATCAAGTTCCACTTTTACTTTCGCTACACTCCCTCTTATTTTTTGAAAGGTAGCAACATCTAAAGAGAGTGCCTTTCCGACAGGGGAAAGGATTTCAATGACGGCCTCTAAGCAATAGCAATGCCATTTCAACTCTAGCAGTACAACCCATATAGGCACGATTGGAGTCTCTTCAGCAGGTGTAAAATCAGGGGTCCATGTAAAAAGCTTCATCATTCTGCCTTCAATCCATATTTTCTGCTTAAACCACATAGTATTGTAATCCATTTCATTCTCTAGATCAATGTAGAGGTGAGTCGAGTTATAATGGGTGATCTTTGCTCTTCCTTTGAGTTGGACTTGGGAGTTAAAGCTTCGTCTGATCACTTCCATTCTCGGCATGGTGGAAGCAAATTTTCCAATAACAGTAAATCTACATCTATAGGCCAGCTTGACCATGTAATCTTCCCTCTTAAATATCACTGCCGGATAGCCTTGCTTTGTGGTTCTTTTGGTGGAACTTAGCTTGATAACAGAGACATCATCCTCAATAGTATTGCTAGCTTGGAGTTGGACAGCATAAGAAGGTTTCACCGACAGGGGAAGGGGTTCAGATTCTGTGTTCTGCAAATTTCCATTGGCAGGGGTGAAATGGGGGCTCTCTTGGGCATTTTGTCGAAAGGGTGGAAGCTTTGATTTCAAGAGGGAATTTGGGTTCGATTTGAGGGTGTTTGGGTTGTCGAAATCTGATGAGATCTTCATTTCTTTGGTACCAGAGGTTGATTTTCCTTTGGGGTGGTTCTAGGCTTCTCCTCCAGTGTTTTTAGTGATACCCTCATTAGCTAGTTTGTTAGAGTTGTTCACTTCAGCAGAGGTCATCGTATGGGCAGAATTTGGGGTAGAATTTACAGCGAGGGGGATGGGGAGGTCGTGCAAGTCTTCAGGTGGCCGGCTGGTGTCGGAGTAGCCAGTGAGACCTACTTTCGAAGAACAAAGATTGGTGCATGAGCGCGTTCTAATTGTTGAACTAGCCTTTATTTTTGATTGTATGTTATTTGTTGTCGATATTGTGCTAATTGATGAAACACGTGAGGGCGTCAATCAAAAGCTAGAACTATGGAGAAGCACTTTAGAGAGTTTAGGGTTTTAGGATAAGTAGAAGAGTGAATATATGCATTACAAGTTTAGTCAACATAAGAGTGACAGTGAGTTGAAATTAGATGAGATTGCAGTGTTAAAATGCAAACAATTGAGCTATAGTTCATCACATTCACAAGATGAATGTCATAGAGATGAGTGCATAGATGGATGTGTGATCATATGAACCGGTTCGAGTCATAAAAACGTAGGAGCTTAAAAGAGAAAAAGGAAACAGATAAGTTTGCCATAGATTATTGGCATTCCTGAAATTGCTTGGCCTGTGATTATTGTGATGTAAAGGTGTAGATCAGCTAACCTCTGAGTGGGGATGGCCAATATAATAATGGCATACTTTTCGTGATGGCGGTCCCAAGTCCTGAAAGATTGAGCATTCGAGCTGTAAGCCCCTATTAGGGAGTTCCGAATCAAAGGAGTGCAGTAGCAAAACCAAAACAAATATTAGTGGTCTAGATTTGTAAAGTTACTCAGCAGGCTTGATACTGAATTCTGGAATTATCCAATAAATTGTTAACTGACTGCATGCTTTTGTTGTATTCATTGTTAATCAAGCACAGGAAAGAAGAAACCAGTCATGTTTAATTGTTTATCCTTTCCTAGCACCATGTATGGAGCTAGTCATGTGTAGTTGAAAAATTATACTATTAGGTCAAGATATATTAAATGTTGAATCTGTTTCCTATTTTTACTTCTTCATATTTTGAATCTCTTTAGTGAAAATACTGGCTCCGCCACTGGCTAAAACTTAAGGGATTTCTATCACACCACCGTAAAATCAGCTTCAACTTTTATCAAAACATATTCAAGATTGATTCAATATGGAGACAAATGGATACGACCTACAAAACTCACCAAGAGTATTCACCTCAACATACTGCCTACCCAAATTATCTCTATTTTATTCTATTTGTACTACTGAGATTAATTAAGATAAGAAATGACATAAATGTCCTTAATTACATGTACGTCATACTTGGTCAAAAGGACCCTAAACGTAATGTTAATATTTTCTAGGAGCTTTGGTAATTTTGTCGGAAGAAGAAAGTGCATGAAACAAATGATTGCCCTATTAAGGGTGTGTTCGACAAGGTTTTTTATGAAAAATGTTTTTTTTTGGAATTTAGGAAATATGAGAGTTTTTTTTTACTTTTTTTCTTGTGTTCGATAGTAAGTAAAAGATATCATCCAAAAAGCATTTGTACGTAATTTAAACAAATACTTTACAAGGTGGGATTGAGGAGGTAGAGGTGGTGGGGATGAGGACTATGGGGGGTGACGATGAGGTATATTGAAGGGTGGAGAGGACACAATCAATATGAAAAGTTACAAGTGGAAATTGTTTTTCCTACTTTCATTAGGGAAGTCATTCTCCTTATCTTTAAATAGTTCAATTTTTTAGAGAAAATATTTGAACAATCGAACATCAGAAAATTGAAAAATATTTCCCCTCATACCGAACACACCCTAACTTGAACACGAGTTTTTGGCTAAAATCATCCCTCAACTATGACTTAAATCTAAAGTATATTCTTATGTTATATAAGTGAACAAAAAACATCCCTGCACTATCCAAAAAGTTGCAAGATTCATCCTTCTGTCTATTTTTTTTTAAAGAAACTCACGGCACCAACTAAAAAATGTGCCAAGTCGAATGAATATATGTACACATGGTTAAGTTGGTCAAGTTGGGTGATTTTTCTAGGTTTTAGAGATTGAGTGTTTAAATCATATTAACACAAAATATATCCAAATTCTAAATATTCTTTGCAAAATGTATGGCCAAACACAACTACAACTTCAAATTTTTTAAATAAACTAATTATTTTTTTATTTTCATAGTCAAATGCCCACGTAATTCACTAAATTTCCAGCATTTCTGTACATTGTATAAAATGTGAATTGTATTGTATATAACGTACATACGTACTGAATATTTTATTTAAAAATTCTCTAAATAGTTGGGCATAATATTTTTAAAATGAATTTTTTTGCATAATCTTTCTGACCATCGGAGCATAGCGAATAAATATTTCAAGACTTATGTATTATTGCAAGTCAATTGACTTGATGAAGCAAAAAACATATAAACTAACAACACACAATTTAAATTATGAAAATGAAAGATTCGTTTCCTATCCGTATCCTTATTTTTTTTTGGGGTAACTTTGATCTTCTTGTCATGGCTTAGACATGACCAAATTAAAAAAAAAAGTATTTTTTTTATTGGTTCAATCAGTTTCTTGACAAAAATAAATTGAAAGATGATTCTTGTAGCTTTTTGGATAGTATAAGGATTTTTTTTGTTCACTTAGGTAATACAAGATGTACATTAAATTTGAGTCATAGTTGAGGGATGATTTTAGCCAAAAACTCCTTGAACACAAAAGAGAAACTTGGGCCGATCACAAATAGTTGGGCCTCAGTAAGTGATTTTCATCAACAGACATACGAAGGCTCAAATATGAATTATTTTGGGAAATTTTTCAAAACAATAATATTTTAACATTTAATAGGACCTCATAGCCACACTTTCAATATTTATTAAAAATGTCAATATTTTAGTTTGTGATATTGCTGATTTATGTATTTTTTTCATTTGTTTAATTTGAAAAAGTACAATTAGTTAATAACAGAATGGAGAAAATCAAGGGAGATAATATTTTAAATAAGGTAAAAATCACTGAAATTCCTCATCAGTTACATTCCAAATAAAAATCGACATGGCTTCTCTCTCCCTTATTTCTCAATTTTTCAATATCGATTTTTAACACTCCATTGATAATATTCAATCAATGTCGAATTGAAGTCGATTGATTTGAGATTTTTGCTGACAGTGAAGAAGATTTTAGAATGGATACAAAATAAAAAAGAAATACAAAACTTGTTGGCATACAAAGTGAGATTAAAATACAAAGTGAGATTGAAATAAAAAGTGAGATTGAAATACAAAGTGAGCACAAAAAATATATAACACGTTGGCATACATTTAGAATGAATACAAGATAATAAAAAAAAATACAAAACTTGTTGGCAAACAAAGTGAGATTGAAATACAAAGTGAGCACAAAAAATATATAACTTGTTGGCATACATTCAGAATGAATACAAAATAAAAAAGAATTACAAAACTTGTTGGCATACAAAGTGAGATTGAAATACAGAGTGATATTAAAATACAAAGTGAGCACAAAAATACAAAATTTGTTGACATATAGTTAAAATGAATACAAAATAAAAAAGAAATACAAAATTGCATGAAGCCTAATTTAGAATAGCATACAAAATTTTGCCGTCCTATAGTATAATACAAAATGAAACAAATAAATAATTTGGAATGAATACCACCTACAAAATAAATATAAGTTACACCTAAAAAATTCAAATTTAGCAAGATACCACATGGATTTTGTAATGAATACAAAATGCAACAGATCATAAAGAATAGTAAAGAATACAATTTGATAGCTTAGATACAAAATGCAACATGCCATAAAGTTGTTATTCATCACTTTGATCTTCAACAATTTCATCAACTTCTTTAGCACCCATAATTCTTCTCTTTTTTTGGACTGTTGGTTTTATTATGTGTGTGGGTAGGATCATGTCGAAATTTAGATCTGCTCTCTTCAGCCATTTTAGTCGTAGAGCCTACATTTTCGAAGAATCCTTGAGTAATGTATGTATGAATGTTAATGTAAATTACTACTATATCTCCAATACAAAAACAAATCACAAAAAAATTAAATCATACGGTTAAAATTGCGAAAAATCAGAAATACACAATATACCTAAAATCTCAAAAGATACTTGATGACAATGTATTTACCTGTATAAGTGGCTGAAAATCTTTTGGATGATTTATGAGATTTCTTAAAAAAGACGAATTTCGAAGAGAGATACTATGCAGTTTTTATTAAACAAGGAAAGATTTATGTTATTTGAAGTGAGAGAAGATGGGTAAAAAACGTGAGAGAGAGAAAGGAGAGAATTTGGGTAAAAAACTTGAGAGAGAAAAGTGGGTAATGAAGTTTTTTTTTCTTTTTCATCGAGTAATGGAGTCAAAATAAGGCAAAGGTGGGCCTACGTTGAAAAATAAAAGGAAGGGAAAGAAATTATATTAAGATACACTTTATTTGCTATATAATTGACATATTGATATTTTTAATAATTACTTTAAAGTATAGTTATTTTTAATAATTATGTTAGAGATTTTGACTAGTTAACTAATTTTTTCAATTATTTTGTACAAATACATGTGTAGAAAAAAAAAACTCAAAAGATCAAAGAAGAGATAACATTACAAATATTAGAAAAGGGAATAGGGGGGAGCTTAGGGTCAAATTTCTCAATTTACAAAAAGAGGAACTAAGTTTCTTTTATTGAATACTAACTAAGAGACAACTGAGAGCAAGCTTCATGGGCCTATCTCAACAGATTGTATTATTTCCACTATGTATGCTATTTTTTTTTCCAGAATCTTATATTCTTTCTTAAATCGTATTCATATGTAATGATTAGATTATATTGGGATACAATCAGTAATATTTTTGTAATACAAATAAAAGAAAAATATATTTGACAATTATGTAATACAATTTTGATTAATGAGATATAATTTTTAGTTTTCACTATGAACGTAAAATACATACATAATTCAATCATGAATACCTTTTTGTTATATGAATGTGAATATGTATTTATTGATGATTTTGTATTTAGTTTTTGTGGAATACAATGTAGTTATGCGGATAGGGTCAGATACCTGATCAATTTTGTATTTCACCGATTATATCAAAGTTCCAGTTGAGAATTCCTTCTCCAAAGTTGTTTGTCAACGAAATTTCATACCAATTTTCAAAATCTTCTTCCCAAACAGAAAAAGGCATTTTAATCGAATCCACTTCAACAGAGATTGAGTATTATCAATGGAAATTTAAAAATCGATATTGGAAATTTGATGAACAAGGGAGATGGGTGCCCTGTCATTTATTTTTGAATTTGTAAATGATGAAAATTTTAAGTGATATGTTCCTTTTTAAAAATATTATCTCCCCTAAATGTCTCCTTTCTATTATTAAATAATTGTATTCTTTCAATTAAAAAAAACAAAAAAAAACATAAATCAGATACATAACAAACTAAAATATTGACATTTTTAATAAATATTGAAAATGTGGCTAAGGGATCCTATTAAATGCTAAAATATTGACATTTTGAAAATTTTCTTTTTTTTTTCATGCACTCCTCTTCAATTACAAATGCATTATAAATTTGTGTTCTCAGTTGGTGAATTGATCGGTTTGTCCTTAATATTTTAATTGTTTTAATTTATTTTTATTTTAATATTTTCCTTTTTAAATAGTATTAAAAATTAATTTAAAATATTACAAATTTGGTTAACTCTCCAAATTTCACGCGTACTGCATAATTGGGACGGAGGGAATAACATATATTATTTGAAAATTACATTAAGAATACCATAAATCACAATAATTAATAACTTAAAATATTTGAAAAACATATTAAAATGTGATTAACTCTCAAAATTTCACATGTGCCACATAAATTGGGAAATGGAGTAACATATATTATTTGAAAATTACGTTAAGAATACTATTAATCATATCTTAAAGTATTTAAAAACATATTAAATATTTGATTAACTCTTAAAATTTCACATGTGCCACATAAGTTGGGATGTGAGAAATAACATATATTATTTAAAAATTACGTACTTAAAATATTTGAAAAAATATATTAAAAAATTACTTAACTCTCAAAATTTCACATGCACAACATAAATCACAATAATTAACAATTTAGAATATTTTAAGAAATATATTAAAAATTATTAACTCTCAAAATATCACATGTGCCACAAATATTATTTGAGAAGTAAGTTAAAAATATAATAAAATTAATTAAAGCAAAATATATTTAAGAATTTAATTAATTATTCTAATTTTTATCTGTATCACATAAATTAAAACAACTAAACTAATATATATTGGGCCCGGACTTGCCCGAACTTTTGTATCTAGTAAATAAAACAGAACAGAAACATATCTAGACTTTTAAATTCTTACATTTTTTTGAACAGAAAATCACTTGGATGCCTATTATTTCACCTATCTCCTTAGCATCCTTTTGAATTTTGGCATTAAAAAATTATTATTTGCTTTCATTTTTATCTTCAGTATTCCTCTAACCAGAATAGCCTACTGCATATTTTTGTTAACTTAAAAAGGATGTGAACAATCTGATTAACAAAATTTATATAAGGTAAAGTTTAAATTGATATTGAACTTCTAAATATTAGGCTTCATACTTATGTAAGATACACAATGATTTAATAAGAATTTTATTAATTTTTATGAAATTGAAAAATTGTTTGGGTTATATGTTATTAGTAGATTGTTGTATTCTGAAGGAACAAATTAAGAGTTATATATATCTTGGATTGATGGAAAAAAAGAAGAGACATTTGGCAATAAATTTTCATTAACGACATATTTATTGTCACAATAGCATTTAGGCATTTAAGTTGACGTCATTACACTAGAGCCGCTTAAGTCTTTAGCGGTATTTATATAACGTGTTGGTTATAAACACTCATATTTATTATTACAATTAAATTTAATATAACGATAATTATATTAATATTGCTAAATAATTATCACAAAATCCTTTATTTATTATAGTAATTATACCACAATAAACTTAACCAATCTCTTTTTTAAAAAAAGCAAAATATATACATCTTAATCTGAATATTTATTTTACTTTTCAATAATAATTTATGATACTAGGGCACCAATTTGATCCTAATTAAAAAAATAGTCTATTTTGAGGTTAGATCTTTCTCTTTTCCCTATTCCATAGTGTTGACCTAAGCCCTGTGCAAGGCTTGGTTCCCAAATCGTACGTCTGTTGTCTTATATTACAGTAATTTAACCTTAATAATTACTATATAAGTTAAAAAAAGATAATTTAAAATGATTAATACATACATGAAAACCACATATTTTGAATTAATTTGATATAAATTTTGAATATTTGGACAAGTTGTTTTAATTTGCCACTGCAAAAATAGCAGGCTTTGGTTTGTGATGAAGTGTGCCTATTTGACTTTCTAGAATAATGATTGTGATTTTTACAACACTTCTACTTACATTTTGTTCCTTTCTTCAAATTTGTGCCTACTTTGACTTTGGAGTATTACACATCAAATTTAACTCTTTCAAACTTGTGTGTTGTATTTCATGTTCTTTAATTATATATATACTAGACATTGGAGCCCGTGCCAGCACAGGCCAACATATGTTATTTTTCAATTTATGTGACAATGGTGAAATTTAGAGAGTTAGTCATTTTTTAAAAATACTTAAAATTTTAATTGTTTCATAACTTATAATACTTTTTACGTTGTTTTAAAATAATATATGTTACTCTCTAGATCTCAATTGATATGGCACCATAAAATATAGAGTCAATCAAATGCTTATGCGATTTTTAAATATTTTAAGTTATTAATTATTATGATATATAATACTTTATGTGTAATTTTTTAAATAGTATTTCTTTTATAATCCTAATATATAATAAATAAATAAAAAAGTAAGACAATTAAATTGAAATGAAATACCAAATGTTAACAATAGTTGAATGGGATAAACCTTTCAAAAAAGTTGTGCTATTTAAGAAAAATAGTACAAGTTATTAAGTATTGAAAGATGCTGCCAATATTATGCAGTAATCGGAGTGTAACTTTAAAATAGCTTCATCAAAGGCCACATCCTGAAGAGGATAGACTATATAGGATATAAGAGGAACTCAAGAAAATAATCATCGGAAAAGAGATAATAAAAAATAACTTATTGAAACATGAGCAAAAATGCTCTGCATTATGTAGCAAGATAAACTATCATAAGGGCATGATATTTTTATGAAGAAAGTCGCTCGAAGAAAGTTAAAAAATTAGTACAAAATTTTTTGGTTTAGCGTTGTATCATGACTCCTTATGTTTTTTAAATATTTTAAGTTATTAATTACTGTAATTTATAGTATTTTTTATGTAATTTTTAAATAATATATATTATTTCTTTTATCCCAATTTATGTGACACATATATAATTTTAGAGTGATTTACTATATTTTTTACGTCATTTTGAAACAATACAAGTTACTTTTTATGTTCCATTTTTTGTGACATTGATAAAATTTCAAGAGTGAATCAAATTTATTATATTTTAAATTATTAATTATAATAAATAATATAATATTTTTATACTAAAGAAATAAGACAAATTATTATGTAAATATAACAACCAACTTTGAACTTGTTTTTAGTTGGGATGGGAGTATGACATGACATATTCTATGCTTCAAGCAAAATGAGCAGAATACAAATTTGGTTGATTTGGCATCAATAAGATATAGTGAATAAATAAAGAAAGAAAAAAGAATATATAATGATGCATTTATTGCTTTTTGAGAGAGTGGTCCTTAGGAGATGTAGGAATTTTCTTTCCAATTTCGTTGCTCCTCTTTTGGCTTTAGATGGAAAATGGCATAGATAGACCAATTGCTAAAAAAAAGCTCGAGCAGAAGGCCGACAACAAATTCCCAATCCTTTGAAGGAGGAAATCGCTTTGAAAAGTCTGAGGCAGAGACACACGAAACAAGACCATCCAAACCCAGAAATATGTCTATTATCAAATTTTAGAACTTAGGCGATATTTGAATAGTTTACCAGTCCAGGGGCGGAGGTGTTCCGGTTCGCCAGAAAATTATATACTGTATAAAGGTTAAATGTTAGTTATTATGAGTGTATATTTGATTTTGCACATCTTAATTTATACACCCATCTCAAAATTCCTAGCTCCGCCACTGTTTACCACAACAGCTCCCCAAACTGCATAAAGGAAAGGTCATTAATAACCAAATTCGAGTTTAAAGAAACCAACATGAAATGGTTGATGAGGTTTAGAAGGAGCAAACTTTAAATACGGCTATTTGGTTTCTTTGATTAATCAAGAAAGAAGCTTCGTCGAACACTTATCTGCAGCTTGAAAGCCTTCCTTTCCTTCACGAGCAGAACTAAACTGATCAAACCAAACTATGATATACGAATTTAAGTTCTTAATTCGAATAGATAACTTAAGATGTAAAAACAAAGCAAGAACGAAGACACTACAAATCAACAGCTAACCAATTCACGTACAATACGGAGAAGCTAACTACAGAAGATTTGAATCTATCTATTTTGCTAATTTCAGAAAGAAATACCGTCAAGTAGATTAGAAAGAACTACAGTGAAGAAGATGAGAATCCAGAGAGGAACAATCCAGAACTGGAAAGACTGGCTTCTTTTGCAAACCACCGCTTGAATGAACCAATAGAAGGCAAGGAATGAAAGGCAAAGTTTTTAAGAAGAGTATTGAAATTACCAAAATGACCATGGCTACCAGCTGCTTGCTTGTAGCCACTTCTACTATATAGTAAAATAATATTCACGGGCCCAATATTTATTTTATTGTGATAAATTTTAATAAACAGAGGTATTCTGTAAAGGCTTAAGCCCGGGGGAGGTTTTTGTCTATCATTCGACGGCATGTCAGCATGATGAGAGGTGATAATCAGAAAGTTAGAAATGTAAATAACGAATAGATATATAATAGATCAAACCAAGTAGCATTACACTTCCAATTTCTTTGAAGACACAGTATTGATATTCTTGAGTATGAAAGATTAAGTAAATTTGGGTGCGGTTGTAAATTGAAATTGTATATTACCCCATTATTGGCTCAACTTTGCATCAACAGAAATATTCATAAAATTTCTACACGACTAAATTTCAAGTAGTTCCACATACTCTTGATATATAACTTTTGGCAGCTGCAACTGTCCTCAGACCAAAAACAGACTGAACCTGAATTAAAATAGCGTGTATTAATATGTAGGAATATTCTCAAAATGTTCAGATAATGAATATAGTCAAACATGGAATCTGCAAGCACTGGAGCCTGCACATATTAATTTGGACTGAAGATATCTATTACTTTTCTGTATGTATTATTTGGAAACATTAGTTGACGCATAGTACTTTGGCATTGAGGTGGTGATGATTAATTTTAACTGAATACTAGGATATTATATAATATCCATTTGGTGCGGTTAATCCAAGACAAAGCATCTATGTAAAAACATAACATGGAAAAAAGAAATCATTTTCTGAATACTGAATTATAAGACTTGCATCTTCTTCTTCCGCTGGCCTTGGAACTCCTACAACATAGAGTTTCGCAAAACTGACACAATCCAGAAAGTTAAAAATAAAACACAAAATTCAGCAGTGTTACTTGGGAAATCCTACTGCAAATAAGCAAGAAGTGTGCAGTTTATATCCGAGCGACAAGCTCAATATCCAATTAATTAAGCAAATAACAATAGAAACCCCATTTTTCATCATTTCTGCTTCTATTACTATGTTTTAGTACTAAAGAAGAATCATTAAGGCCAAATCAGGTAACAAAAAAAGAAGGTCCACGCAAGTGAGAACCAGTATTATCAACTGTTCTATAATCCAACAAGAAAACAAACAAGTATAAGCCAAGAACAAAAAACAAGAACTCAAAAAGTGTCAACAATGGCTCAATAGGCTTCAAACGCTTAAATTTCTTGAAAAAATTGAAATGGATCATTGAGTTAAAGAATCTTGGACATGGATTTCCACTTATCTCTGTTTTTCAGTACAGAAAAATTGAATCTTTGGAAGCAAAATAACACAAACTCAAGAACTTAGACTCAATATGCATATATATATGTGTTACTAATTTTGCGTGCCAACTAATTTTCAAGTTTAATTTTGCGTGTAAGGATAAATTAGGAATTAAGGAAAAAATTATTTCATTTTCTAAACTAAACAAGTAAAATGAAGGGAGTATATGTTTGTGAATGAAGAAAAGAACTTACACTACTCCGAATAGAAACATTCCTGATAGTCAACTGAACACAACAGTGAGAAAACACAAAGCAGGTTCCCTAGCAATTTCTTGCACAAAATTGATTAGTTATTAATTACTACGACTCCTTTGTTGTTCACTGTGTCACCAAACAAGCCAAAATCCAATGTACCTGTCATTTTCTAGTGAATTTCATGAGGGAGTTAGTTTGTGGAATAATGGGTAAAAACATGAGTCATTTTGTTGGTATAAAACAAATAGAAGTGATTTTACTGAGTCATTTCTGTATCTTAGATGACCATCGAACGAATTAACTCTTAATGCTCCGCATGGGAGGTCACCGACCAAACTACTATGCAGTATTGAAACAATGATTTTCTTCACTTTCCTTTGATAAGGAATGCTCAATTAGTTTCCATAGTAGCTATTATAAGCCAAACTTTCCACTCATTTGACCTTCACATGATGTTTCTGAAGAAAGATCTATTAATCAAACAATAAATCAACTTAGACTCGATCACTAAGCGGACTGGTAATATGATGAATCATCTAGAATTGGTCCCTAAAGGAAGTGTGTTGTTAAAGGCTCAAGCAAGCCTAATTAGATCCAGGTTGTAGCCTGTGATGGTGTAATTCAACGACATTAAACAAAAAACAATCCTTTTTTTCCGTTCTGCAGTATTCAGACCTATTTCATTTCAAAAGATCATGTCTACACGAAATTGTAAACCCCTAAATTCACTACACTGAATTGAAAATGCAGGGACTAAGTTCATATAGAACAATAAACTCATACTGCACAATTTTTCCTAATAATAAAGGTATCATATAAATTAGACGGAGAAATTAAGTATAACATGTTTGGTTGGGTATTTTAGTTCTGGAATGAAGTTTTTTTTTCAAGTTCTCATTTAATATCCAATATTCAAATTGGGGTTTGATTAAATTTGAATTAGAGTTCCACATTTGAGAATATAATTCTAACAAAGACACTTCATATCCAATAATCCAATCTGAAATCTCTAATTAAGAATGAAAGAGTACCTAATTATCATTTCACCATAATCTTTATATGTCGTTTTAAATGAAGTTAAATCTTCAACAGTAAATGGTTTTTTCTTGTTTTTATACACATGCTTAATAATGGGAAATTATTCCTAACTTTATCTAATGCAGTAGATTTTCTGGGAAGTTGTCTGTGATAAACAAGGTGTAGATCCTACCGCTGAGTCCGGTCTTCAGCTTGAACGTATGAATGTTTATTTCAATGAAACTTCTAGTGGACGTTATGTTCCTAGGGCTGTTCTTATGGATCTAGAGCCTGGTACTATGGACAGTATCAGATCTGGTTCGTATGGACAAATAACTTTATGTTTAGACAGTTTGGTGTTCGGAATAACTGGACGAAATGTCATTATACTCAAGGCGCTGAGTTGATTGATGTTGTTCTCGATGTTGTTCATAAAGAGGCAGAGAATTCTGATTGCTTGCAAGGTTTTGTTCATGTCTAATCGAATTCTTATAACCAGAACAACTTATAAATAAAAAAGTATTAGCACTAACTAAAGTCTTCTAATTGCTTAACATCCATCTCTATCTTTCATTATCTTTCCCCTTATTTTACTCACTCTTCACCTTATTTATCTATCTTCTTTCTTCTTCTTCTCATAGCCCCAGTTGATCCACCAACAAAGTAGCTGATTTACTACGTCTGAACTGTTTTTTATTTTTTATTTTTCAAATGCCTCTGTAATGGTTTTGCTCCAAGCAAATCAAGGATGTACCAACAACTTCAATTCTACCATCCATTAATGGGGAAATACATAAAATTTCAAGCAAAGCAAGGATGTACCAACAACTTCAATTCTATCATCCATTATTGGGGGAAAATACATAAAATTTCAAGCAAACTAACAATTGAGAAAAAAAATTCAGTGCATGTATATATGAGAAATATTGTCTATGACTTTCTTTTGATACGGAAAAAACTATGTATACCCAAAATATTTGTGAACCCAGAAGAAAAGAAAATTCCATCAAGTACCATAGGGAAAAAAACAGAAATTAGATTCCAAGGAAAAGCAATATCAAACAGAAAGGAGAAAAGAGAACTCACAAACTGTAGATCAGATGGGAAGACTGGAATGGGAAGCTCGAACAAAATCTTCGATAAGCTCGATCAAAAAGAGTGACCGGTAAGAGAAAATCTCAAATTGGAAGTTTAGAAGAAGAAATCACTGGTAAAGGTGGAATAGCTGAAGAAGCTACAGCAAGCCGCTAATGTGGTACATGGGGAAGAGGCAGAAGTTTATCCTAAGAGATTTTAGGATATTAAATGACAGATATACCCTTGATGACAGGCAAGCATGTTGACCATGACCTGCCTGCTTATTCTCACTTATATATTAATAAATTAGTAAGTATATATTTGTCCATATACCTGCCAAAGGAAGGTGACAAAATCATCATTCACATATTTCAAGAAAATGACGTGTGCCAAAGTGAAGGAAGAATCAAGAATGAGTATCTACAATTATGCTTTGCTGTAGAAGTATATAATTTATGTATTAAACTGTCGTATTGTTTTTGACACGTGTACTATAATGCTAATTTATTATTTATAAAATTAAGCTCAGAAGACTATAACTATAAAGAGTAGAAGACAAGATAAGTAGATGGAATAAATAATTTTTCTTCTATTCAAGTGTTACTAACAATGGTGAATGATATATCTATTTATAGGTTGAGAAATCACTATGTTGAATGTCCAAATTAGTAGATATATTGTTATACAAAAATGTTCATATCGCCTAGGGAATATACATACATGAATGTAAATAATTCATGAATAAACTAAATGGACAATCCACTTTAGTTCAATGTATTTATACAATCCCCCTTGTATGTCCATAGATAATGTGTCTCGTTAAAATCTTATTATGAAAAAAACACATCTTTTAATGCATATTATTTGTTCATTAAAAATTTTTCCAGGAAACTCGAGTGGGACAAAATCTCAGTCAAGAAAAAAAAAATAATGCATATTATACTTTCCCTAATTAAAACATCACTTAATTTTTCATGATGATGTCATCCAAACTTATATATCAGCTTCTCAAATGTTGATATTAATAGTGTCTTTGTGATCAAATCACATTCATGAAGATGTTGCATCCTTGAATTTATCTTGATGTATCATTTTCTGATTTTATGAATATGTTGAGGCTTTGAGCTTAGTCAAATATATTTTTGAAAATCACTCTATTCGTGACCTGGATGTTGCAAGTAAGTTGTTCATTCAACTTATTGGTAGCAACTATCATGTTTTGGACATTTATTTGCAATTGATTGTCTTATAGAATAACTTTATATAATTTCAGTGTGATATGATTTTATGAAGATCGAATGACATTGTGTATAACCAACAATTCTTTGACAATATTGATTAGAGACAATAAATTTATATCAATATTTGATTTCACTCAAAATATTTCCATATAAAAGTAAAATTATGTCTTTCCTGCAAAGAAATATTATTTCACGAATACGAAAAATTGAGAAAATTACCTAATTTCTATCGAGTGGTCCCTAAATGATAAAATAATGGCATGAATTACAGTGAGGTTATACGTACTACTCCCCAGATCATTACAGAGGGTTCTGTGAAGGTTTTGCAAGAAAAGTGTCTGAAAGTCATATCACCAAAAAATTTATCGACTAACACACATGCAAAACTAAAAACACCACCTAATTCTTGTTGAGTGACCCGTAAATGCTAAGCAAAATGGTGTGAATCATGGTGAAACTATACGTAATGCTCACCCAGGTCATTATAGTCATATCACCAAAAATATCATTGACTAAAATACACGAAAACACTAAAAAATCCTCTAATTTTTATTGAGTGGCTCATAAATGCTAAAAAATGATGTGGATCATGGCGAGGCTCTACGTACCACTCCCCTGTATCATTATGAAGGGTCTTATAATTTTTTTTCAAAAAAGTGCTCGAAATCCATATCACCAAAAATTTCATTGGTTAACACACTAAAAACAGAGAAAATTGTCTAATTCATGGTGAGATTTTACGAACTGCTCAAATAGGTCATTAAAGAGGGTTCTTTAAAGATTTTGCAAAAAAAATTCTGAAAGTCATATCACCAAATAATTCATTGATTAATACACACAAAAAAACTAAGAAAATAACCTAATTCCTGTGGAGTGGCCCCTAAATGCTAAAAAATGAGCGTAAATCATGGTGGGATAAACACATGCTGCTCACCCAGGTCATTATGGAGGGTCATGTAAATATTTTACAAAAATAGTGACCGAGAGTCATATTATCAATTTTTTTACTAACACACAAAAAACTGAGAAAATCACCAAAATAATGTTGAGTGGCCCCTACATGCTAAAGAAATGGTGGAGATTATGGTGAGGCTATATGTAGTGCTCTCCTATATCATTACGTAGGGTCTTGTAATGGCTTTTAAAAAAATGTGTCCGAAAGTCGTATCATCAAAATATTCATTAACTAACACACACGAAAAACTGAGAAAATCACCTAATTCCTATTGAATGGCCCCTAAACGCTAAAAAAATGGTGTGGATCATGGTGAGGCTATATATAGTAGTCCCCGAGGTCATTATGAAGTGTCCTGTAAAGATTTTGAAACAAAGTGCCCGAAAGTCATATCACTAAAAAAATTATTAGTTAACACACAAAAAATTGAAAAAAGCGCCTAATCCCTGTTGAGTGGCCGCTAAATCTTAAAAAATGATGTGGATCATGGTGAAGCTATTTGTACTTCTCCCCCAGGTCATTACGAAAAGTCCTATAAAGCTTTTGCAAAAAATATGTCCGAAAGTCTCACCCAAAAACTATATTGAATAACACACACAAAAAATTGAAAAAATTGTCTAAGCCCTATTAAGTAGCCTTTAAATGCTAAAAAATGACGTGAATCATGGTGAGGCTATATGTAATGCTCCCCTGTATCATTACGTAGGGTCCTGTAAAGATTTTGAAAAAAAAAGTGCTCGAAAGCCGTATCATAAAAAAATTCATTGACTTACACACAGAAAACTGAAAAAATTACCTAATTCCTGTTGAGCAGCCTTAGGGGTGGCCAACAAAACCAACCCGCTCAACCTGTCCAAACCTTGTAAACAACCCGCCAACTCTCCCAACCTGTCCAACCCTTGGAAATTGGCCCAAAATGGACTCTAAAAATTGTGAGACTGTACGTACTGCTCCTCCAATTTCATACGGAGGGTTCCGTAAAGGTTTCATAAAGAAATCGATCGGAATCCATATCACCAAAATATTCATGGGCTAACGCACATGAAAAACTGAGAAAATCGTCTAATTCATGTAAAGTGGCCCCTAAATGCCCAAAATGGACTTTAAAAATTGTGAGATTGTACATATTGCTCCCCCAACTTCCTACGGAGGGTTCCATAAAGGTTTAACGAATAAATCTTTCGGAAGCTATCTCACCAAAATATTCATGGGCTAAGACACATGAAAAAAATATGAAAAAATCACCTAATTTATGTAAATTGACTCCTAAATGCCCAAAATAGACTCTAAAAATTGTGAGACTGTAGGTACTGCTCGCCCAGCACCCTACGGAGGGTTTCAGAAGCCATATCACCAAAATATTCATGGGCTAACACACACGAAAAACTGAGAAAATCACCTAATTCTTGTAAATTAGCCCCCAAATGCCCAAAATGGACTCTAAAAATTGTGGGACTGTACGTACTGCTCCCCCACTCCCTACGGAGGGTTCCATAAATGTTTGACAAAGAAATCTTCCGGAAGTCATATTACCAAAATATTCATGGGTTAACACACTAAAAACTGAAAAAATCACTTAATTCCTGTAAATTGATCGCTAAATGCTCAAAATAGACTATAAAAATTGTGAGACTGCACATACTTTTCCCCCAACTCCCTATGGAGAGTTCCATAAAGGTTTCTCAAAGAAATCATTTGGAAGCCATTTCACCAAAATATTCATGGGCTAAGACACACGAAAAACTGAGAAAATCGTCTAATTCCTGTAAATTGGCCCCTAAATGCCCAAAATGGACACAAAATTGTGAGAATGTACGTACTTCTCTCCCAACTCCCTACGGAGGATTTCACAAAGAAATTTTAGATAAGAAATTCTCATAAATGTACAACTCCCATAAAAAAAAATGAACTAAGATATACACCATTATTCTTATAACAAAATAATTCAATTCCATGAATTAAAATATAGGTAAGAGACTGCTCAAGAAGCAAAAATCACGAGACCGGAGCCAAAAGGGCAAAAAAATTGGGCAAAATTTTCAAAAGGGCAACAAAAATTGAGTATGAAACCAAAAAGGCAACATTTGGATGGAGGGACAAACGACATTAAAATGTATGTTGTAAGGCTCATGCTGACATGGGGCTTCCTTTAAAAAAAAATTCTTTTTTAAAAAATAAATAAATTCCTTCTTCATTATTTATTCAATCATTTTGTTGTTGTGTTTTCTTGTTTATTTCTTTTTCTATTTTAACTATTTATAAGTAAATAAAAATGTATGTGATTCGGTCAAGTTTAATAGTTTTTTTATATATATAATTTGATAATACTGAGGACAAAATATAGGGGCATGCAAAAGAACACGCAGTTTTGGCGTATTGTTCGATTCAGTTTGATTTTGAAGTTTATCGATTTGACTTGTTGGTTATCGATTTGTAGACATGCTAACCCATAAAGAAAAAATCTCAAACCGTTAAGCACCGATAACGTGATAACCAAAAAAAAAATCAAAATCATATATCAATTAAATATTGAACCCATTAAATTTGAATCGAGAATAAATCAATCTCTAATGGCATACACTTACTTGTAGATATACGTACGCATATATATAGTCCTATAATTTTATAAATATACATATTAAACTGATGACATATTTATATTGTTTTAAAAACTATTAAACTTGACCGCATCACTTACATTTTTATTTAAATATAAATAGTGAAAATAGAAAAGAAATAAACACGAAAACACAACAACAAAACGATTGAATAAATAATGAAGAAGGAATATTAATTTTTTTTTTAAAAAACACCATTTTCAGCATGAGCCTTGTAAGGCTCATGTTTGTCCCTCCATCCAAATGTTGCCCTTTTGGTTTCATACTCAATTTTTGTTGCCCTTTTGAAAATTTTGCTCAATTTTTTTTCCATTTTGGCTCCGGACTCTTACAAATCACTTGCACCTATATTATCAATACATGTATTTTATTGGACATGTGCATTTGGCTCACACCAACAATTTCACCTTTTGAATAAAACAATGGCAAAAGATCTGTCTACAGTGCACATGAAAATTCATTCAGTTCCTCCAGACTCTTCGAAATATGAGGAGGTCAACGACATATTCACTGAAATTCCACCAGTGAGGTATAAGAAGGATAGAATGTAAGCTAACCTTACCATTAACTCGTGGAACAAAAAATTATGTCATATTTGTGGAAGTATGAGTCTTCACATCAAAGGGCATCTCCTGAGGCCTGCACAATTTTATCTGTTGGTGACTTTAAAATCATGTAAAACATAATACACTGACATTATCTCGATCTAATTTAAATGACCCCTACGACATAATCTGTCACTATTAAGTTGAATGCATTTAGTTATTGTACTTGCTATGATATCATTGAGATGAGGCCATGTTGGTTGAGGATCAAATTCAAATAGCAAGTATGGAGCACATGAATCCATACATTAACCCTCATTATCAACTCAACTAAGAAAATACAATTCAACTAATCAAAATAATAAAATCAAATTCAGAGAAGTAAAGTAATTAGCTTCAAGTTGTAGAGCATTAAAGAAAAACTATTAAGTTATTTTAGGCGTATTATCAAGAATCTTCATTGCATCAGTTGCTCATTTGATGGATCTTTTCTAATATCATTTGAAAAATATAGATTGGAGTCTCTAAAATGTATCAAAAGTTTCAATAATTGTTGAAAAGTATGAACAAAGTTAACTGTTCTTTATCTTTGTGATTTTATTAGTCTTATCAACTGGACATTTGCAAGGTTTCATGTTTTCATTTCTCATCCTATGTCTTAAACATTTTTTTCCAATGGTAAACTGATATAATCCCTGCGACTTTTCTACTTCAAGTGCATTATCGCACCTATCTTTCATGTTATCTTTTTCTTGGGTTTCTGCATTCTTAAAAGTGCATCCATGTTAATTTCTCTCTTTTCCTTCACCATTGAAATAATATTTTAAAGACGAAATCAATTTTTATAAAAAATAGATAACATAAGATGAAATCATTTTTCATTGGTATTCTCTCTATAGTCTCTAATTGTTGGCTATTCGATCATCCAACATAACTTCCTATACCTTTTTTTAGGAAGACACATTAGAAAATAGTCGACACCATGTAATCCACACATACAAAGCAAGTAGACAATCCTTAAAACAAATTATATCCAAAAACTCTTAACAGTTAACTCACCTCTGTGTGTTATCTAATTATTTGGAGTGTTAAAAGTAGTCTACACAACAAATTGGAGCAAGGTTATACTCTTCTACTTTTAATATACTTGTGAGATCCAAAATTGGAGAAATTAAAGTCACGACGAAGAGGAACAATAAAGAAAGCAGCAAAGAACCGACCTGTGAAGAAGGTTAAAGAACTCGTTGGCGTCAAGGCTTGGCCACATTACTACCGTCCTTTGTTGTGAAATCTTTCCTTCATTGAAGAAGGCCGACACAGTCAAATACAACATCTAACACACATTTTTACCATTTTCGCCGGAACTAAACTCAAGTGGACCTGTCACACACTCCTCGCTGAAAACCTCCGACATCTCTTGCCAACTGTTTCCTCTTATCTCGCATCAAATGCGCCAAAGTTTCAATTGCTGATAAACTGAGGTATAAGAGACTGTCAACTAATTTTTTTCTTATTCATATAGCCATCTGTTAGGAAATGATTTCAAGGAAGTTGGATTAGCATGTTAAATTTTTGTATTTACATCAGTATCTTTCATGGTATTCACATAAAAGTTCATCATAATCAGTTAACCATTCTATCTATTCTTTGCAACAACCTGATACAATGATATCTTTGGTTAAGGTTAAAAATTGTTGCTAGCTATATATGCATTTCTCGTTGAACTTGTAATGAATTTGCGATATGACTTTCTAGATTCATAAAAATATTGTTACTTTTAACGAAAAGAAACTTTATCTACATTTAGGAAATTGTAGTCCATTACAGTTGAGAAAGTGTGTTGACAATCCAGGCATTCACATTTCATTATATCCGAAGTAGGCCTCTTCTTTATCTGTGTGAAGATGCCGCTTGGTCCCACATATTTCACACACAATATGTTGGTCTGTATGTGGACACTCAAACAACTTCCCTTGTTGCTGCAAGAGGTGTCTCGTCAAGTGATTCTTTCGAGGGTAGCTGGATTGGCAGTCATCTACATGACATACAAATGACCTTTGTTTATGCAAAATATCAAGAATAAAATATTTTAAGAGTGTTCTAATCTATGGAGGTCCTAGACCAAAGTGCGTGTACTCTAATGAACAAAAAGGTAAGTTCTTTTTATTCAATCGAAGGGTAGTGTGTACACAACCTTACCCCTACTTATGGGTGGCCAGCTG
Organism: Solanum appendiculatum; assembly: GCA_018342035.1. Taxonomy (NCBI): domain Eukaryota; kingdom Viridiplantae; phylum Streptophyta; class Magnoliopsida; order Solanales; family Solanaceae; genus Solanum; species Solanum appendiculatum. The sequence continues at coordinate 100,130 of JAGDQO010002053.1, forward strand.
CACATCGTCTGTGATAGCCATACTTGAATTATTTACAGCTAACAACTTTGCCGTGGATCGTTCTTGGCTTCACTTTGATATATACATAAATTATCGATGTTCAATGTAGGAAAACTAATCATCTTCGAGTTAGTATACTTATACTATTATTAAATTTTTAAAAGAACACTATGTGCATATAATTTAAACACTCTCATCATAGCTAAATAAGCGTACCTTAGAAAGTAAATCCGTAGAAACTAAACTGAGAAGCTTCATGTCGGTAGGCATTTCGAGACTCTAATGTTGTCGGTTGAAATCTCTAAAAGAGAAATTGGAAGCTGAAAATTATTTCGTCGTAGTCTTTTGAAGTCAGAATTTGAAATTTACATACGGAATGAAAAAATGTTTTGGTAGAAAGCTTTGAAATCCACCATTGTTGAAGCTTGGGTCTGACTGTTGGGTTCTAAAGTAATCAGGGCGTCATGCGGAAGCTTACAATTGCATATCAAGAAATTGATAAATTAGATGACAAAAAATTATACTAAAAGCATAATGTAATTATATGGTTTGGTCAATTGGCCTACCTATGAAAACTAATATGAAAGGAGAAATATTAAAACTGTTAAGAGAAAATCTCCCCATAAACAAAAACTCTTTATTGACTACATTGTGGATGTTCTTATATTCAATATGAGAAGAGGGGTCTTCAATTTATAGAGTTTCAAACTTTTTCTACAAGGAATGAATAACCCAAATATGGAACAAAATTATATTTTTCTTTCGGGAAAAGTTAAAGTATTTATAGTAATACTTTGACTTTCCTTTTAGAAAAAAATAAACTCAAATATGGTAAGAAAATCAGAGCAAAACCCTAACAAATCTCCCCTTTTTGGCTGGATTTTCTTGACAAAACTTGATCCGCCTTCTTCATATATATGCATGATAATCTTGTTCTTCACAAAATCTTCATCACTATTGTGTGTCATGGTTTAAAAATAAGGTTTAAAATATATAGGGTTAAAAATATTTTAATTTTATTTTTAAAAATTACAACAACAGGAATGTTAAAAATATGGTTTAAATTTCTTCTCCACACGTAGTAGCACAAAATTCTTCATTATCATCAAATTGATTGCAAATTGATTTAAACCGTCTTGAATATGTCTTCAATAAATGAGGGACTATAGACATTTAAGAAAAGTTTCCCTTCTTTGATATTCTAAATCATGCAATAGAACTGTTTCATAAGGAACTAATCCAAACTCGTGCATTTCTCAAATCCATTCGACTACCCCTCATACTCAAGGTGGTTGAAATAGCAATGCCCAGATCCTTATCGATGAATTACTCTTAGATAAAGTCTTCAAAAAGTCAAGAGACTATAGAGGGGCTTGAGAGAAGCCTGTGAGTGATCTTAAGTATTTGGATTCGAAAGAATGCACTCCTATTCATATGAATTGCGTGTTCGAGCTAAAAGTGAGATGTACTTCCAGAATCTCTTCTCTAAACCTTGTTTCAAGTGATACCCTTTAAGAGGGAAGTATGTTTTAGAGCTTGGATAGTATTTTCACCCAAAAAGATAGTATGAGTTACGATGTTATAAGCAGTAATAGTAGAAGTGTCCAGAGTTAGAAGTATGCATTTAGAGGTGTATAACCTAAGAAATGGGGATATTTATTGAGTAAAGTGTGTAGTTGCAATCATGTACCTAGTAAGTCATTAATGAGGAGTTTTCCTTTATGTGTAGGCTAAGAAATAATAATTTTGTATGGATTTCATGATAGAAGGTAGAGTAATAGTTATTAGCCAACATGAGTAAGAGTATAATTTAACCAGAAGGGAGTTTATGTTGATGTGCCATTGTGTTAGTGAAGACCAAGTATAGGTGTTGAATATAAGAGCAAAGTATTCATGAGGTGATAGATCTAAGATATGCTTATGATTTTGAAGGGAGAACCCATGATATTTAGAGGGTTATAGAACTAATTAGGCAATGTTGTATAGTGAATGGTAAATAGTGCTTAAGTTGTGAAAGGGAATGTGATGATAATATGTAAATTGGTAGACAAGGAGATAAAGGTTAACTACTTGTCATAAGGTTTTAGAGGGTGAGTGTTTCTTAATTTTATCTAGCGGACATAAGTTAGTATAGTATGTGAGTAATTGTATTGATATTTGTGTTTAGTACTAGACACTAAGCTTGAATTTGAGATGAGTGTCATGATAAAAAAAGATGGCAACATGAGGGCGATGATGTTAGTTTTGAGATCTGATCTAGAAGATTTGATATAAAGTAGGTGAGAAGTTAAAGTGTTAATTTGTAATGAATTTGAGTGATACAAGAGTGGTATTGTGACCCTTAGATGAGAGCAATAAAGTGTGGCAAAGTCATTATATTAGTAAGAACATTAAGAGGTGTACCCGAGATCGTATGTAGTTAGACGAGGTTCTAATTAAGTTTATAATTATTCATGAGTGCCTAGATAGTATTTTCAAGCTGTCAATGTGGAGTAAGTTGATGTAAGAATTATTTATTACCCTTAAGAGGTTGGTCGAACGAATCATATATAGCCAATGATGAGCCTCTTAAATATAGTTCAAGTTTCCTCTAGTTGGGTTGATATGAACTTAGAAAGACGATATTAACAGACTAAAAAGGGGAAGTCAGACTATTAAGAGTTAGACTAAGTGGCTTTATAAGCCATTGAGAAGAGCTTAAGAGAAGCATCTGAGAAAGAGTTCTTAGAAGGAATCTTAGTACCTGCATATGGAGAGTTCGGTAGCCATGAGATTAGCCTTTCTCGAGTATTAGAGTAAATCAAATATAGACTAGTTTATAAAAGATGGAATAGATCCATAGTTTTAAAGTATCAGCTTCAGACCTAAGGGAGAGATAATAATATGAGAAACCAAGGGCAGGTGTTAGAATCTGATAGTGATGTGTTCAGAAAGAGTTATAGTGTTATATCAATCCATTCATACTCTTGCATATTCCTCAAAGTTTAGTCGTTACAACATCCTGTTGATGTTTCTACTATCAGAATTGTGCCCTTGACCTATGCTCATGCACTTTAGATAGATTCACATCTATGCTCAGTTCTTAGAATGAGGGGCAAAGACTTTAGCCCATTGATCTCAAGCTTACTCCAAAACGTTATGATCATCAGCCTTATAGTATGAACCTATTCAGATAAACACTCATGTCTAATAGTATGCTCAGTCTCGTGAATTCATGATTTACCCTCAATGGCTAGAAAAATAATGTTACGTCATTCATGTTCTTATATCAGATTTCTCGAATGAATTATGCTTATGATCCTTCACTCTAAGATCCATCAGTGATCCTTTTGTTCTGATAATGTTGTTGATGATAGTAGCTGAGTAATGATAGAAGGAGAAGGTTGATGTTTCTTATTGTGATAGTGATGGTGTGCTTATTCCGTCTAAGGTTATAAATGTGGAAGGACAATGAGATGAAGTTTTACTATGAGTAATAGTTAGATGATAGTAATTAGTCAGTTTCCAGATAGTAATACGTGAAATTTCAGTTGGTAGAGATGACGAGAGAATGAGAAATTCTTAGAAGAATTGGTTAGTAAAAGTCCATGGAATGGTTATAGTTCTAGTCTTAAACATGGTATTGATATCATATGGATGAATGCATTAGGTGTTCTTGATTAGGACTTGAGGTTGGTTGAATGTGGTGGTAAGGAGTAGTATTCTTGGGATGAGATTCCCTATAGAGGTATAAACTTGAATCTTGTGGTTTAGATTAGTATAAACATCTCATGTTTAGCACCTTGTGATTTAGAGTTAGGCTTGAACATAGTAAGATCAAACAATTTAACTTAGACCTTGGTAAGAGTAGTCATAAACCCTTGTATGAGTTATGAGTTGCAGCTAATGAGGTGCTATATTCATAAATGAGGACATGGTTTAGAGGTGTTGCTAGGTTTGAAAGCTAGCAATCGTATTGCTTAAGGCATAGTAGTCATGTGTTTACTTCATGCCCAGATACCCTTGTTTCATATCAAATAACTTCAGATAGAGTGTAACTATGTTCAAACCCATATCGTTTGTAACTTATGTGCTATAGACAGTTCCAAACTCTTAGTATGAAACAGTTCCGCCTATGTTAGTAGGCAAGTTCAAAAGTCAGAAAGATAGTAAGAGTAACTCCTTTCCTTTCCATGCTCAGTTAAGCTATCATTCGAGGATGAATGATCCCAAGGGGGAGATATTGTAACACCCCTAAAATTTCTAACCTAAAACCAAAACCATTCTATAACACCTCGCAACTCTACCCTTAAAATCTCAATCGTTTGTCATAAGTATATGAGCTTGAACCGGGTGATGTCCTACTTTCTCATGTGTTATAAAGTCCTTTACCAAGAGTATCAAGAGTATCTAAAGTGATCTAGGGTCATAAGGGACCTCAAACACCAAGCCAAGTTCAAAGCATTCCTATTAGCTAAGTTTTTTCGCATTAGTTCATGCAAGGATCAACTTCAAACAACTTTATCTTTCAGTATATAAAGAACTACATGACCTATCACCTATCAAATTAAAGGTCTACGAGTATTCTTTCCATTACCACCGACCGCTTGTAAATCCGACTTTTGAGCAAAGAGTTAATTGCATTTTACTAGAGAGATATCAAATTGGCCGTGCGCTCCACGTGGCCCGTAGCATGGATGCACCGCGCCAAGCTAAATTTCCAGCAGCCCCGTTATTTTTGAATTGGCCATGCTCTCCATGTGGCCCGTAGCGTGGGCGCAATGCAACAAGCCAATTCTCCAGCAACTTCTTTATTTTTGAAAATTGGTCCTGCGCTGCGCGCGGCCCGTAGCGTGGGCACACCGTGCCAAGCTAATTTTCGAGGGTTAAGATTTTTAATACGATCTATTTATTAAGTTAAGTCGATGAGTCATTAGAAAATTCATCTTGAACCACCTAGGGCTTATTTTCTTTTAAATTCTCTCCTCTCCTTCATCTCCAGCACCAAGGTATGTTCCTCTCATGTATCTAATTTATTTCTAAACAATCTCAATCTCTAATCATGAATTCTTAATAAGATTCTAACATCAAATATTTCTCCCATATCTAGCATAGACAAGCATTCATCCTAATGTTCAAGAAGGAACTTTTGAGGTTCCTCTTCAAAGTTAGAGTTTCAATTAAAGTGATTCAAGGTATGTAAGACTAATCATAGTGATGGACTGAGTTCGTCCTCACGCTCTGCATCTACTTTCTATCAGTAAAGAATAATAATAGGGTTACATCCTTAGTTTTGATAATTCTTGAGATGAGTTTCGTTTTTGAGTTCTGAATTCTATTCCTGATTTTTGAGTTGCTATATCTTGTAATTGAGATTCTTGAGTTGATTATTCATGTCTATTTTTCAGCATGAACCCTATTATTGAGTTACTATTGAGTTATTACTGAGTTAGCATTGAGAATCCTTTTAACCAAACTTTTCTGTCTTAAATTGATTTTTGAGAAAGCAATGTCGTGTTTTTAGTAGAATTTAAAGAGTGATTTGAGTAAGAGTATAAGGGAACTAAGTATTCCCAAATTTATCACTTTTTATATTGAGAAAAGAGAAATTTTGATTTCTAAACGAGTTAATGAGTTCATAGATATTTTAGAGCAGTACCTCTTTTAATAGGATATTTTGAGCAATTACCTCAAATTGAGAAAGAATATGTTTTATCATTTGAGCATGAGTATATTTATTGGGAGTAGTATTGAGCAACGATATGGGGATGAGTTCAGAGAACTCACATTCCTCATAAACCATGTAGACAACATGGGTAAAAGATCATATTTTTTAGACGACTCCTTATTGCTTTCGAGTAGAGCTTTAGTGAATCCACTTATATGAGGTGTTCTATACCCCTGCAAGGTATAGAATAGTTCTGACAGCATGAGTGAGATACTGTATCATCACGTGGCTCATAGTGATGGTTGTCAGTTAGAGAATCTCCCAAATAAGAGTTAACGAGTAATTTCATGTATTCTTATATACATCCTTGAGTTGGCATCTTTTAATTATGAAGCTTTAAATATTTCATCTCTTAATATTGCTTTGTATTGAGTGGAGTTGAGGTGAGTTTTCTTCCAGCCTTATCAGTCTAGTTATTTATTCATTCAGCTTTATTACATACTCGTACATTCAATGTACTGATGTCATTCGACCTGCATCTTTTTATAATGCAAATACAGGTGTTCAAGATCATCAACAGGTGCTTCCTTGAGATCACTTTGCACTTCAAATAGCTTGGGTGAGCCTCCTTGCATTCCGGAGGACTTCACATTTATTTTCTAGTTAATTGTCTTGAGATGTAGTGGGTCTTGTTCTGACATCCATCTTGAATTATAGAGACTTCATAGATAGATAGATTTGAGGAGTTTCTCGGTACTTTCTTTTCCTTTGAGATATTTTGCAAACTATTATTATTTCATTGAGTATTTTTCAGACAGTATGAGTTGAGCATTTTACAATTTTAATGATTTACTTCTGTTTAAGGCCTTTAAATGCTTGAGTCAGTCTTCCGCTAAGTAGTCAGCCAGACTAAGGGTTTGCTTGGAGACCAGCAATGGTTATTGAGTGTCGGTCACATCCAGGGTGTAGGCTCGGGGTGTAACATATATGCATGATAATCTTGTTATTCACAAAATCTTCATCACTGCTGTTTGCCATGGTTTAAAAATAAGGTTTAAAATATATGGGGTTAAAAATGATTTAAAATATTTTATTTTTATTTTTAAAAATTGCAGCAACAGGAATGTTGAAAATATAATTTAAATTTCTTCTCCACATGTAGTAGCACAAAAATCTCATTATCATCAAACTGATTGCAAATTGATTTGAATCGTCTTGAATATGTCTTCAACCTCGATGAACCAATGGATCATTGAACCATGTACTCTGATACCACTTGTTGGGTTCGAAAGTAGTCAGGGCATCATGCGAAAGCTTACAATTGCAAATCAAAATAGTGATAAATTAGATGACAAAAACTTATACTAAAACATAATATAATTATATGATTTGGCCAATTGGCCTACATATGAAAACTAATATAAAAGGAAAAATATTAAAATTGTTGAGAGAAAATCTCTCCATAAATAAAACTTTTTATTGACTACATTGTAGATATTCTTGTATTCGATATGAGAAGAGGGGTATTCAATTTATAGAGTTTCAAACTTTTTCTCCAAGGAAGGAATAACCCAAAAATGGAAGAAAATTATATTTTTCTTTCAGGAAAAGATTTATGGTAATACTTTGACTTTTCTTTTAGGAAAAAATAAACTCAAATTTGGTAAGAAAATCAGGGCAAAACTCTAACACTGACTTGGTGATAATAACAATTTAATACACAAATGAAGCTAGTGATAACCGTTCAAATCTCTATGTCAATGTTTATAGCTGAATCGGTGATGTTGACACCCAATTTTGACCGACCTATGACCTTTTCCGAATTGCTATTTGGTTATATACGTATTACAAAACCATTTTCTCTTAACCCGATTTCAAAATTACAAGTAAGTTTTATGTAAATAATTAGAGATTTTAGTATGCAATTTACAAAATTTATGGTAATTCTTATGAATTTATTATTTTATTATTGCATTTATCGGATGTCAAATTTTTGAAATAAATATTTTACTTATTGGTTTAAAGTTTTAAAATTCGTAAGTGTGCCTATTTTATATAAAAGTTATTTAATATATGTAGTATGTTATTAATTAAATAATAATTCACTTAATCCTCCCTTAAATCATTCAAATTATAATATTTTCTATCCAATTCATTTCAATTCGAACCTTTCCTAGTTAATTTCAGGTCAATTGTAGTCATATGTGTATTTCAATTATAGCCTCCTCTCTTCGCTCTGTTCCGATGAAGACAACAACAAACAACAACTCCGGTGAAGCCGACGGAGAGTAGCCATGCGAACAACCATCGCTGCTCCTCCTCCCCTTCTCTCTCCGGTCAGCTGCTGAGAGAACAACAACAGCAGCAGCCACACGAAGGCAGCAACAGATCCGGCGAGGGCCACGCGCGAACAACAACAACGGACAGCAGCCGCTCCGGCGACAACGACAAACAACAATCTCCGACGGAAAACAACAATTCAAACAAGTCGTGTTGCAAATGCTAAGGATCTCGAGGTTGGTCAGCTAGGAGACAGATCTGCTAAGATCTGTCCGGGTTTGTTCTCTGTTAATTTATTGTCTAAACTCTTAATCCATTTCGTCTGCGTGCCTGCTCTGTGTGAAATTCGGTAATGGTTGGGAAAATCCCTCTTAAGTATGAACTATTGTCTGTGATTTTATGATTAGTCCCTGTGATTGCTGTTCACTGTTGTCGCCCTTGTTAAAATATTACGGTATCTCCGATTTGATCTTAAATTCTGCCCAGAACTTCTATGCTTTGTTATACGTGTTCAGTCCTCTAAAATGGGCGTAGGTATGCTTTGAGTTTTTTTTTTATGATCCTGCTATTTGTGATTTTTATGACTTATGAACTGATTTTCTGATTTCCCGAATTATTGCCTTATTAAAATGTCATTCCGTCTCAAATGTGCTTTTACTTTCGGTGATTTTCTGATTCCATGAATTTTGTTGCTTGTGAAGCTCACATTTTAAGCTTTTGTTAAAAAGAGACTAATATTTTGTATGTTATTCACTGATTTCTTTTGCCTATTTCACTCCGCAATTAATTATACACCCTGTTAAAATTAGAAGTAGAATGAATGGCGAATTTATTTCATTAATTGACTAATTGATTATGGAGCTTATTTACGGTAAAATTCAATATAATTGATTCCCTGTGTTTAAATAATGGTAGTATATTGTTATTCATGGTCATCCTTGATTGATCGCCCTTACATGTTTAAGTTTGCTAGTATATTATTAGTTTTTGCCATCCTTGCTTAATTTCTCTTACATGTTTAAGTTTGGTAAATTGTTTGTCCGTATATGGTAAAATTAGGCACCATATGTGATTTTAAAATATTGATTCGAGTTGTATTTTATCCTTCTTCCTTAAATAATTGCTTCCTTCTGATGTGTAATATTGGATTGTTAACTGACTGATTCTCTTTACCTTATTTAAAATTAGGACAGATTGTTACTTGCTTATTTTTGGTAAACCTTTTCACTGATTTTGAGCTCTCCTTAAGAAAATAATTTTAAATTGATCCCAATTAGTTCTTTTCCTTTTACCGCCTGCTCTTTGCTTGCTATAAAAAGAGACCCCCCCTCCTTTCTCATTCTTCACGCTTTAACATTTGGAATTAAGAAAAACACTCTCTACTCTTAAAACATAAAAAGAGCTCTTGAAAAACAAAAAGTGATTCCTTGCTTGGCTTTGCTGTGTTTGGGTCGAAATCGGATCAACTTTGTCTTCTTTGCTGATATTTTTCTGCTTAACAGGTTAACTTTCTTTATTAGCTTAAATCCTTGTCCTGCATTAATCTTATTTAAAATTTGCTTGAATGTTTGACATACTTCGGTATGTTTAAAAAAAAAATAAAGGAAGCATCCGGGTAGTCCTGCTCTCTTTCTTTGTGTGTGATACTACTTTTGTGATCTATTAGTTGTTTGGATTTTTATGTGCCGTTTAGATTTTATATGTGTGATTCTGCCTATAGTATACTTGTTTATATCCGGTTAAGCAGAATGATATATATATATATATATGCGTATGCGGTAGTATTTTGCCTTGCTTTGAATATGTAGCAGGTTCTTAAGAGTTCGGGATTTCTGAAGAGTCGCCATGGGAAAGGATCAGGATGAAGTTTTATCTTGAATTTATTCTGATATTTTTCCTGTCTTTTAAGTTTCGATTTCATTCGGTGTTGTAATATTTCTTGTAAACTCTAACTCTTTATATATGAAATATTTGGGGGATCGTATAAAGGGGAGGGGATATATATAGGTGCTAATTGTTCTTTTACCACAATTTGCATGCGCTAGAAAGCATGCCTATAGGAGTGCGTTTATATAATTTTGCATATTCGTCAGTTTCATTATAAAATCTGACTAAAATAAAATCAACTTACTATCAATATTAATCACTTTGTTAGTCTTGTCTAACCATGTTCTAAAGTTGAGCATGTATTGAATATTCTAATTGCCCGTTATGATTGAAGGATTTTCATGACCACTTTCCTCATTATGTTAATAACTAAAATAATGTTTATTTGTTCTTTGTAATAAACAAAATGAATAGATGTTCAACAATTTAGTTGTCACCAGCATGCCTATCCGCTCAATAGATATCCTTCTCATAGGAAATAAATATTTTGCAGTGTTAAAACTGAATGAAAATCATGTCAACCTCTATTAGATATTTTGCAACATATTAGTTCTGACATATTATTCAATGAATGTTTCAGCATATTGTAGAAACCATGCATATAGTATTAAATTTCAATTTATCTTTACTTAGAAACCATGCCTATAGGATCAATAATAACTTCAGCACGCTAACTAATCAAATATTATGTGAATACATGGTTAAATAATTGTATAGTTTCAGCACGTTCGAGCTCTTAAATATCAGATTGTAGGCCTATATTAATTTTATTTTTTGCCAATAATATGGGTTAGTACCACTTAGGATCTGTTTAATTCACAAAGTATTAACTCGCATAGATAGCATGCCTATAGGATTTGTAACAATTTCTGTATAGTTACTTGATCAAGCGTTCTGTCCATTTATGTGCTTCTATTGACAATATTTCAGAATGTGTTTAAACCTAGAAATCATGTCTATAGGAATTAACAAATATGTCAACATGTTAATAACTTTGAAATTGCTAGCTATCTAGAAATCATAGGAGCTATGAAGTAATTTCAGCCTTTCAATAACTTAGAAAGCATGCTCATAGGCAATATTAATAAATTTTTAGCATGTATACATTCTGTTCTTGATATTTATGTGATAATATTAATACTTCTGTCGCTTAGAAATCCATGCCTATAGGTCATAATAAATTTAATAATCTTAAAATCAGACTAATAAACTGCTGAATATAAGATTTTAGGCTTACATGTGGGTTAGAGCTTAGGACTTGATAAAGTAATTTTGAAAGTTTATCATTTCATAGAAATTATGACTTTAGGGTTAAATGAATTATTAACTTGTTTATCATGCAAATACCTAGCTTTAATTAATTGTTTTCTTTATATATTAAATAGACTCAAAGGATAAAATCTGTTAAGCCCTTTCTTTGCCACTTAAAATCGGTTAATAAATTGTTCTCTGCATGCTATTTTAAAATTTGTTCTGTTTAGATTTTTAAAAATTAAGCTCCGCTTTATAATAATTCTGCCCGCTTAATATTGCACTACAAAAAAATGCTCAATTTATGGGGGTTATTTTGTCAACTTATGGCGGTTTAGGGATCCTACAAATTAAATTGTGGCGGTTTTTAAAAACGCTTCAATTACCCTTGCCACGAGCATATTTGCAGTGGTTTTAGTAAACCTCCACGACGCCCCCTGCAAAATGACTTTTAAATTTGTGGAGGTTTTTTAGTATCAGTTTGTGACAGTTTAGAACCTTCACAATATAATCTCAATATTTTTAAAATTAAATTTGTGTGGGTTTAAACGTGTCATGACATGAGATTAATATTTACATATATAATTTGATTTGTGGAGTCTTACAAAATTATTATTATTATTTTAATAATAAATGTGAAATTTGATTTACATCAAGCCTTCAAAATAATAAGTAATTTTACTAAATAACACATTTAAAGCAAATTAAATTTCACTAAACAAATTTATATCAATAAGCTTCACAAATTCAAATTTATGTCAAATAAAAGTAATACAAACTTGTGTATAATAATTTCAACATTACAATTTTAAATCCTTTAAAATCCACATCAAATAAACATAAAAAAAATTATATAGCATTTGTTTGGTGATTTAAGTTGTTGTCGTACAATCTTTTTATCCAAAGTGAAATAAGCTCTCCGCATTAGGCTGAAAACAGTGAGAACATTATATATAATTAGATAAACATATATTGATGCACATATATCATCATACATGTTGATAAAAAAAATTAAAATTCAATTCATTTCAAAAGAAAATCATATAAAGCTTTGATTTGACAAATAATTATAAGATTGTGGATGAAAGAAATTTACTTTGATGTTCCCTCATGCACACTAATAATCTTCATGATTATTCCTTCATAAACTTAAATTAGGTTTATATTTTTCAAAATCATACAATGATGTTCATTCTATTTGTGATAGTTGAGGTAATTATATATCACACCGATATTTGATTGATTGAGATGCATTATCATCCCCTTTTGTTGAAATCATATTGTACACATTCATTGACATGAGATTGAGTATAAGTTGGGCATGTGGAGATCGTCCGTGCTGGGGATTGTGAGATGTTATGATTATAAGTTGGGCATGTGGAGATCGTCCGGGTTGGATATTGTTTGATTTTATAATAGTGCGTTGAGATCGTCCGCACTGACACGTGGAGATCACCCGTGTCGATCGTGAGTCCCCCATGGGCCATAAACTCTCGATGTATTTCTGAGAAGTATCATGTATATACGGTTGAGAGAGTACTTGGCATCTAATGCATATCATTTCATGGTGTCACATTGCATTGCATCTCATTACACTCTTCATTCTTGTTGATTATGTGCTTTATTAGTGGTTGAACAATACGTGACATTGATTATCCCTATTTGATAAAACTTGTTTGATTAGTATAGTGTAGCCTTGTAAAAGTAAAGAGGTAATTTTCATATATGAACTCCTGTCACTACTTCTTCGTTGTCGGTCTATGAGATATGCTGGGTACACGTGGTTTCGTACTCATACTACACTAGTTGCACTCTTTTGTGGTGCAGATCCGATTCCAAAAATGAGTGCATCCCTTGGTGTTTTTTGAGTCCGAGTTTAGAGTATCTTAGAGTTGTGGTGAGCTGCTTGGCTATTCCGTAGCCCACACCTCCCTTTATTTTATTATTTATTCTGTTGCCTTTGTATTCAGATAGGATATTTCTTATGTTTAGGCTTGTCATTTTAGTTTCAGACTTGCACCGTATTTTAGAAGCTCTTGTACTGATGACACCAAAATCTTGGGCGGTATTTAACTTTTCAGCATTTCATACTTATGAAAGACTTAATGTTTGATGTATTCTACTTGTTGTTTATCTTTCACCTTAATTATTTAGTTAAATTGGTAAAACTAGTGGGTTGACTTACCTATCATTTGGGAGCATAGGTGCCATCACGACATGTGAATTTGGGTTGTGATAATTTAGTATCAGAGCCCTAGGTTCATCAGTCTCACAAGTACAAGAGCAATGTCTAGTAGAGTCTTGCGGATCGGTATGATGACGTCCATACCTATCTTCGAGAGGCTATAGGACATTTAGAAAACTTCTATTCATTCATTCCTTATCGTGCACACTTGACTTTGTTAAAATTCTAATTGTCTCATTCTCTCTCAGATGGTGAGGACTCGTACATCTACAAGTGGTGATCAAAAGCCTATTCCTGCACCTGTTTCTGGGGATCGCATCTCATGTAATGAATTAAATACGGTTATCAAATTACTAATTTACAGGGTTGATTTTATGATCATGATCTCTCGACCTCTAATTGCCTACTCCAACTAGCTGTCTAACTACATCGTTGAGCGGGGATAGGCAGTCCTAATTGGCGAGCATTTATATTTCATCATGTTTCGTAACCAAGCGAGGTGTTCGTTCGGGCGTCACTCCTGAACACAAATCTAAACAAAGTTAGAACAAGCTCTTTGCATGCTCTGGTCTATCTACCTCTTCATCTCTTGAGTCCAAGAATAGACAATAGATTTATTTCTATGGTGGCCTAACATGAAATACTAAAACAAGAATACAAAAGTAATTTAAACGATAACCAACATTAATTCAAAACAATTGATGTTCAACAATTACCCATAGCCGCAGCCCCAGAACAAGGGTCTTTAACTACTAATACCTAAGAAAAAGAAGAAGAAAAGAACCCTAAAAAGTATTGACAACTTTTCCTTCCCAAGTATCCTCCTTACAAAGTCCCAATAATTATTTCTATGGACTATTTATAGATATAGAAAATCCTAAATAAAATAACTGAGTCCAAAACAAATTAGGAACCCAAAACCAAAAGGAATTGGATTCCTTTTTTCCTCCACGTAAAGCTGTGTCGGTCTCAACTTTCACAATTATTTTTTTGCTTCACCTGCTGCCACGTGGCAGCAAGGTAATTAACCACAATTTGCTTTCCTCGCCCAAATTTTCCATATATATAAATATTAATATAATATTCAATTTAATCAATTAAGCTGCCTGCTTGATTTTCCTTCTTCAATCTTTCATAATTAATTCGTTTTAGCTCCAAACTTCTTCATCTTCCCACCAATTTAATCCTACAAATAAAATACACTATTTAGCACAATCCATAAAATCCATGTTCAAAAAGGACAAATATAAATACTAAATTTGAGATAAATAATGATAAGCACATATATTTTTGGCCTCACATCAACACCCCACACTTAAACTTTTGCTCGTCCTCGAGCAAACATTAAAGCTCATCTCAAAATATCATACTAGGAACATCATCACTTTTATTGATACAAACAATTAGACCTTATTCAAATTTCAAAACATCAAGTACACTTCTCAATCATTATGTAAGACATCCAAATAAACAACAAACCTCTAACCTCCTAACCTCAAGGACGAACTTTGAACTCATCAAATTTAAGCTTGCTCACCTACTCTCATCAAAGAAAGTTAATAACATCACCTATCTATCATGAAACAAGTGCCCTCACAAGAAGAAATAGTCCACACACTTAATTCAAAGATTGAATATATATTAAGGACTTCACCTCGAAGATCAAGTCTCACACTCATCAATAAAATTCACATGTATGCTCAAAGAACCATATGTTTGCCCATTATGTACATCTCCACTAATTAAGCATGCTCGAATAGAATCAAATAGGACTTTAACGGGTTGTAATGTAGGCTAGGGGACGGGTATGAAAACTATATAATAGTGATTTACACTTCCCTAAGAGCTTTGCAATTTTAGACTTCATCACCCATTATTTTCTTCTCTTTATTTTCAGCCCTCTCTTCAACAATTATTTCACAAGTAATTCTCATCATCTCAAGAATGCTTCAATCATTTTTTTTCTTTCACAATAATATATTTTTTTCTCAAAGATTTTTTTTTCTTATTTTTCATGTCACATTCTTTCGAATAGGGCTTTTTTCACCACTTTGTAGCCATCATTGATTTCTTTTACATTCAACCATCCCTTTTCTTTTTCCAGATATAACAATTATAATCAGTCTATGCTACAGTGCTCAAGGAAGCAACGTACAAAAACTAGGGATTCAACAAAATAGTTAAGGGCAAAATATGGCTATCAACAAAAGGCTACAGGCTCAAAAGGGCGAACTAGTGATATAATAACTGAAAAGGCTAAAATTTACAAGACAAATCAAAGAAAGCCTATTATCATCTCCTAAACTGAGCAACACTTTTTATTTCACTTCAATAACATGCAGGGCAAGTTCTAGACTAAGATGCAAAACATGGAATAAATAAATTCTCACCACACATGGCACAAGTATCAATCAAGATGAATCAGTTCTACTTCTAAGAGAGACATGGTCATACTAAACTACAAAATAAAATAAGCTATATACAAAATCACAACCATGAACCTTGGTGTCTAAGAGTCTGCAATTTCAATAGCAATCAAGCATTCACAAGAAAGTATTATTCAAAATTAGGCCTAAATAGCAAGTATCACACAACTCAAAATGGTCTTTTCTTTTCTCTAAAAAAATAAAATAAAAAGTAAAAAATTTACTCCCTATCGGTTCAAAGGGACTATCCTCAGGAAAAGTACCGAAAACAAAAGCCGAGGAATCCACCTAAAAATACAAAAAGACTCGATAAAGCAGTAAAGACTAGGAATTCATTCCTCCACCCCACACTTAAAAAGATGTTATGTCCCCAAAGCATCAAATAAAATTTAAAACAAGGGTTAGGAAAACTCCCTGAGGCCTCTAGGCCTAGCTAGTAGCATGTTTTCATTTTCCATCAAGGGTCATACGCACCACACACTTAAGCTCAAACGTGCTCCTTAGATCCAAATTTTTGGGTACTCAGACTTCCCCAAAGCCTGTAAAAACAAGACCAAAAGAAAAAATGACACTATAAAATTAAAAATAAAATAAAATAAGAAGCTACACTACAAATTGGGTTGCCTCCCAATAAGCGCCTATTTTAATGTCGCGGCACGACCTAATTAAGTTCACCACTTTTCTTTCCACTTTGAACTTATGAATCGCACCCCTAACTTTGCATCAATTTTTCTGCTCCTTTGTAGGGGCGGTGGTATAAAGATAAAGGAACCAAGTAATAAATGTTGCATCTTGCACTTCTTGGCCTTTATGTGAAGAATGTCGTTTTGTCTACGTGGATTAGAAAACTTTAGGATGTCGGGGCCTTGTTCCTCATCTATAGTCAAGTGTTTTGAATGAGATCCAAGATGCCTCAACTCCAAAGCAACATTATTTACAACATTCTCACTTTTGTACTCTTTCTCAACATCGGCATTAAGGAATACGGTATAGTTGAATGATTGGAATTCCTCTTTTTGCTCCACTAGTTGGTCGTCATCCACAATAATTGGTGATTGGGCATCAGACGCCTCAATCCTTTTGTTCAAGTGAGCCTCCAGGTCATGAATATCTGAGCCAAATTGATGTATTTCTTGTGTGAGCTCAACCCTTTCTTCTATCAGTTGGGTTGTCATGTATGTCAGACCATCACGGATAGACTCTTGACACTTTAGAAGTTGAATTTGTCCTTGTATCCAATATTGGCTCACTATCTCTGCTTCTTCACGACTTTCTCTTTGTTGGGATTCAATATCTTCATCTATCTTAGCTAGGACTACAATTTGCAATCCAATATCGTCAAGCGTAGCTTGCATTTCTCTGATTTTTGATTGCTCTTCCACGCATTCCAACATTTGTTCTGAGATTTTTAAATTAACTTTGTCCAGCATGTCCGCACATTCCATAAATGAATTCACATTGTGAACCTCTTATTTTGCATTATCCATTGCATCACCCCTACCAACATCACAAATAACAGAAGAATCATAATAGGGGTCTGGGGGAGGGGAGTAAGAGTTAGGACAACTATTCCAATGACCAAATTGACCACCACATATATGACATATAGAACAATCGATATCCAAGTGGGGTCCGTTACAATAATTACAAGGATACTTATAAGAATACTCCTCACCCAACCATGGTTTATCCCAATAAACCATATCAATAAGAGTACCAAATTATTCAAAGGAAAAAAAAATTAGTTGTTCGGAAAAGAAAAAAACTAAAAAAATAGAAAAAAAATAAATAAAAAAAAAGAAAAAGTATAACCTAGAAGAATAGTTAATTTCTAAGTCCCCGGCAACGGCGCCAAAAACTTGTTGATCCCAACTGCACACGCAAGTGTACATGGTCGCAGAAGTAATAAGTGGCTCTTTAAGAACCGGAATATCGAACCCACAGGGACTTGTCAATTAACTATTTACTAAATTATACTAGTCTAATTATTTATTTAAGAGTATCAAAAGAAATAAAAGAATGCAATAATTAATAGATTAACTTACAGTAAATGGGACAATTCCAAGGCTGCAGCATGCTTAAGGTTTCATGTATCGCATCTCATGTAATGTATTAAATACGGTTATCAAATTACTGATTTACAGGGTTGATTTTATGATCATGATCTCTCGACCTCTAATCGCCTACTCCAACTAGCTGTCTAACTACATTGTTGAGCGGGGATAGGCAGTCCTAATTGGCGAGCATTTATATTTCATCTTGTTTCGTAACCAAGCGAGGTGTTCGTCCGGGCGTCACTCATGAACACGAATCTAAACAAAGTTAGAACAAGCTCTTTGCATGCTCTGGTCTATCTACCTCTTCATCTCTCGAGTCCAAGAATAGACAATAGATTTATTTCTATGGTGGCCTAGCATGAAATACTAAAACAAGAATACAAAAGTAATTTAAACGATAACCAACATTAATTCAAAACAGTCGATGTTCAACAATTACCTATAGCCGCAGCCCTAGAACAAGGGTCTTTAACTACTAATACCTAAGAAAAAGAAGAAGAAAAGAACCCTAAAAAGTATTGACTACTTACAAAGTCCCAATAATTATTTCTATGGACTATTTATAGATATAGAAAATCCTAAATAAAATAACTGAGTCCAAAACAAATTAGGAACCCAAAACCAAAAGGAATTGGATTCCTTTTTTCCTCCACGTAAAGCTGTGTCGGTCTCAACTTTCACAATTATTTTTTTGCTTCACCTGCTGCCACATGGCAGCAAGGTAATTAACCACAATTTGCTTTCTTCGCCCAACTTTTCCATATATATAAATATTAATATAATATTCAATTTAATCATTCTTCAATCTTTCATAATTAATTCGTTTTAGCTCCAAACTTCTTCATCTTCCCACCAATTTAATCCTACAAATAAAATACACTATTTAGCACAATTCATAAAATCCATGTTCAAAAAGGACAAATATAAATACTAAATTTGAGACAAATAATGATAAGCATATATATTTTTGGCCTCACATCAGAAGGCCAGCAACCAACTCCCTAATCTAAGCATTAACTCAATAAATTTGGGAAGAGATATGGCGCATAGTGGCAGGTCCAAATTGAAGGGGTCATGCAGAAGAGGAGGCACCGGCCTCAGAATCATGCTCGGTGAATGGGCCAAACTGGGGTCTAAAACATTAATCTTCCTCTTCTTGTTCTTGCTACTCGTGCCATCCTTCTTCTTCAATGGGTGAATCTCCTTTCACAGTTTCTTCTCCTCATTAGTAGGGTGTTTTAACACCCCAGCACTGTAGCACAATTGAGTAATTAACGAAGGAAAGATGATGCTCTTGGCTCTCCCCTGTGCCAGCTCACATATGTGGTCAACAATAAGCTGCCCCACATTAACCTCCAACCCATCCAAAATAGCTGCAATCACCAATGCTCTGTCCAAAGTAACCTCGGTATCATGAGTGGAAGGGATGATTCGAGCACATACAATAGAGAGCCAAGATTTGGCCTCGGCAGTAAAATCACGTGACTCAATCCCCCTCTTGAACTCAAACCACTCCGGAGGCTCTCCGTCATGTAACTTGTCCACGAGCCATTTATTACCCAACTCCTTGTAACGGTCCAAGTACACCTTATTATCAGCATCTGGGAGACCTTATAATGAATTAATCTTTGTCGGGATGAAATTTACTTGCACACCTCGGACGGTGGTTGCCACGGCTTCTCCAAAATTGGTTTCCAGAGCATTAGCATAGAACTCCGCCACTAGTGTGTGGCTAGCCTAGATAGACTCAGCAGCAAAACATATCCATTTGCTAGATACGAGCTGGCCATAGAAGTCCGGCATCCCACTCTCAAGTTTCTCCAAGCAATTTCCTTTTTCCTTCACCATGGCTCGGCCCAAGTATTCATTATATTTCCAGGCACATTTGGATGATAGGAACCTTCTTGCATCAAAATAATCCTTTTCTTCAATTTCCAGTGCAATTTCGGTCTCATGGGAGATATTGGTGGAAGACATTTTAAGCTCAAAGTACCTACAAAAGAAGCCAGCATGTTAAAAGTTCTTATGGACACTTAAAACAATGTATTAGGAAGTATTTAGGCCAAAGAAACGATTAAAATAAGTCCCGAGCTACGCTGTGCGTAGCTACTATTTTAGGATAAAAGCAGTTTCTTCTTCGCGTTCGCGGAGAAACAACCGCGTTCGTGACTTAGCACACTTAAGACCTCCACATTCGCAGGTTGACTGACCACGTTCATGGAGCACAGGGAATCAAATTCCTCCGTGTTCGCGGCTAGAGGCCCGCGTTCGCGGAGTTGTCTTTTTTCTCAAAAAATTAGATTCTAATGGCCATTTTGTCGAACAATTGGAAGGCACCACTTTTTCAACACCCTTTCTCAAAAATTCGCCCCCCAATCATATCCCATGAACTCGAAATTGCACCAAAAATTGAAGAAGAGGATTATTTTGATGGAAGCAGGTTCGATCACACAAGGAACAATATGTAGGCTATTGAAGAAATAAATAATTACAAGCCACTAGTTTGAATCCTAAATAAAAGATACAATTATAATAGGAAGGTATCAAGTAACAATTTAGGATAGGGGATACAGGAGAACAAGGGCCATAGCCTTTTCAAGCAAGGATACTATGGGATTTGGGAATGGGAAGTCAATCAACACTTATATGATCCATTGCATATTAGCTTCATAGAATCTCAATTAGTCATGGGTAAAACCATATATGCCTTGGAATCTAAATTATCCACCTATTCTTCTCGAATATAGGCAAATACTTCTCAACTAGTTCTCATGAACCTAGTCAAGTGACAACACAATTAATCCAATTATAGGCATTGCACAAAATCACTATTTCTAGCTATTATCTGGTATATGAGTTGCTACACCTCAAATAATGAACCAATCAACCTTTCCCAACCTCAATTGACTCTCACAAGCTCAATCAAAGTAAATAAGCAAGTCCTAGGAGTGATGAATTCCATTGGAAAGCAATTAAAGCATGAAATTGATTGGATAATCAAAGACCCATTTCATATATGAGAAAGTATCCAACTAATTACAAAAGCACAAGGTAAAGATTAACAACCTAAATATTGTTTATCACTAACACAATATCCAAATCACCAAATAACAACTACACCTAGGATTTAAGCATTACAAAGCAAAGAGTTGAAGAAAGGGTGAAAATTAGTTACAAATCATGCATTCAATCTTCACTCTAATGGTGGTTGTTATGGAAACTTGCTCTCAAAGCTATGCCCTAATTCCAAGCCTCAATCAATTCTTTAGGTTTTTTCGATTCTTTTTTCCAAAATGGTTGTGTCTCAGTGTATATTGTGAATTAGGGTAAAAAAGGTAAATTTCCAAAACTGCCCAGATGCCTGACACATTTTCTTCTCCGCATTAGCGGAGGTATCACCGCGGTCACGGGCCCCAGTGGACTTGTACTCCGTGTTTGTGGAAGAGTTGACCGCGTTCGCGATTCATGGATGACTGAAGCTCCGCATTCGCAGGTCAGTTGACAGCGTTCGCGGAGAACACTTTGCTGCTAGCTCTAAATTCTCTGTTTTCATCTCCATTTTGCCTCAATTTCCATTCTTTTCCATCAAAACTCCTTGCCAACCACAACATACCTGAAACAACCATATTCAAGGGATAATTAGACTCTTTCTGTCCTTGAGTGCCACAAAATAATAAGAAAAGAGCTCCAAATGAGTGAAAATCACCCACTCATCAATATGCGGGCATTCTGGTTATTCAGGTTCCTCTCATCAGCCTACGTCTCATAGGGGTTGTTTTGAGTGTGGTGATATGTGACACTTTGTGAGAGGTTTCCTTAGGACCAAACGTGGTGGCTCACATCAGGGTTCTCAGGCTTCTACTTTCAGGGATGCACAACCTCCGACTAGATGAGGTGAACAGAGTGGCAGAGGTGGTTCTCATTCAGGTAGAGGTGGTTCTCATTCTAGTCGAGGTGGTGGTCGTGAAGGTTCACAACCTGAGGGCGATCGTGCTCATTGTTATGCTTTTCCGGGTAGGCCAGAGGCAGAGACTTCAGATGCTGTTATCACAGGTATTATTCCAGTTTGTCATCGACCTGCTACTGTATTATTTGATCCAAGCTCTACTTATTCTTATCCATATATTTTGCTTCAAATTTGGTATATTATGTGAGTCTCTTGATTTGTACGGTACATGTATATACTCCTGTTGGGTATTCCGTAGTGGGAGATCGGGTGTATCGATTGTGTATAGTTACTTTGATGGTATATGATACTCATGCAAATTTGAAGGTCTTAGATATGGTATATTTTGATGTGATTCTTGGAATGGATTGGTTATCTCATTATCACGCAATTTTGAATTGTCATGCCAAGACAGTTACATTAGCTATGCCTGGGATTCCTATAGTAGAATGGAGAGAGTTCTCTTAGTCACCCTCCTAAAGGGGTGATATCATTTCTTAAGGCTCGTCACTTGGTAGAGAGAGGATGTTTGGCTTACTTGGCGCACATTCGAGATACTAGTGTTGAGACTCCTATGCTGGAGTCTATTTCGGTGGTGAGTGAATTTTCGAAGGTATTCTCGATAGATTTACCAGGTCTTCCGCCTGATCGTGATATTGATTTTTGTATTGACTTAGAGCCAGGCACTCAGCCTATCTCCATTCCTCCTTATCGTATGGCACTAGCCGAGTTGAAGGAGTTGAATGAGCAGTTGTAGGATTTGTTGAGCAAGGGGTTTATTAGACCGAGTGTATCTCCTTGGGGTGCTCCAGTGTTATTTGTGAAGAAGAAAGATGGATCTATGTGTATGTGTATTGACTATCGACAGTTGAACAAGGTTACCATCACAAATAAGTACTCGATACCTTGTATTGATGATTTATTTAATCAGCTTCAGGGTGCTTTAGTTTTCTCCAAGATTGACTTGAGATCTGGTTATCATCAATTGAAGGTTAGGGCGGAGGATATTTATGGACTTGATGAATGGGGTGTTCAGACCATACTTAGATTTCGTTGTTAGTCTTCATTGATGATATACTGATATACTCTCGAAGTAAGGAGGAACACGAGCAACATTTGAGAATTGTGCTTGGAATTCTAAAGAAGAAGAAGCTCTATGCAAAATTTTCAAAGTGTGAGTTTTGGCTTAGTTCGGTAGCATTCTTGGGACATGTAGTGTGAAAAGAGGGTATTATGGTGGATCCTAAAAATATTGAGAGAGTTTGAGAGTGGGTCAGACCTGCTTCAATTACTGAGATTCATAGTTTCTTAGGCCTTGCAGGTTATTATCGACGGTTTGTAGAGGGGTTCTCATCCATTGCATCCCCATTAACTAGATTGACCCAGAAGGAAGTGGCTTTCCAGTGGTCGGATGAGTGTGAGGTGAGTTTTCAAAAGCTCAAGACTTTATTGACTACTGCTCTAATTTTAACTCTACCCGTGGAGGGAAAATGTTTTATTGTATATTGTGATGCTTCTCGGATTGGTCTTGGTTGCGTATTGATGCATAAGGGGAAGGTGATAGCTTATGCTTTGAGGCAGTTGAAGGTTCACGAGAAGAACTATCCTACTCATGACTTGGAGTTGGCACCTGTAGTGTTTGCATTTAAGATTTGGAGGCATTACCTTTATGGTGTACATTGTGAGGTGTTTACGGATCATCATAGTTTCTAGTATATATTCAATCATAGGGATCTCAATTTGAGGCAGCGGATATGGTTGGAGTTGCTCAAGTACTACGATATGACTATTTTTTATCATCCGGGCAAGGCAAATGTGGTAGCAGATGCCTTGAGTCGAAAGACGGTTAGTATGGGTAGTCTAGACTTGTTATAGATTGGCAAGCATCATTTAGCTGGGGATGTCCAGTCCTTGGCCAATAGCTTTGTGAGACTTGATATTTCAGAACCTGGTAAGGTTTTGGCTTACGTTAAGGCTAGGTCGTCCTTATTAGAGCAGATTCGGACTCAATAGTTTGATGATGGTGATTTATGTAAGATTCGAGACAAGGTGTCAAAAGGAGAAGCCAAGGATGCAATTCTTGATAGTGAGGGATTTTTGAGGATAAAAGGTTGTATTTGTGTTCCTCGAACAGGTGATTTGACTAGACTGATCATGGAGGAGGCCCATAGTTCGAGGTACTCTATTCATCCGGGGGATACTAAGATGTATCGTGACTTGAAGCAACATTATTGGTGGTGTTGTATGAAGAGGGACATAGTAGATTTTGTATCTTGGTGTTTGAATTGTCAGCAAGTAAAGTATGAACACCAAAAGCCTCGAGGTGTGACTCAGAGGATGCCCATACCTGAGTGGAAGTGGGAGCGTATTGCTGTGAAATTTGTGGTAGGTTGCCACGTACCTTGGGTAGGTTTGATGCTAAATGGGTCATCGTGGATCGATTGACTAAGTCAGCACACTTTGTACTAGTTCAGACTACCTATAGTTCAGAGAAGTTAGCCAAGATCTATATTCGAGAGATAGTTCGCTTGCATGGGGTTCTCATTTCTATTATTTCAGATCGTGGCACACAACTTACTTCTCATTTCTGGCAGTATATGCAGAAGGAGTTGGGCACTCGGGTGGATCTTAGTACAACCTTTCACCTTTAGACTGATGGTCAATCTGAATGGACGATTCAGGTTCTTGAAGACATGTTATAAGCGTGTGCGATCGACTTTGGTGGTCACTGGGATCAGTTTTTTCCTTTAGTGGAGTTTGCTTACAATAATAGTTACCATTCAAGCATTGAGATGGCACCATTTGAGGCTTTGTATGGTAGGAGATGTTGAGCTCTTATTGATTGGCTTGATGTATTTGAGGTTAGACCGTGGGGTATAGATTTGTTGAGGGAGTCCTTGGACAAGGTCAAGTTGATCCAAGATAGACTTCTCATGGCTCATAGTAGGCAAAAGAGTTATGCAGATCAAAACGTTCATGATTTAGAGTTCATGGTTGGAGAGAGGGTTCTATTGAAGGTTTTGCCTATGAAGGGTGTGATGAGATTTGAAAAGAAGGGCAAGTTGAGCCCGAGGTATATTGGTCCTTTTGAAATTGTTGAGCGTATTGGCGAGGTGGCTTACGAGTTGGCCTTGCCACCTGGTTTTTCAGGTGTTCACCTTGTATTTCATATTTCGATGCTGAAAAAGTATCATCAGGGTGGTGCTCATGTGATTCAATGGGATTCGGTGTTACTTGATCAAAACTTGACTTTTGAGGAGGAGCCAATAACTATCTTGGATATGCAAATTTGAAAGTTGAGGTCGAAAGAGATTGTTTCAGTAAAGGTTCAATGGAAGCATCATCCGGTGGAGGAGGCTACTTGGGAAACCGAGTCAGACATGAGGACTAGATATCCTCAGCTTTTTGAGCATTCAAGTGTGTTCTATTCTTTTATCGTTCGAGGACGAACGTTTGTTTAAGTGGTAGATGATGTAACAACCCGCTAGGTCGTTTTGAGAACTAGAACTCTTTCTTCCGTAAAAAGATCCTTTCCAAAAATATTTAATGGAATTTTGAACTATTTATTAATTGTGAATATATAATAAATAAATTTTGAATAATTGATTATTAATGGGATTATAACTTAATTTTTATTTTTAAAGAAAAATTGGAAGTGAGTTGTACCCACTACTCCCTTATAATCCATGTAATTAGGGTAGAAAAGAAAAAGGGACGGGAGTATTTATTATACGAACTTTAAGGGGAAAACACAGGAAGAGAACATAGACGGAAGTATCTGCAAATTGAAGATAATTATCTTGGTAAGTCTAGCCAAATTTGTTCTTGTATATGTATACATGGTTGTTGGAGGGGCTTCCATTATTATTAATTTTATTATATTTGGTTACTGGGTGAAAGAAAGTGGGATATTACATTGATTTTTGTAATCAATTGGAGTTGATTTTTGACCTAGGAAGGTATCTTCTAATAAGTAATCATTGTCCAATGATTACAAATTAAGGGCCTCACAAATTAGCTAGTCATTGAGGAGGTTGGATATGATAGCCAATTAAAATATATAGTAGCAGAAATTAATAGTGTTTATTTTTTCTTCATGGTTAGAGCCTACCGTTTCCGTGTTAATTATTAAGAGCATAAATTGTTGTAATTAATGCAGTCTTTAGGGGAAAATATTGAGGTCATATTATGTTGTGGCGATGATTTAATGATATTAAGGAGTTGATTTCTATTTTAAAGTATTTATGTCAGGTTACTGTAATTAACGTAAGGTTGGTTATGGTTTTTAATTTCTCTTTTTTTTTTACTTTTATTATTATTAGTATTCGAATGATTATTGTTCGGGTACAAAAGAATTTAGTGGAGTATCTGGTTTATATAATGGAATGTTGTATGGATTCGTTTACTTATGAATAAAGCATATTTAATAGATTGGGAACATTCTGAAACTTTACGAAAGGGAAAGACAAAATCTTGAGGATTTGTGACACGTGTTCAACATTGACGGTATGTTAAGATTTTCAGACTTCGTTGAATGACGTTTTTCTAAATAAAAATTAAAAATAGAATAGACAATAGGTAAGGGCAAATGATGGGGGTCTCGTACCAATGGTGTGATGGGCATTGGTATGAGTACCGGTGTCATAAAGGGAAATTTATTACTATAGAATGATGGATTGAAATCGAAGAATGCCAAAGCATATGGCATTAGCTGATGTATTATTGACTTGATTTATTTTGTGTGATTTTGTTTCTTTATTGAGCCCGTATATTTGTGATAGTTGAGGTAATTATATATCACACCGATATTTGATTGACTGAGATGCATCATCATCCCCTTTTGTTGAAATCATGTTGTACACATGCATTGACATGAGATAGAGTATAAGTTGGGCATGTGGAGATTGTCCGAGCTGGGGATTGTGAGATGTTATGATTATAAGTTGGGCACGTGGAGATCGTCCGTGCTGGGTATTGTTTGATTTTATGATAGTGCATTGAGATCATCCGCATAGACATGTGGAGATCATCCGTGTCGGTATATGGATCTCGCGAGTCCACCATGGGTCATGAACTCTAGATGTATTTTCGAGAAGTATCATGTATATACGGTTGAGAGAGTACTTGACACCTGAGGCATACCATTTCATGGTGTCACATTGCATTGCATCTCATTACACCGTCATTCTTGATGATTATGTGCTTTATTAATGCTTGGACATTACGTGACATTGATTATCCCTATTTGATGAAACTTGTTTGATCAGTATAGTGTAGCCTTGTAAAAGTAAATAGATGATTTTCTTATATAAACTCCTATCACTACTTCTTCATTGTCGGTCTATGAGATATGCTGGGTACACGTTGTTTCATACTCATACTACACTTGTTGAGCTCTTTGGTGGTGCATATCCGATTCCAAAAATGAGTGCATTCCATGCAGATTTTTTATTCCGAGCTTGGAGTATCTTGGAGTTGTGGTGAGCTACTTGACTGTTTCGCAGCCCACACCTCCCTCTATTTTATTATTTATTTTGTTGCTTTTGTATTCAGACATGATTTTTCTTATGTTTAGGCTTATCATTTTAGTTTCAAACTTGCACCATATTTTAGAAGTTCTTGTACTTATGACACCAAAATATAGGGTGGTATTTAGCTTTTCCGCAATTCATACTTATGAAAGACTTAGTGTTTGAGGTATTCTACTTTTTGTTTATCTTTCACCTTAGTTATTTAATTAAACTGGTAAAACTAGTGGGTTGGCTTACCTATCGGTTGGGAGCACAGGTGCCATCACGACATGTGAATTTGGGTCGTGACAATGAGATGATTATTGAAAATTACAAGAAACTTCCTTCTCTTCTTCTATTCCTTTCTTCCCATTTCCTTCTTTATTCTGCATCTTAGCAATAAGAGTAATACTCTTGTTACAAATGTTATTAGAGCCTCCGATCGATACTTCCCTACCTCCAATGGCTTCATTTCCAAATTTTCAAGCTTTGCAGGATGATGTGTGAGCTGTGCGCTGTCAACTCTCTGTCTTAGTTAATGATTCGACCAAGAGATTTGAGGCTATGGAATCTAGACAAAAACACTTTCACAATCAGCTCACTGAGATTCGTGAGACCAGCAATAATCTCGAGCTTATAATCTCAAATTTGGGGCTTCAAACTGCATCTCCTACGCAGACACCAATTTCAACCTCTCCGCTTTCAACATCGACGGGTACTCCTATCACCCAGTTCTCGTTTGAGTTTGGACAGTCGTCGACCAGAAAATCTCTGATGGTAAGCTCTCATAACACTTTTACTCCTTCCACTGTTGAGGTTGGTAGAGGGTTTACACTTCCACCAGCTCCCTCGTTCTTGATCCACCCATTTTCAGAAATCCATTCTACTCCTCTGCACCACCAATATTGCCCACTCCACCAGTGCATACTCCTGTATCGAACACACATCAAGGACCACTTTAGCCAAAGATTAATTTCCCAGAGTTCGATGGTACTAATCCTAGAAGTTGGTTACGAAAATGTGAAAAATTCTTTGAGCTTTACAATATAATGGAGCAGGAGAAATTATGTTACGCTTTTGCCCATCTGGGTGAGAGGGTTGATATTTGGTTCAATAGTTACATAGTAAATCACAGAGGTAAAATGACTTGGCAGATATTTGAGACTGAACTTTGCAGGAGGTTTGGTAACATTAGACCCCAAGATATTTTTGATGAGTTCAACAAACTTATCCAATTGGGATCTGTGGATCAATATCAGGTCAAATTTGAAGAACTCACTAGCTATATGACCATCGCCAATTCGTTAGAATGAAACGCACAATGTTGCAAGTTTTATTAGTGGGTTTTGCTCTGAATTAAAACCCCTAGTCAAGCTCGCCAACCCCACTTCAGTTTTTGATGCTTATGAAGTGACAAAGCTTTATGAAGAATCATTTTGAGCTCTTGTCCTTGTTGTTCCCAACAGACCATCTATAGGTAATACTCCTAGACCCTTGTCTATTACCTATCCAAGAAATCCACATCTTCTTACTAATAGACCACATGTTGCTTTCCCTAACCCACAACCCCTAAGGATCACTTATCCTACCCAAAGACCAGTGGGCAGAGCTCCCTTCAAACCAACCCCATTACCACCTAATCTGAAAGCATTAAGGGAACAAGGACTTTGTTACAAATGCAAGTAAAGGTATTTCCATGGACATCAGTGTAAATGGAAAGGCCTACATGTTATAGAAGGTGTGGAAGTAGAAGCAGAGATAGATCAACCTGAAGAAATTATGAATGTGCCAAAAACCTTAGGGGAGGAAGTCGAGAAACAAGTTGTTGTGTCCCTAAATGCTCTATTAGGATTGAACTCCTATAGTGGTAGGACCTCAACTATTAAGATCGTGGGGTATGCCAGGAAATTACCTATTACAATTTTGATTGATAGTGGATCGACTCATTCATTCATTGACCCACACATTGCGAAATTGTTGAGGCTACCTGTTCAACCAATGGAAAAACCTATGAGGATATTAGTGGCTAATGGTGAATTGATGAGCTGTCAGTTCAAAAGTCCCTCATTTGGGTGGAAGATGCAGGGTGAACAATTCAACTTCAGACTCAGGTTAATGAAGGTTGAAGAGTGTGATATGACACTGGGAATGGGCTGGATTGACCTGGTGGAGCCAATCATTTTGCACACAACTGTAACGACCCGTTAGGTTATTTTGAGCACTAAAACTATTTTGACCCTTCCTATAAATTTCAAAAGAGAATTTTAAATTATTTATTTAACTATAGTTATTTAGTTGATGGGTATTTGTTAAATAATTAATTTTCAGTTGCTTGTTAATGGGCCAAGTCCATAATACCTTATGCCACTTGGCCCATATATTAAAACAAATTAATGGGGCTTAATATTATCATATTATTATATAAAATAATTGCTTCCTCCACAACCAATTCATACGAGGGCATGCTGCTGCGATAAGAAAAAAAAGAAACGAATATTGTATGTAAGAAAATTTTATATCAAAATTATGTCTCTTATATGCACATGTTGATTGATATATGAATAGTGAGTATTGTGGTATTGGCCGGGTGGAAGAAGAATAGAGAACGTGATAGAGTGCTGTTGGTTAAAGTTTTAGATTGGAAAAAAAAGTTTTGATGAATGGTTGATTTCAATAAGGGAGTAATTATTATGGGGACCAATCATTAATAGGCATGATAGGTGATAAATTGGGTTTAGATGTAAAAGGGAAGCTTGGCTTGCAGTGGTTCATGGGCGCCACTGGTTATGAAACCAGTGGCTTCAATTTCAAATATTATTATTTGTTTATTATATTATAGATTTAGTTTTTGATATATTGAGATAGGTAATTAAATTTTAGGTGTATTGTATTTTATGAACACCATTGGATTTATGATATTTTGGTAAGTTGAGACTTAATCCTAGGATTAAAATTTAGGAATATGAGACTTGGAATATTTAGTTGGCACCAAGATTTATGAATTAAATTATAGATTAGGGGAGTTTTGGATCTAGGCTAGACCTATAGTAATATGGGTGTCTATGGACTCGCTTACTTATGAATATTACATATTTGATAGATTGCGAACATTCTGAAGCTTTATGAAAGGGAAAGGCAAAATCTTGAGGATTCGTGACACGTGTTTCGGCATTTAAGGTATGTTACTACTTTCAGACTTTGTTGAAGGACATTTTCCTAATTAAAGATTAAAAATGGAATAGACAATGGGTAAGGGCAAAAGATGGGAGTCTCATACTAATGGTGTGATGGGCATCGGTACGAGTACCGGTGTTATAAATGGAAAGTTTATTAATATAGAATGACATATTGTAATATGAGAATCACAAAGTATATGGACATTAGTTGATGTATTATTGACTAGGTTTCTTTTGTGCGACTGTGTTTCTTTATTGAACTCGTATATTTGTGATAGTTGAGGTGTTTATATATCATACCGATATTTGAGTGATTGAGATGCATCATCATCCCCTTTTATTGAAATCATATTGTGCACATGCATTGCCATAAGATTGAGTATAAGTTGGGCACGTGGAGATCGTCCATTCTGGGATTGTGAGATGTTATGATTATAAGTTGTGCATGTGGAGATCGTCTGTGCTGGGATTGTTTGACTTTTTGATAGTGTGAGATCATCCACTCAGACACGTGGAGATCATCCATGTCGGGTTATGGACCTTGCGAGTCCCCCATGGGTCATAAACTCTCGATGTATTTCCGAGAAGTATCGTGTATATACGATTGAGAGAATATTTGGCATCTATGGCATATCATTTCATGGTATCGTATTGCATTGCATCTCATTGCATTGCATCTCATTGCATCTTTAATTTTTGTTGATTATGTGCTTTATTTGTGGTTGGACATTACATGATATTTGATTACCTCTGTTCGATAAAAGCTGATTGATAAGTATAATGTAGACTTGTAAAATTAAAAGATGATTTTTCTTATATACTCTTGTCACTCTTTTTTCGTTGTCGATCTATGAGACATATTGGGTACACGTAGTTTCATACTCATACTACATTTGTTGCACTATTTTATGGTGTAGATTTGATTCCAAATATGTAATGACCTTTAGGTCATTTTTGTTTTTATGCCTCCTGTTTGTCGTTTAGAGCTTTCTTGTAGTGACCCCAAGTCATTTATAACTTGCTGGGACTGAAAGTTTGGTCATCTGGTCGTTCATTTGGTTATTATGCGAATTTTAGTGTTTTGGGAGCTTTTGAACCTTGAACGGTCATTTTTTATTAGAAGTTCAGGAAGCTGACTTCAAATCCAATTTTGGCGATTCCATCAGCTCTAGAAGGGTCATTTTAGGCTAGTAGCATGGGCGGCACAACTCGTGAGGCTTTCAATGTGAGTCTGTGCAATTAGGCGTTTTAACTTTCAAGTTGAAGCCTAAGTTTGACTTTAGTCAACATTCAGAGTAAATGAGCTTGGATGAGAATTTCGCCAGCGCGGTTAGCTCCGAAAAGTTGAGTTTAGTCTAGAACGACCCTTCATTTAGGTCACAAGGCTTCTGGGCTAATTTCGAGGCCCTTTATGGATTTGGGCTTAAAATGAGAATTGGGTGTGGGATCCACTTTTCATCAAAACGACCTCGGATGGGAATTACTATGGTTCCATTGAGTCTGAAATGTCGTTTCTGATGGGGTAGCATATCTCGTTTGCTTGCACTGGGTTCTGAACAAGTCCCAGGCACCCCGTTGAAGTTTTGGGGCCTTAGCCCTTTTGCATTCATATGAGGCAAAGCCGGCTTCGCACCAGTCGGCCACGTTTGCAAATGGCAGGCGTGTTCGCACTGGTCGGCCCACGTTTGCGGACTGCAGCTAGCACACGCGTTTGAGCGGTTGCCCCGCTTTCGCGCCGGTCGACCGTCAGGCCTATTTAAGGCTGGTTGCAAAGGCAGCCTTTGCTCAGTTAGCATTTTCGCAATTTCTCTCTCGTTTTAACTTTGATTTTGGTGATTCAAAGTTCCATGCGCTTGTTGTTACCGGGTCTTTTATGGTGGAATGATTAGATTGTGTCAGTGACACTCCATTCAAGGTGAATTTCTCTGGTAAGTTGATGCCTTCTCTCTTTGAATTGAGTTTTCGTTGTGTTAGCTGATTTTTTAGCCTAGAATTGTGTTCTATTTTGGGACATAAGTTCAAGGCATAGATTAGGACCTTTTCACAGAGTCAATTTTAGAATTTCTAACACAGATCTCACGATTCCCGTTTGACTCTAAAAATTGGTTCGTCTCCATTTTGGGTGTGTTTGTTGTCTAAACTGCTGTATGGACGTTGTGATCCTATTCTTGATAGTGTGGTAGCGTTTAGAGGTCGTTCAAAAGGGAAAATATCTAGCCTTGTGATTTGGAGTGCGCGTTGTCGACCTACGGGTGGGCTACGACTTCCTTTCTATTTAGATTGAGCATGAATGTGTGAATTCACGACAATGAGTGCAAATTGGGGGGTGGGTACCTAGTTATTTCTACTTTTCTTCTTAGAAACCATGATCTAGGGTTGATTAATACTGTTTCGAGGGTAGTGCCATACTGATTGAGGGTTGTATGTATGTTGTAGCATGCTATGTGATTTACTTGTTTGGTAACTTAATTTTGGAGCATGTTTTGGCCTTAGTCTAGGATAGACTAGTGTTGCCTTAGACCCATGCACCTTGTGACTATGGTATGTCTTCGACGTCATTTCAGATGGACTAGGTCCATGTAGACTGGAATAGCAGACTTAGGTCTGATAGCATAAGCCTTAGCTTAGGCATTTGGGCTGCTTGTTATCCTTTCTGTCTCCTCTCTCTATTTATGTGGCTCAAATGCGTTACCGAAGATTGTGTGTTTTCTTGGGATTGGAGTGCTTCTGGCTTGGAGCCTTCTATGATATCTTAAGGGTGGACATGGATCCACGGTGACTTGGAGCCTACTTGAGATCCTTTTCAAAGTTGATACGCCCCGGGGCACTCTTTCTTGCTGGGCGGCTGATGCCCTTGGGAGTGGGCGGGCTGGCTGGGCGGCTTGGATATCTGAGATCCTCTACAGAGTTGACACGCTCCCAAGGCACTCTTGCTAGCTAGGCATATGATGCCCCTGGGAGTGGATGGCTGGGCAGCCTGGGTTGATAGTCACTCTTGCTTGCTGGGCTGGGAGTTGATTGGTTGTGCTGATAGTCACTCTTGCTAGATGGGCTGGCAGTTGACTGGTTGAGTTGGTTGTCACTTTTGCTAGTTGGGCTGTGAGTTGACTGGTTCTTGGGTTCAGATCTAGATTAATCTTCTATCTTTTAGACTTAGCGATTATGTGTACCTGTTAGGCGTATGAGGGTTCGTTCGGGTTTTATTCAACCTTGCACACGAGTGTACCTTCTAGGCTTATGGGGTCCAGTTAGGTTTTGTTTAGATGTACTTAGATTTACTTTTAGTATACTCGTGTGCCTTTTTTCATATCTGTTTTGGCCTCTATTTGTGTCTAGATTCTATCTTTTCTGATTGTCTTTACCTTTCTTGCTCGATCGACCTATGATGCCTACTGGCTACCTTTGTTTTTGTACTTATGCTCCACTCTACATCTTTTCTTGATGCAGGTCCTAGTACCAGCTACCAGTGGTGATTGTTCGTGCCGTCTTTTGCAGCTTGTGGATTTGGAGATGAGTGTGAGCACTTGGCGTCCTAGACCAGAATGTCTCCTTCTATACATATGTTAGCTTGTATTTTGCCTTTGAGATGGCTTGTAGTGGTCCACTTTTGGGACTTGTATTTATTCTTGTTAGACAGCTCTGTACTCGTGACTTCCAAGTTTTGGGAGGGTATCTATTGTATATACTTTTTGGTTTGTTTTCCGTTTCTATTTTTTCTGATTATTAGCATTGTTTTCTATTAGTTCTACCCTTGTACTCAATACTTATCGTTTTGGGTACGGGTCAGCTTACCTACTGGTGGGTTTAGTAGGTGCCATCATGACTCGGGTGGTTGGGTCGTCACAAGTTGATATTAGAGCTCCAGGTTCACCGATCTCACTTGTACATAGCTAATACTTAGTAGAGTCTTATGGATCAATGCGGAGACGTATGTGTCCTATCTTTGGGAGGCTACAGGGTGTCTTTAGGAATTCCGTTCTTTTGTATCGCTTTCGTGCAGCCTGTGTGTTATTGGTTTCTTGAAATCTCACTTGTTCCACTCTTTTCTCAAGATGGCTCGTATGTGCCGCTAGGAGGATCGGGGTAGGGGTCGACCCCCCTTGCCAGGTAGGGGTAAAACACCACCCCTAGTTAGAGAGTAGTGTCTGGAGCCAGTAGTAGATCCTTCAGCAGTTCATGTTCCAGAGCAGCCGGTGGGGTTGGTACTAGCTCAGCCACTACCCAGACCAGCTATGGCTCCAGAGCTCCAAACAACCATTACTCAACTTTTGACAGTGCTTAGGGGTATGTAGCAGGCCCAGCACCAGCACTAGTTCTACTACCAGCACCAGGTTAGCAGGATCAGCCTACAGTAGAGGCACCTCCAACCCAGGTACCACCTGGGGGTGCCCAACCCGTGATTGTGGCTGGAGCTATGCCGCTAGAGGAGTAGAAGATGCTCAGAGTGTTCTTGAGGCTTTCACCTCTGTGGTTTTTTGGGCTGTTGGTGAGGATGCTCACGAGTTTCTAACTACTTGCCATGAGCGACTGCATACCTTGGGTCTCGTGGAGTCGAGAGGAGCCGACTTCACTGCGTATCAGCTTGATGGGCCAGCTAGACAGTGGTGGCGTACATTTGTTGAGACTAGACCAGCTAGGTCTCCTTCGTCACCTGGACCAAGTTTTCTGAGGCCTTTTTGGCTAGGTTAATACCTCGTAGAGTCAGAGATCACCTCAGGGATCAGTTCTCTAGGTTGGAGCAGGGTTCTATGACAGTGTCTGAGTATGAGGCGAGATTTTATGAGCTCTCCTGCCATGCTACCATAATTCTACCTACTAAGGAGAAGAGGGTTCGGTGCTTTATTACATAATGAAATAAACGTTGATCATGTTCCCTTTTTTGGGGCGCGACAAAAAAATTAATTTTCCTTGTATGGAGAATAAAATAAATATTTAGAAAAGTCATATTTATATAATTATTAATGGTAAAATATTAAAATCATATCTTTTTTGTATGATTAAAAAAGGTAAATGTTTTGAAATATTATCCTATTAGACTAGATATTGTTTAAGAGTCTAAAATGATAATTGTATTACCGATTGATCTCTTTAGCCTTAGATGGTTACTTCAAATGCCTAAATAAGAAAATTATCGAGGATACTAACACTTTCCTCTCTAAATTATTAATAAATACGTTTTTGAAATATAAGAAAGTCACAATTATATAACTATGAATGGCTAATTATTAAAAGCATATCATGTTTGAATGCTTAAAAAGGTAAAAGTATTTAAACATTTTCATATTGTACTAGATATTGTGTAGGAGTCTAAAATGGTAATGTCATTACCAATTGATCATTTTAGCCTTAGATGATTATTTCAAATGCCTAAAAAGGAAAATTATTGAGGATAATAACATTTCTCTCTCTCAATTATAAATAAAATTTTATTTTTATTCTTGTAATATAGTAAAGTCATAATTATACGATTATGCATTGTAAAATATTAAAATCACACCATGTTTGTATGATTAAAATAGGTAAGAATATTAAAATAATATCAAATTTGACTAGATATTATTTTGAAGTCTAAAATGGTAATGTCATTACTAATTGATCATTAGTATCATATAATTACTTAAAATATCTAAATAAGAAAATTATTAATAAATTATTAATAAATTTTAGTTTTAGTCCTTTTATTATATGAATAGGCACATTTAACCTGTGATTAATTCAAATGTGTGTCTTTAATCTTATTATGTGGAAAATGTGTTATATTTGG
Organism: Solanum appendiculatum; assembly: GCA_018342035.1. Classification (NCBI taxonomy): domain Eukaryota; kingdom Viridiplantae; phylum Streptophyta; class Magnoliopsida; order Solanales; family Solanaceae; genus Solanum; species Solanum appendiculatum. The sequence continues at coordinate 136,259 of JAGDQO010002053.1, forward strand.
GCTCTTCTTAAAAAAGAATTACCTTGAAATATGTAGTATCATTACAAGCTTAACATCACACATGGGTAATTAAATGATAGAACGATTAATAATTTATGAGTTAAAAAAGTGCATTTGAAATGATTGAAGGTTAATATGTTTAGTCAAATAACACAAAAACTAAAATAAAAATTCATCGATAATTAATAAACTAGAAGTACTCTTAACTTCACATTACCATAAAATTTGAGATATGCTCTGACAATCCCAAAACCTTTAGTGCACCAGCTATATGAAACTTATAATATACTAGAGGTGTATGTACTTGGAAAATTTGAACAATATTTTTCCAAATGAACTATTTTTTGGGTATTCGATTAATTTAATTTTGAAAATTATTATTTTTTCCAAAAAAAATAAAATAAATTATGATGACATCTCTTATTTTTGACAAATGAATTATTTTAATTTTCGGCTCAAATATCATGACCTACTTCAATCAGCACAATAGTGTTAACCTTAAATTTAAAAAGTTATCATCAATCTATAAATTTCATAGTTTTTCTTGTGGACTGCACGACTAAAACATAGAATTTATTTTTTGAAATATGATCCAAAAATAATTTTTAAGAATATACTACCATATTTTGTAGAACATATTTTTATAGAGAAAATTTTCTACCAAATGTCATCGTGCCACAAGTAAATTATTTGCACTTTCCAACTCCAAAAATAATCATGGAATATGAATTTTAATAATTTTTAAAGAAAAAATATAATAATTTTCTTAAAATCAGATTATGATAATTAGTTAATTTAATATTTTAACTAAAATGTCTCAATAAACTTAAAATTTCTTGATGGGCTCTAGTAACAATTCATGTTTGACATCTATACAAGCCACAAACTTTTTCCCACTTTATGTATTCTACTCCTAAAGAGAGTGATTTTTATATTTGAGTATCAAATATGGATAGAAAGAGGTTTAGGAATACTTGCCACCATAATGAAAATGTAAGAAACTCCCTTTTTGATAAAAGAGCAACAAGTTTATTTAAGAAAGCAGAAGAGTTCTCTATTTTATGTGATGTAGATGCTACTATAATTATTTTTAGCCCAAGAGAAATCCAACCTATTGTTTGGAAATCTACAGATCTGGCTAAGGACGTACTAGTGAGGTATTCAAAGTTTTCTGAGGAAGAAAGGATTAAAAAGCTAATGAAACATGAAACGTATCTCTCAAAGAAAGTGAAAGAAAAAGAAGAAAAAATTAGGAAAATTGAAAAAATGAATGAGGAGAAGGAAATGGAAATCCTCTTCAATCAACTTGTAGAGGGAAAGGGTATCGTTGAACTTACTGCTAGAGAAATTCAAGGTTTATTAAAGTTGTCTAATACTAAGATAGTTAAACTTCATGAGAGAAAGGAAAAAGTCAATCAACAACACCAGTCTTCTCAACCTCAAACTTCTCCCTCAAACTTCAAGTTCGCAAACGAAAATGTTACCCCATTACCGAATTCAATGAACGATTTGATCAATGACATGTGGTTTGTTGAGACTATGGCTAATAACCAAAATTATTTTGGCTTAGGTGATGGAAACAATATCGAGTCTGCACCAACTGAAGGCGATAGCGTCACTGCTGGAGATAATGGGCATTCCAAGGATTTCAATTGATAGTGTAATGCTTATGTTGTTCTATCATTATTTTTATGTTGTTTTTTAAATAGTTTTTTGTTGATTTATTTCTTTTTCAAATCCATTTTGTGATTTTGTAGTTTCATTTCAGTTATTTATGAAGGTTTTATTTTTGTTGCAAAAGTGAATGTAACACTCGGGTTTCAAAAAGGGAAAAGGTTGCAAGGATTTTGTCTACTGGTTCAGGTTTACGAGACCAGTCTGCGATTCATAGAACTTTCAACGGGTCGTAGACTAGTCTTGTAGAAAGGGGGAAAATAATTTTTGAAAATAATCAAGTTTCTGAACTTTTCTATGAGTGAACAGGATGGTTTGTCAAATGTTTTACGTGTCGTAGGTAGTTTTCGTAGGAAGGTCCCAGACTTAGTGAAATTTTAAAGGTCTTTCTATGGTTGAGGTCTATGGACCGTAGGAAGTCCTACGGGTCGTATACTGGTTTCGTCAAAAGCTGATCTAAGTTAAAGGCTTTTGAACTTTTCTATGGTTGACCGGGACGGTCCGTAGAAAGTCCTACGGACTGTAGGTCCAAACAGTAGGAAGTTCCGACAGTTATTTTAAGGGGCTTTTGGGTCTTTTTCTAAAAAATTTTAAGCCTATGCTATGTCGTTTTGGCCTCTATCCTAAGCCCTATATAAAAACTTTAAGTCCTAAATCTACCCACTTTAAACTCATTCTCCTATTTCCCCAAAACCTAACCAAATTCATTCTCCCAAATTCCCTCTCAACCTAAGGAAGAAGAAGAAGCTAGGGTTCACTCCAAGGTCTTCAATTCACCATTCATCTTGGACTTTGAGTAGCAAGGTATGTGGGTATTCACTCATGGAGTCCATTCCTATATGGGGTCCCCAAGGTTTTCAATTTCTCAATTCAATTTTTAATGATCTAATTAGGGTTATTCTTAATTCTCCATGGGTTCTATTCAATTATGATTCAATTGTTGTTTTTCAATCTTCTATTGCATGATTTAATGTAATGACATAATATTGAATTGAAATCATATGAACCCATGCATGATCCATGATTTACGATTATGAACCCATGATGAAGCTTATGAAATATGAATTTATGAAGATGTGCATGCTTTTATGAAATTGATGTAAATGATTTGAGGATGCTTTGAAAGGAAAGTATCAATGTTATTTTGAAAGGTTTTCTCACATGCTAGTATGATCATGATTGTGAAAGGTATTTCTCACATATGGATTCACATTGGTGAAAGGTTTTCTCATCTATGTTGAATTATTTTTTAAGGAGCTATTCTATGTTTTGATCTTAAGATGTGGATTGGTTTGCCTTTCCTATGGTATAATTATATTTGACTTTTTTTTATTCTGTTGGGATTTAGACTTGGCATCGAGAGGGCTTGAGGTGAAGGCTCAAATAGGGTAGTCTCTAGTAGCAACCTCTAGTCCCTAACCACGTGCCCCTATAGGATTTGTCTTAAATGACCTAGCTAGTGGATCCACTTTAGCAAAATATGATGTGTACGGGTTTTACCTTTGCAAGTAGAATCCCCTTCTTTCGGTATGAAGGATATACCTGATTCCATGATATATCTCTCATGATCTTATTGTCGGTTAAAGCTAATATCCCACAAAACAAATATGTTACTTTAAAAGCTTTCTCATGTTGCAACTCCAACCATCTCCACCGCCTCAAATTGAGATCCCTCTGATTGAATATATACTGGAGACTACGATGATCCGTGAACACCTTACAATGTACACCATAACGGTAATGCCTCCAAATCTTCAATGCAAATACTACAGCCACCAACTCCAAGTCATTAGTAGGGTAGTTCTTCTCGTGAACCTTCAATTGTCTCGAAGCATAAGCTATCACCTTCCCCTTCTGCATCAATACACAACAAGACCAATCCGAGAAGAATCACAATATACAATAAAACCCTCTCCCTCCATGGGTAAAGTGATGAATTATATTCCGTCACTAAATAACGACGGATTCGCAACGGAATAACCATTTTGTTGCAAGAATTACAAATAATTTTTGAGGTATGATATAGCGATGGATTGACGACGGAATATTTTTTTGGTCGCCAAAAATGAGGGGGAAATTTTGGCGCCCTAATTTTTGCAATGGATTTAGCAACAAAGTATGTGTGACAAATTTAATTAATATTCCGCGACGGAATTTGTGACGGAAAAACATTGCTAGAATTATAAATATATTTTTATAGAATTTAAATTATATAGTGACGGAAAAATCCGTCGCTAGAATTTAATCTAAATAACTATATTTTTATAGAAGTTGCAAAATTATTTTTTGGTCATATATTCTAGGGCTTAAACAATTTCAATACTCTTCAGAAAGTGTACCCTCCGCATCTCCATCTTCCATGATACTCTTCATCACTATCTTCCATGATTCTCTCCATCTCCATCTCCAACGGAACTCTCCATCTTCATCTTAGAAGTGAGCTCTCAAACTCTTATCTCCTTCCATCTCCATCTCACATGTGAGCTCTCAAACTGTCATCTCTCTATCGATCTATGATGAGTTTGTAAAAATAGGAGTTTTGCAAAAATAGGAGTTTGAAGTAAGATTGTGATGTTTTAAAAACAAGGGTTTTAGCAGTTTCAATACTTTGAAAATAGATTTCTTAACTTTCAACTCTTTATGTTTCCTTTAGCTCGAAGTAAGATTGGGATAGTCTGAAAATAGGAGTTTTAGTAGTTTGGGTTTTCTGAAAATAGGGTCTTTTTCGAAGTAAGATTTTCTGAAAAATAGGAATTAGGATTCAAGCATTTTACAGTGATAGTAAGATTAGGATATTCTGAAAATAGGGTTTTAGTAGTTTGGGTGTTTTGAAAATAGGGTCTTTTTGGAAGTAAGATTTTTTGAAAAATAAGGATTAGGATTCAAGCATTTTACTGTGATAGTAAGATTAGGATATTCTGAAAATAGGGTTTACGTAGTTTGGGTATTCTGAAAATAGGGCCTTTTTCGAAGTAAGATTTTCTGAAAAATAGGGATTTGGATTCAAGCATCTTACTGTGATTTACTTTTATTTGCTTGTGTGAAAGTAAATTGTACACTGATATGTTTAATTTTGTTTTATAATGCAGCTAACTTCCATTTTTTGTGATTACTGACTATCGACTTACCCTCTCTGATAAAAGGTATCTCTCTCTTTCTCCCCCTCCCACACATACATAGTAGCTTTTCTCCAGAACAATCTGTTGCTTTAATTGTTCTATTTATACTTTTGTTTAGTTCATTTTTCTGGTAAATAATGTTAGTGTAATATTGAATATATTGCTTAGAAGCTACTTCTGGGTTGATTTTGGTTTTCCGATTAAAGGACCTTTGGACTTGTATGATATATAACTTCTTTTTGATTTTGTGATTGATATTTTGATGCAGTTCTTCTTCTTTTTTCACTTGAAATGTACTCAAGCTGAGAATCTATGAAAACAACTTCTCTATCTTAGCCAAAAGAATTATATTAGACATTAGGCATAGGTCCAAACATTAGCAAATAAAATAGATGAAGACACTAATGTTATGTATATGGACGAACCTACATGGTATAGTCTTCTGTAATCGCATTTGGGTGATAAGATTCAATCATATGACCTGAAAATAACGAAGCAACTTTAAGTAAGCATGACTATGATTTTGCAAGAATTAGAATCATGTTTATATGACCAACCAATTCAGCAAGCAGAGAGGATCACATATGATATCACTTTGAATATGGTAATTTAGGTGTTAGAAAAGGATCCTACAACATGGCTTCTTAGGTAACTTTAAACCTATTAGAAGCTCATGAAATCTAAAGAAGTAAGAGTAAGTAACAAACAATTTCACAAATAATTTTCAGAACTTAACCGAAAAGGATTTAAGACATGCTTTCATGGATGAAAATTCTTATCATGAACGTGATTTATAAGTACATTATATGAGATCTGAACTAGAGTTTCTGTAAAACCCAAAGGAGGTAAAAGAAACTTCATTCTCTCAAAAAAACAACATTTTATCTGAACATAGCTTCCAAAGAATATCTCATAGTAAGATAAATCACATGCTCTTCTTAAAAGTATAAATAATCAGCTTGGTTGTGAGGCTCGGTTTATACACTATAAAGTCTAGGCTAAAGGTGCTACAATGATTTGTTCTGTTACTACCATTTTTGGGATATTTGGACTAGACTATTAGTAATGAACTATCCAAAATCAAGGCTAGTCACTGAAGACATTAATACGTTAATGTGAACTCATGATAAGTGTTTATGCAACTCAAGACAACTACTCATTCATATTAAGTGTTCAATTGTTATTTGTTCTGTTATTATTTTATGTTCTTGTTAATAACCAAGACATTTTGATGTTAAAATATTGCAGGCACCTACTGCTATAACCTTATCCTCAGGATCTAGTTGATATCCACCTAAAGTAAGCCTTACTCTTTATTTTTACCCTGATTTAGCTCAAGATTTAACTGCCAAGGTATTTACTTTACTGAAATAATTAGGAAGAAGATTGTTGTCATTGTGTGGAAACTATTCGAGTTAGAGTTTTTTTTAAAGAGATTAGTGGAAAATATGGAGAATTCTTATTTTGTTGTTGTGGGTGTTCTTTGAGATTAGTTTTTGCTAGAGGAATGCATTCTAAACTTTAAATGAATTTGGGCTAAAGTGAATGTACGTAGTAGTTGAGACCATTTCGAGGCCAAAACTAACTTGCGCCTTCTATATTGGTCCACATAATTTTGAACTTTAACTAGGTCTATTAGTCCTTATGGAAAGGGGAGATTACATAAATACTCAATATAAAAAACACTAATTAAATCTTCAGTAACTCGGTAGTTTCAGTAAGTTGGCTGGAATTATAATGCTTCAGTAACTTGATTGGAATCAGAATGCTTTATTATTCTGTAAGTTGACTTGAATTATAATTCTTCAGTAAGGAAAACATTTTGTTTATCTAAGTTAGTTTTGAAAAGCTTTTAAGCTTTAACGAATATGAATGAGAGTACCTTTTGGTCAATCAACTTGTGCTAGTTACTAACTATTTTGTTTATTTAAAAATTAATAGGAACATGAATAATCTAGAGCGTGGTTGGATGTATGAGAGGTTGGATGGCCGTGGGGCTATAAACTCTAGTTTCATAACTGGTGTGGATAAATTTATCCAATTTACATGTTCGCAACAGAATCGCATGAGTGGTGACAAAGCTAGATGTCCATGTAAAAATGTCACAACTTTAAATTCATGGATGTTGAAATCGTTAAACATCACCTTTATAAGTTTGGATTTGTTGATAACTATTTTGTTTGGAAGCATCTAGGGGAAAATGATGTAATCAACGAGATTTCTTCAGGTCAAGATTTTCATGATAGTGCTCAACCTGAATTAGGATACGATAATCCATACTGACAAATGGTTTTCAATGCTTCGTGTCCAGACTTTCCCCAGGGTTCAAGTTGGAAACCTTTTAGCAATATTGAACCTAAGTCATCTCATCCTTGTGAACCTTCAATGGAGGAAGATCCTAATCCCGAGTCTCAAATATTATATGATTTGCTACAAGCAGCTGATAAAAAATTATATCCTGATTCTTCTCTCTCTCAACCTGCGGTTGTCTCTCGGATGTTAAATATTAAAATGGAGAATAATGTCACAAAGAGGTTATAATAAAATGATTCAATTGTTCAAAGAGGCTTTACCTGAAGATAACATAGTTCTTGATAGTTATTATCAGACCAAGAAGCTAGTGCGTAGCTTGGGCTTGCCGGTTAAAAAGTTTGATTGTTGTGAATCAGGATGTATGTTATATTGGGGTGATGATGAAAACCTTACATCTTGTACATTCTGTGGCCATGAGAGATACAAGCACTGTGTCGGCTCTCATAAGAGGAAATTGGTCCCGTATAAGAAATGTATTATTTTCCTTTGATTCCTAGATTGCAAAGATTATATGCATCCTCTGCTACAGCCGTCGACATGAGATGGCATCATGATCATACAAAAGAGGATGGTGTAATGCGTCATCCATCAGACTCTGAGGCTTGGAAGCACTTTAATGAAACTCATCATTTTTTGTTGTTGAACCAAGAAATGTAGGATTGGGGTTATGTACTGATGGTTTCCAACCATTTAGTCAGTCTGGCAGTAAATACTCTTCATGGCCAGTGATTGTCACTCCTTAAAATTTACCTCCAGGGATGTGTATGAAAGAGGCTTATATGTTCTTAACAATAATTGTTCCGGGGCCAAACAATCTCAAACATAAAATTGATGTTTATTTGCAGCCTATAATAAAGGAATTGACTTTGTTGTGGGAGACATGTGTGGAATCCTTTGACATCTCAAAAAAGCAAAACTTTCATCTAAGAGCAGCTTTGATGTGGACAGTCAGTGAATTTCCAGCATATTCTATGTTATCAGGATAGAGTACTGCGAGTAAGTTAGCATGTCCCTAGTGTATGGAGGAAAAACAATCCTTTAGATTGAAACATGGTAGGAAAACATCCTGGCTTGATTGTCATAGGATGTTTCTCGACCAAAATCATCCATTTAGGGGAGATCGTACGAACTTTCTTAAAGGTAAGACTGTCCAAAGATCACCACCACCCTATAGAACAGGAGCGGAAGTATTGAACCAAATTTGTGACTTGGACATAAGAAAAGTAACAAAGTTAGATGCATAAGAAGTTAATCGAAGAATATGTAAGTCTTGTGGATGGAAAAAGCAAAGCATCTTTTGGGATTTGCCTTATTGGAGTTCTAACTTGATTTGACATCATCTTGATGTCATGCGTATTGAAAAAAAATGTCTTTGATAATGTGTTTAACACAGTTCTTAATTTTGATGACAAAACCAAAGACAATCCACAATCACGTCAAGATATGTTAGTCTATTGTGATCGACCTGAATTTGCAAAAGACAGTAGTGGAAAATATCCCAAAGCTGTATATACAATAGATAAGGAAGCACGAGCTATCTTGTTCAATTGGGTGAAATGGTTAAAGTTTCCAGATGGATATGTTTCGAATTTGGGTAGATGTCCAGACACAAATGCGAAAAGGATATTTGGCATGAAAAGTCACGATTGCCATGTGTTCATGCAATGACTAATGCCTATTGCTTTTCGTGAACTACTTCCTAGTAATGTGTGGCAGGTATTTACAAAATTAAGCTTATTTTTTAAAGATCTTACTTTGACCACTCTACGAGTGGATGACATAGGCATTAGTCGTTGCATGAACACATGGCAATCATGACTTTTCATGCCAAATATCCTTTCCGCATTTGTGTATGGACATCTACCCAAATTCGAAATATATCCATTTGGAAACTTTAAGCGTTTCACCCAATTGAACAAGATAGCTCGTGCTTCCTTGTCTATTGTATATACAACTTTGGGATATCTTCCACTACTGTCTTTTGCCAATTGAGGTCTATCACAATAGACTAACATATCTTGACGTGATTGTGGATTGTCTTTGGTTTTGTGATCAAAATTAAGAATTGTGTTAAACACATTATCAAAGACATTTTTTTAATACACCTGAAATCAAGATGATGTCGAATCATGTTAGAACTCCAATAAGGCAAATCCCAAAAGATGCTTCGCTTTTTCCATCCACAAGACTTACATATTCTTCGATTAGCTTCTTCTGCATCTAACTCTGTTACTTTTCTTATGCCCAAGTCACAAATTTTGTTCAATACTTTCGCTCCTATTCTATAGGGTGGTGGTGATCTTTGGACAGTCTTGCTTTTAAGAAAGTTCTTACGATCTCCCCTAAATGGATGATTTTGGTCGAGAAACATCCTATGACAATCAAACTAGGATGGATGTTTTCCTACCATGTTTCAATCTAAATGACTGTGTTTTCTCCATACAATAGGGACATGCTAACTTACCCACAGTACTCCATCCTGATAACATAGAATATGCTGGAAAGTCACTGATTGTCCATATCAAAGCTGCCCTTAGTTGAAAGTTTTGCTTGTTTGAGATGTCAAAGGCTTCCACACCTGTCTCCCACAACAAAGTCAATTCCTTTATTAGAGGCTGCAGATAAACATCAATTTTATGTTTGGAATTGTTTGGCCCTAGAACAATTATTGTTAGGAACATATAAGCTTCTTTCATACACATCCCTGGAGGTAAATTGTAAGGAGTGACAATCACTGTCCATGAAGAGTATTTACTGCCAGACTGACTAAATGGTTGGAAACCATCAGTACATAACCCCAATCTTACATTTCTTGGTTCAACCACAAAAAAATGATGAGTTTCATTGAAGTGCTTCCAAGCCTCAAAGTCTGATGGATGACACATTACACCATCCTCTTTTGTAATCTCATGATGCCATCTCATGTCGGTAGCTGTAGCAAGGGATGCATATAATCTTTGCAATCTAGGAATCAAAGGAAAATAATACACTTTCTTATAAGTGACTAATTTCCTCTTACGAGAGCCGACACGACGCTTGTATCTCTCATGGCCACAAAATGTACAAGATGTAAGGTGTTCATCATCACCCAATATAACATACATCCTGATTCACAACAATCAATCTTTTCAATCGGCAAACCTAAGCTACACACTAGTTTTTTGGTCTGATAATAACTATCAAGAACTATGTTATCTTCAGGTAAAGCCTCTTTCAACAATTGCTTCATTTGATTATAACCTCTATGTGACATATTACTCTCCATTTTAATATTTAACATCCGAGAGACAACCGCAAGTTGAGAGAGAGAAGAACCGGGATATAATTTCATATCAGCTGCTTGTAGCAAATCATATAAGTTTTGAGACTCGGGATTAGGATCTTCCTCAATTGAAGGTTCACAAGGATGAGATGACTCAGGTTAAATATTGCCAAAAGTTTGCCAACTTGAACCCTGGGGAAGTTGGGACACGGAGCATCTAAAACCATTTGTCGGTATGTATTATCGTATCCTACTTCAGGTTGAGCACTATCATGCAAAGCTTAACCTGAAGAAATCTCATTGTTCACATCTTTTTCCCCTTGATTCTTCCAAACAAAATAGTAATCAACAAATCCAAACTTATAAAGATGATGTTTAGCGATTTCAACATCCATGAATTTAAAGTTGTGACATTTTTTACATGGACATCTAATTTTTTCACCACTCATGTGATTCTGTTGTGAACATGCAAATTGGATAAATTTATCCAGACCAGTTATGAAACTAGAGTTTATAGCCCCTCGGCCATCCAACCTCTCATACATCCAACCATGCTCTAGATTATTCATGTACCTATTAATGTTTAAATAAACAAAACAGTTAGTAACCACCACAAGTTGATTGACCAAAAGGTACTCTCATTCATATTCGTTAAATTTAGCCAAAATATACAGATTGGCATAACAAAACAGTTTCTGAAATTGATCACTAGGAAAGCTGGAAAAAAAGCTTACAAGCTTTTCAAAACTAACTTGGATAAACAAAATGTTTTCCTTATTGAAGAATTCTAATTCAAGTCAACTTACAGAATAATAAAGCATTCTTATTGCAATCAAGTTACTGAAGCATTCTTATTCCAATCAAGTTACTGAAGCATTATAATTCCAGCCAACTTACTAAAGCTATCTAGTTACAGAAGATTTAATTAGTGTTTTCAATATTGAGTATCGTTGTAATCTCCCCTTTCCATAAGGACTAGTAGACCTAGTTAAAGTTCAAAATTATGTGGACCAATATAGAAGGCGCAAGTTATGTTTGGCCTCGAAAGGGTCTCAACTGTTACGTACATTCACTCTAGCTCAAATTCATTTAAACGTCGTATCATAGTGCAGTAGAAGTAACATACTTCCTCTTAAAATAAGTAACTAGTAGTACAAGAATTCAAATAACAAAACACCAAACATATTGAAAGAAACTAAATTTGGCTTAAGCACATTGGAAGTTCTTTGGGGCATATTTTCCATAGTAGTTGAGCAACAAGCTAAGTGAAAGTGGGACATTTAGATTAATTCCCAACACATTGGCTTTAAGGGTAGTGGAAAGATAAACAACAACATCAAGTTCAACAAGTCCTTCAATTAGAGAGGAACATTTATTCTTGGCTAGACTACTTCCAATAATAAGGTGCAATAAGGCATCCAACAAATTGGCACACACTTTTAGCTTAAGGTAGGGGTAAATTGAATCTCACAAAATTAAAGCAACCGAGTTACAGTAGCAGATCAGTCTCTCTACCATAAAACATTAGTAAAAGAAAAAATATTTATTTCAAAAAGACAGTTTGTAAAACAATGACATGACTTTCCTCTATAAGGACAACAATTCCTCCAGCAAACAAACCCAATGACGAATTTAAAGTCTAGAAGATGTTTCTCCAGCAAATAAGACCAAAGAAGTTAACGTTTAGAATGCATTCTTCCAGCAAAAACTAATCTCAAAGAACACCCACAACAACAAAATAAGAATTCTCCATATTTTCCACTAATCTCTTTTAAAAAAACTCTAACTCGAATAGTTTCCACACAATGACAACAATCTTCTTCCTAATTACATTCAGTAAAGTAAATACCTTGGCAGTTAAATCTTGAACTAAATCAAGGGGTAAAAATAAAGAGTAAGGCTTACTTCGAGTGAATATCAACTAGATCCTGAGGATAAGGGTATAGCAGTAGGTGCCTGCAATATTTTAACATCAGGATGTCTTGGTTATTAACAAGAACATGAAATAATAGCAGAACAAATAACTATTGAACACTTAATATGAATGAGTTGTTGTCTTGAGTTGCATAAACACTTATCATGAGTTCACATTAACGTATTAATGTCTTCAGCAACTAGCCTTGCTTTTGGACAGTTCATTACTGATAGTCTAGTCCACATATCCATAAATGGTAATGACAAAACAAATTATTGTAACACATTTAGCCTAGACTTTATAGTGTATAAACCGAGCCCCACAATCAAGCTGATTATTTATATTTTTAAGAAGGGCATGTGATTTATTTTACTATGAGATATTCTTTGGAAGCTATGTTCAGATAAAATGTTGTTTTTTGAGAGAATGAAGTTTCTTTTACCTCCTTTGGGTGTTACATAAACTCTAGTTCAGATCTCATTTAATGTACTTATAAATCACGTTCATGATAAGAATTTACATCCATGAAAGCATGTTTTAAATCCCTTTCGGTTAAGTTCTGAAAATTATTTGTGAAATTGTTTGTTACTTACTCTTACTTCTTTAGATTCCATGAGCTCCTAATAAGTTTAATGTTACCTGAGAAGCCATGTTGTAGGATCCTTTTCTAACACCTAAATTACCATATTCAAAGTGATATCATATGTGATCCTCTCTGCTTGCTGAATTGGTTGGTCATATAAATATGATTCTAGTTCTTGCAAAATCATAGTCATGCTTACTTAAAGTTGCTTCTTCATTTTCATGTCATATGATCACATCTTATCCGCCTAAATGTGATTACTGAAGACTATACCACGTAGGTTCGTCCATATACATAACATTAGTGTCTTCATCTATTTTATTTACTAATGTTTGGACCTATGCCTAATGTCTAATATAATTCTTTTGGCTAAGATAGAGAGGTTGTTTTCATAGATTCTCAGCTCGAGTACAATACAAGTGAAAAAAAAGAACTTCATCAGAATATCAATCACAAAATCAAAAAGAAGTTATATATCATACAAGTCCAAAGGTCCTTTAATCGGAAAACCAAAATCAACCAAGGAGTAGCTTCTAAGAAATAGATTCAATATGACACTAACATTATTTAACAGAAAAATGAACTAAACAAAAGTATAAATAGAACAATTAAAGCAACACATAGTTCTAGAGAAAAGCTACTATGTAGGTGAAGGAGGGGGAGAAAGAGAGATACCTTTTATCAGAGAGGGTAAGTCGATAGTCAGTAATTACAAAAAATGGAAGTTAGCTACATTATAAAATAAAATTAAACAAATCAGTGTACAATTTACTTTCACACAAGAAAATAAAAGTAAACCACAGTAAGATGCTTGAATCCAAATCCCTAATTTTCAGAAAATCTTACTTCGGAAAAGTCCCTATTTTCAGAACACCCAAACTACTTAAACCCTATTTTCAGAATATCCTAATCTTACTATCACAGTAAAATGCTTGAATCCTAATCCTTATTTTTCAAAAAATCTTACTTCCAAAAAGACCCTATTTTCAAAACACCCAAACTACTAAAACCCTATTTTCAGAATATCCTAATCTTACTATCACTGTAAATTGCTTGAATCCTAATTCCTATTTTTTAGAAAATCTTACTTCGAGAAAGACCCTATTTTCATAAAACCCAAACTACTAAAACTCCTATTTTCAGAATATCCCAATCTTACTTTGAGCTAAAGGAAACATAAAGAGTTGAAAGTTAAGAAATCTATTTTCAAAGTATTGAAACGGCTAAAACCCTTGTTTTTAAAACATCACAATCTTACTTCAAACTCCTATTTTTTACAAAACTCCTATTTTTACAAACTCATCAGAGATCGATAGAGAGATGATAGTTTGAGAGCTCACTTGTGAGATGGAGATGGAGATGGAAGGAGATAAAAGAGTTTGAGAGCTCACTTCTAAGATGAAGATGGAGAGTTCCGTTGGAGATGGAAATGGAGAGAATCATGGAAGATAGTGATGAAGAGTTCATGGAAGATGGAGATGGAGAGGGTACACTTTCTGAAGAGTATTAAAATTGTTTAAGCCGTAGAATATATGACCAAAAAATAATTTTGCAACTTCTATAAAAATATATTTATTTAGATTAAATTCTAGCGACGGATTTTTCCGTCACTATATAATTTAAATTCTATAAAAATATATTTATAATTCTAGCAATGTTTTTTCGTCACAAATTCCATTGCGGAATATTAATTAAATTTGTCACACATACTTTGTTGCTGAATCCATTGCGAAAATTAGGGCGCCAAAATTTCGCGCTCATTTTTGGCGACCAAAAAAATATTTCGTAGTGAATCCATCGCTATATCATAACTCAAAAAATTATTTGTAATTCTTGCAACAAAATGACCATTCCATTGTATTCGTCGTTATTTAATGATGGAATATAATTCGTCGCTAGACTCTATTTTTTTAGTAGTGGTGAGTCGCTTAATTTGCATGTACATGTTTCTACTTATGTTGGAGATTTCATATTTGTAGATCGAGTATATCGATCGTGTGTAGTTAACTTGTTGGGATATAATACTCAAGTGGATTTGAAGGATTTATATATGATAGATTTTTTTATATTATTCTTGAGATGAATTGGTTATCTTCCTATCACACCATTTTGAACTGTCATACTAAGATATTTACATTAGCTATGCTCGGAATTCTTATAGTAGAGTGGAGAGGTTCTCTTAATCAAAATCCAAAAAGGGTCATATAATTTATTAGGGCTTGTCGGTTGGTAGAGAGAGGATATTCGCTTACTTGGAACATGTTCAAAATACTAGTATAGAGACTTATATGCTTGAGTCTATTCAGGTGGTGAGTGAGTTTTCAGAGGTCTTTCCGATGGACCTATCACGTCTTCCACCTAATTATGATATTGATTTTTGTACCAATTTGGAGCCAGAGACTCAGCTTATTTTTATTCTGCCACATCGTATGGCACCAGCTGAATTGAAAGAGTTGAAGGAATAGTTGCAGAATTTGTGGAGCAAGGAGTTCATGAGACCGAGTGTATCTCCTTGGGGTGCTCAGTGTTATTTATGAAAAAGAAAGATGGATCTACGCGTATATGTATTGACTATCGGCAATTGAATAAGGTCACCATCAGAAATAAGTACTCAATACCTCGTATTGATGATTTATTTTGATCAGCTTCAGGCTGCATCAGTTTTCTCCAAGATTGACTTGAGATCCGATTATCATCAGTTGAAGGTCAGGGCAAAGGATATCCCTAAGATAGCTTTCCGAAAATGTTATGGCCACTATGAATTTCTGGTGTTGTCTTTTGAGTTGACTAATGCCTCATCAACTTTTATGGACTTGATGGATGGAGTGTTCAGATCGTACTTGGATTCTTTTGTTATTGTCTTCATATATGATATATTGGTATACTCACGTAGTAAGGAGGAACACGAGCATCATTTGAGGATTGTGCTTAGGATTCTGAAAGAGAAGAAGCTTTATGCAAAGTTTTCAAAGTGTGAGTTTTGGCTTAGTTCGGTAGCATTCTTGGGACAAGTAGTGTCCAAAGGGTATTATGGTGGATTCTAAGAAGATTGAGGAAGTTTGAGATTGGGCTAGACCTGCTTTAGTTATTGAGATTCAGAGTTTCTTAGGCCTTGCAGGTTATTATCATTGATTTGTAGAGGGGTTCTCATCCATTGCATCCCCATTAACTAGATTGACCCAGAAAGAAGTGGCTTTTCAGTGGTCTGATGAGTGTGAGGTGAGTTTTCAAAAGCTTAAGACTTTATTTACTACTACTACGATTTTGACTCTACCCATGGAGGGAGAGGGTTTTATTGTATATTGTGATTCTTCTCGAATTGGTCTTGGTTGTGTATTGATGCAGAAGGGGAAGGTGATAGCTTATGCTTCGAGACAGTTGAAGGTTCACGAGAAGAACTACCCTACTAATGACTTGGAGTTGGCGGTTGTAGTATTTGCATTGAAGATTTGGAGGCATTACCTTTATGGTGTACATTGTAAGGTGTTCACGGATCATCGTAGTCTCCAGTATATATTCAATCAGAGGGATCTCAATTTGAGGCAGTGGAGATGGTTGGAGTTGCGACATGAGAAAGCTTTTGAAGTAACATATTCATTTTGTGGGATATTAGCTTTAACCGACAATAAGATCATGAGAGTTATATCATGGAATCAGGTATATCCTTCATACCGAAAGAAGAGGATTCTACTTTCAAAGGTAGAACCCGTACACATCATATTTCGCTAAAGTAGATCCGCTAGCTAAGTCATTTAAGACAAATCCTACAGGGGCACGTGGTAGGGACTAGAGGTTGCTACTAGAGACTACCATATTTGAGCCTTCACCTCAAGCCCTCTCGGTGCCAAGTCTAAATCCCAACAGAATAGGAAAAAAGTCAAATATCATTATACCATAGGAAAGGCAAACCAATCCACATCTTAAGATCAAAATATAGAATAGCTCCTTAAAAACAATTCAACATAGATGAGAAAACCTTTCACCAATGTGAATCCATATGTGAGAAATACCTTTCACAATCATGGAGAAAACCTTCCACAATAACATTGATACTTTCCTTTCAAAGCATACTCAAATAATTTACATCAATTTCATAAAAGCATGCACATCTTCATAAATTCATATTTTATAGTTCATAAGCTTCATCATGGGTTCATAATCTAAAATCATGGATCATGTATGGGTTCATATGATTTCAATTCAATATCATGTCATTACATTAAATCATGCAATAGAAGATTGAAAAAGAACAATTGAATCATAATTGAATAGAACCCATGGGGGATTAAGAATAACCCTAATTTGATCATTAAAAATTGAATTGAAAAATTGAAAACCTTAAGGACCCCATGGAGGAATGGACTCCATGAGTGAATACCCACATACCTTGCTACTCAAAGCCCAAGATGAATGGTGAATTGAAGACCTTGGAGTGAACCCTAGCTTCTTCTTCTTCCTTAGGTTGAGAGGGAATTTGGGAGAATGAATTTGGTTAGGTTTTGGGGAAATAGGAGAGTGAGTTTAAAGTGGATAGATTTAGGACTTAAAGTCTTTACATAGGGCTTAGGATAGAGGCCAAAATGACATAGCATAGGCTAAAGTTTTTTTAGGAAAAGACCCAAAAGCCCCTTAAAATAACTATCGAAACTTCCTACTGTTTGGACCTACGATCCGTAGGACTTTCTACGAACCATCCTGGTCAATCGTAGAAAAGTTCAGAAGCCTTTAACTTAGATCCGCTTTTGACCAAACATGTATATGACCCGTAGGACTTCCTACAGTCCATAGACCTCAACCATAGAAAGACCTTTAAAATTTCACTAAGTCTGGGACCTTCCTACGAAACCTACCTACGACACGTAAAACATTTGACAAACCGTCCTGTTCACTCATAGAAAAGTTCAGAAACTTGATTATTTTCAATAATTATTTTCCCCCTTTCTACAAGACTGGTCTATGACCCGTAGAAAGTTCTATGAATCGCAGACTGGTCTCGTAAACCCGAACCAATAGACAAAATCCTTGCAACCTTTTCCCTTTTTGAAACCCGAGGTGTTACATTCACTTTTGCAACAAAAATAGAACCTTCATAAATAACTGAAATGAAAATACAAAATCACAAAATGGATTTGAAAAAAGAAATAAATCAACAAAAAACTGTTTAAAAAACAACATAAAAATAATGATAGAACAACATAAGCATTACACTATCAATTGAAATCCTTGCAATGCCCATTATCTCCAGCAGTGACGCCATCGCCTTCAGTTGGTGCAGACTCGATATTGTTTCCATCACCTAAGCCAAAATAATTTTGGTTATTAGCCATAGTCTCAACAAACCACATGTCATTGATCAAATCGTTCATTGAATTCGGTAATGGGGTAACATTTTCGTTTGCGAACTTGAAGTTTGAGGGAGAAGTTTGAGGTTGAGAAGACTGGTGTTGTTGATTGACTTTTTCCTTTCTCTCATGAAGTTTAACTATCTTAGTATTAGACAACTTTAATAAACCTTGAATTTCTCTAGCAGTAAGTTCAACGATATGTTAACACAATTCTTAATTTTGATAATGTGTAACACAATTCAGGTGTATTAAAAAAATGTCTTTGATAATGTGTTTAACACAATTCTTAATTTTGATCACAAAACCAAAGACAATCCACAATCACGTCAAGATATGTTAGTCTATTGTGATAGACCTCAATTGGCAAAAGACAGTAGTGGAAGATATCCCAAAGTTGTATATACAATAGACAAGGAAGCACGAGCTATCTTGTTCAATTGGGTGAAACGCTTAAAGTTTCCAAATGGATATATTTCGAATTTGGGTAGATGTCCATACACAAATGCGGAAAGGATATTTGGCATGAAAAGTCACGATTGCCATGTGTTCATGCAACGACTAATGCCTATGTCATCCACTCGTAGAGTGGTCAAAGTAAGATCTTTAAAAAATAAGCTTAATTTTGTAAATACCTGCCACACATTACTAGGAAGTAGTTCACGAAAAGCAATAGGCATTAGTCATTGCATGAACACATGGCAATCGTGACTTTTCATGCCAAATATCCTTTTCGCATTTGTGTCTGGACATCTACCCAAATTCGAAACATATCCATCTGGAAACTTTAACCATTTCACCCAATTGAACAAGATAGCTCGTGCTTCCTTATCTATTGTATATACAGCTTTGGGATATTTTCCACTACTGTCTTTTGCAAATTCAGGTCGATCACAATAGACTAACATATCTTGACGTGATTGTGGATTGTCTTTGGTTTTGTCATCAAAATTAAGAACTGTGTTAAACACATTATCAAAGACATTTTTTTTCAATACGCATGACATCAAGATGATGTCAAATCATGTTAGAACTCCAATAAGGCAAATCCCAAAAGATGCTTTGCTTTTTCCATCCACAAAGACTTACATATTCTTCGATTAACTTCTTATGCATCTAACTTTGTTACTTTTCTTATGTCCAAGTCACAAATTTGGTTCAATACTTCCGCTCCTGTTCTATAGGGTGGTGGTGATCTTTGGACAGTCTTACCTTTAAGAAAGTTCGTACGATCTCCCCTAAATGGATGATTTTGGTCGAGAAACATCCTATGACAATCAAACCAGGATGTTTTCCTACCATGTTTCAATCTAAAGGATTGTTTTTCCTCCATACACTAGGGACATGCTAACTTACTCGCAGTACTCTATCCTGATAACATAGAATATGCTGGAAATTCACTGACTGTCCACATCAAAGCTGCTCTTAGATGAAAGTTTTGCTTTTTTGAGATGTCAAAGGATTCCACACATGTCTCCCACAACAAAGTCAATTCCTTTATTATAGGCTGCAAATAAACATCAATTTTATGTTTGAGATTGTTTGGCCCCGGAACAATTATTGTTAAGAACATATAAGCCTCTTTCATACACATCCCTGGAGGTAAATTTTAAGGAGTGACAATCACTGGCCATGAAGAGTATTTACTGCCAGACTGACTAAATGGTTGGAAACCATCAGTACATAACCCCAATCCTACATTTCTTGGTTCAACAACAAAAAATGATGAGTTTCATTAAAGTGCTTCCAAGTCTCAGAGTCTGATGGATGACGCATTACACCATCCTCTTTTGTATGATCATGATGCCATCTCATGTCGACGGTTGTAGCAGAGGATGCATATAATCTTTGCAATCTAGGAATCAAAGGAAAATAATACATTTCTTATACGGGACCAATTTCCTCTTATGAGAGCCGACACAGTGCTTGTATCTCTCATGGCCACAGAATGTACAAGATGTAAGGTTTTCATCATCACCCCAATATAACATACATCCTGATTCACAACAATCAAACTTTTTAACCGGCAAGCCCAAGCTACGCACTAGCTTCTTGGTTTGATAATAACTATCAAGAACTATGTTATCTTCAGGTAAAGCCTCTTTGAACAATTGAATCATTTTATTATAACCTCTTTGTGACATTATTCTCCATTTTAATATTTAACATCCGAGAGACAACCGCAGGTTGAGAGAGAGAAGAATCAGGATATAATTTTTTATCAGCTGCTTGTAGCAAATCATATAATATTTGAGACTCGGGATTAGGATCTTCCTCCATTGAAGGTTCACAAGGATGAGATGACTTAGGTTCAATATTGCTAAAAGGTTTCCAACTTGAACCCTGGGGAAAGTTTGGACACGAAGCATTGAAAACCATTTGTCAGTATGGATTATCGTATCCTAATTCAGGTTGAGCACTATCATGAAAATCTTGACCTGAAGAAATCTCGTTGATTACATCATTTTCCCCTAGATGCTTCCAAACAAAATAGTTATCAACAAATCCAAACTTATAAAGGTGATGTTTAACGATTTCAACATCCATGAATTTAAAGTTGTGACATTTTTACATGGACATCTAGCTTTGTCACCACTCATGCGATTCTGTTGCGAACATGTAAATTGGATAAATTTATCCACACCAGTTATGAAACTAGAGTTTATAGCCCCACGGCCATCCAACCTCTCATACATCCAACCACGCTCTAGATTATTCATGTTCCTATTAATTTTTAAATAAACAAAATAGTTAGTAACTAGCACAAGTTGATTGACCAAAAGGTACTCTCATTCATATTCGTTAAAGCTTAAAAGCTTTTCAAAACTAACTTAGATAAACAAAATGTTTTCCTTACTGAAGAATTATAATTCAAGTCAACTTACAGAATAATAAAGCATTCTGATTCCAATCAAGTTACTGAAGCATTATAATTCCAGCCAACTTACTGAAACTACCGAGTTACTGAAGATTTAATTAGTGTTTTTTATATTGAGTATTTATGTAATCTCCCCTTTCCATAAGGACTAATAGACCTAGTTAAAGTTCAAAATTATGTGGACCAATATAGAAGGCGCAAGTTAGTTTTGGCCTCGAAATGGTCTCAACTACTACGTACATTCACTTTAGCCCAAATTCATTTAAAGTTTAGAATGCATTCCTCTAGCAAAAACTAATCTCAAAGAACACCCACAACAACAAAATAAGAATTCTCCATATTTTCCACTAATCTCTTTAAAAAAAACTCTAACTCGAATAGTTTCCACACAATGACAACAATCTTCTTCCTAATTATTTCAGTAAAGTAAATACCTTGGCAGTTAAATCTTGAGCTAAATCAGGGTAAAAATAAAGAGTAAGGCTTACTTTAGGTGGATATCAACTAGATCCTGAGGATAAGGTTATAGCAGTAGGTGCCTGCAATATTTTAACATCAAAATGTCTTGGTTATTAACAAGAACATAAAATAATAACAGAACAAATAACAATTGAACACTTAATATGAATGAGTAGTTGTCTTGAGTTGCATAAACACTTATCATGAGTTCACATTAACGTATTAATGTCTTCAGTGACTAGCCTTGATTTTGGATAGTTCATTACTAATAGTCTAGTCCAAATATCCCAAAAATGGTAGTAACAGAACAAATCATTGTAGCACCTTTAGCCTACACTTTATAGTGTATAAACCGAGCCTCACAACCAAGCTGATTATTTATACTTTTAAGAAGAGCATGTGATTTATCTTACTATGAGATATTCTTTGGAAGCTATGTTCAGATAAAATGTTGTTTTTTTGAGAGAATGAAGTTTCTTTTACCTCCTTTGGGTTTTACAGAAACTCTAGTTCAGATCTCATATAATGTACTTATAAATCACGTTCATGATAAGAATTTACATCCATGAAAGCATGTCTTAAATCCTTTTCGGTTAAGTTCTGAAAATTATTTGTGAAATTGTTTGTTACTTACTCTTACTTCTTTAGATTTCATGAGCTTCTAATAGGTTTAAAGTTACCTAAGAAGCCATGTTGTAGGATCCTTTTCTAACACCTAAATTACCATATTCAAAGTGATATCATATGTGATCCTCTCTGCTTGCTGAATTGGTTGGTCATATAAACATGATTCTAATTCTTGCAAAATCATAGTCATGCTTACTTAAAGTTGCTTCGTTATTTTCAGGTCATATGATTGAATCTTATCACCCAAATGCGATTACAGAAGACTATACCATGTAGGTTCGTCCATATACATAACATTAGTGTCTTTATCTATTTTATTTGCTAATGTTTGGACCTATGCCTAATGTCTAATATAATTCTTTTGGCTAAGATAGAGAAGTTGTTTTCATAGATTCTCAGCTTGAGTACATTTCAAGTGAAAAAAGAAGAAGAACTGCATCAAAATATCAATCACAAAATCAAAAAGAAGTTATATATCATACAAGTCCAAAGGTCCTTTAATCGGAAAACCAAAATCAACCCAGAAGTAGCTTCTAAGCAATATATTCAATATTACACTAACATTATTTACCAGAAAAATGAACTAAACAAAAGTATAAATAGAACAATTAAAGCAACAGATTGTTCTGGAGAAAAGCTACTATGTATGTGTGGGAGGGGGAGAAAGAGAGAGATACCTTTTATCAGAGAGGGTAAGTCGATAGTCAGTAATCACAAAAAATGGAAGTTAGCTGCATTATAAAACAAAATTAAACATATCAGTGTACAATTTACTTTCACACAAGCAAATAAAAGTAAATCACAGTAAGATGCTTGAATCCAAATCCCTATTTTTCAGAAAATCTTACTTCGAAAAAGGCCCTATTTTCAGAATACCCAAACTACGTAAACCCTATTTTCAGAATATCCTAATCTTACTATCACAGTAAAATGCTTGAATCCTAATCCTTATTTTTCAAAAAATCTTACTTCCAAAAAGACCCTATTTTCAAAACACCCAAACTACTAAAACCCTATTTTCAGAATATCCTAATCTTACTATCACTGTAAAATGCTTGAATCCTAATTCCTATTTTTCAGAAAATCTTACTTCGAAAAAGACCCTATTTTCAGAAAACCCAAACTACTAAAACTCCTATTTTCAGACTATCCCAATCTTACTTCGAGCTAAAGGAAACATAAAGAGTTGAAAGTTAAGAAATCTATTTTCAAAGTATTGAAACTGCTAAAACCCTTGTTTTTAAAACATCACAATCTTACTTCAAACTCCTATTTTTGCAAAACTCCTATTTTTACAAACTCATCATAGATCGATAGAGAGATGACAGTTTGAGAGCTCACATGTGAGATGGAGATGGAAGGAGATAAGAGTTTGAGAGCTCACTTCTAAGATGAAGATGGAGAGTTCCGTTGGAGATGGAGATGGAGAGAATCATGGAAGATAGTGATGAAGAGTATCATGGAAGATGGAGATGCGGAGGGTACACTTTCTGAAGAGTATTGAAATTGTTTAAGCCCTAGAATATATGACCAAAAAATAATTTTGCAACTTCTATAAAAATATAGTTATTTAGATTAAATTCTAGCGACGGATTTTTCCGTCACTATATAATTTAAATTCTATAAAAATATATTTATAATTCTAGCAATGTTTTTCCGTCACAAATTCCGTCGCGGAATATTAATTAAATTTGTCACACATACTTTGTTGCTAAATCCATTGCAAAAATTAGGGCACCAAAATTTCCCCCTCATTTTTGGCGACCAAAAAAATATTCCGTCGTCAATCCATCGCTATATCATACCTCAAAAATTATTTGTAATTCTTGCAACAAAATGGTTATTCCGTTGCGAATCCGTCGTTATTTAGTGACGGAATATAATTCATCACTTTACCCATGGAGGGAGAGGGTTTTATTGTATATTGTGATTCTTCTCGGATTGGTCTTGTTGTGTATTGATGCAGAAGGGGAAGGTGATAGCTTATGCTTCGAGACAATTGAAGGTTCACGAGAAGAACTACCCTACTAATGACTTGGAGTTGGTGGCTGTAGTATTTGCATTGAAGATTTGGAGGCATTACCGTTATGGTGTACATTGTAAGGTGTTCACGGATCATCGTAGTCTCCAGTATATATTCAATCAGAGGGATCTCAATTTGAGGCGGTGGAGATGGTTGGAGTTGCAACATGAGAAAGCTTTTAAAGTAACATATTTGTTTTGTGGGATATTAGCTTTAACCGACAATAAGATCATGAGAGATATATCATGGAATCAGGTATATCCTTCATACCGAAAGAAGGGATTCTACTTGCAAAGGTAAAACCCGTACACATCATATTTTGCTAAAGTGGATCCACTAGCTAGGTCATTTAAGACAAATCCTATAGGGGCACGTGGTTAGGGACTAGAGGTTGCTACTAGAGACTACCCTATTTGAGCCTTCACCTCAAGCCCTCTCGATGCCAAGTCTAAATCCCAACAGAATAAAAAAAAAGTCAAATATAATTATACCATAGGAAAGGCAAACCAATCCACATCTTAAGATCAAAACATAGAATAGCTCCTTAAAAAATAATTCAACATAGATGAGAAAACCTTTCACCAATGTGAATCCATATGTGAGAAATACCTTTCACAATCATGATCATACTAGCATGTGAGAAAACCTTTCAAAATAACATTGATACTTTCCTTTCAAAGCATCCTCAAATCATTTACATCAATTTCATAAAAGCATGCACATCTTCATAAATTCATATTTCATAAGCTTCATCATGGGTTCATAATCGTAAATCATGGATCATGCATGGGTTCATATGATTTCAATTCAATATTATGTCATTACATTAAATCATGCAATAGAAGATTGAAAAACAACAATTGAATCATAATTGAATAGAACCCATGGAGAATTAAGAATAACCCTAATTAGATCATTAAAAATTGAATTGAGAAATTGAAAACCTTGGGGACCCCATATAGGAATGGACTCCATGAGTGAATACCCACATACCTTGCTACTCAAAGTCCAAGATGAATGGTGAATTGAAGACCTTGGAGTGAACCCTAGCTTCTTCTTCTTCCTTAGGTTGAGAGGGAATTTGGGAGAATGAATTTGGTTAGGTTTTGGGGAAATAGGAGAATGAGTTTAAAGTGGGTAGATTTAGGACTTAAAGTTTTTATATAGGGCTTAGGATAGAGGCCAAAACGACATAGCATAGGCTTAAAATGTTTTAGAAAAAGACCCAAAAGCCCCTTAAAATAACTGTCGGAACTTCCTACTGTTTGGACCTACAGTCCGTAGGACTTTCTACGGACCGTCCCGGTCAACCATAGAAAAGTTCAAAAGCCTTTAACTTAGATCAGCTTTTGACGAAACCAGTATACGACCCGTAGGACTTCCTACGGTCCATAGACCTCAACCATAGAAAGACCTTTAAAATTTCACTAAGTCTGGGACCTTCCTACGAAAACTACCTACGACACGTAAAACATTTGTCACGTAAAACATTTGACAAACCATCCTGTTCACTCATAGAAAAGTTCAGAAACTTGATTATTTTCAAAAATTATTTTCCCCCTTTCTACAAGACTAGTCTACGACCCGTTGAAAGTTCTATGAATCGCAGACTGGTCTCGTAAACCTGAACCAGTAGACAAAATCCTTGCAACCTTTTCCCTTTTTGAAACCCGAGTGTTACATTCACTTTTGCAACAAAAATAAAACCTTCATAAATAACTGAAATGAAACTACAAAATCACAAAATGGATTTGAAAAAGAAATAAATCAACAAAAAACTATTTAAAAAACAACATAAAAATAATGATAGAACAACATAAGCATTACACTATCAATTGAAATCCTTGGAATGCCCATTATCTCCAGCAGTGACGCTATCGCCTTCAGTTGGTGCAGACTCGATATTGTTTCCATCACCTAAGCCAAAATAATTTTGGTTATTAGCCATAGTCTCAACAAACCACATGTCATTGATCAAATCGTTCATTGAATTCGGTAATGGGGTAACATTTTCGTTTGCGAACTTGAAGTTTGAGGGAGAAGTTTGAGGTTGAGAAGACTGGTGTTGTTGATTGAATTTTTCCTTTCTCTCATGAAGTTTAACTATCTTAGTATTAGACAACTTTAATAAACCTTGAATTTCTCTAGCAGTAAGTTCAACGATACCCTTTCCCTCTACAAGTTGATTGAAGAGGATTTCCATTTCCTTCTCCTCATTCATTTTTTCAATTTTCCTAATTTTTTCTTCTTTTTCTTTCACTTTCTTTGAGAGATACATTTCATGTTTCATTAACTTTTTAATCCTTTCTTCCTCAGAAAACTTTGAATACCTCACTAGTACGTCCTTAGCCAGATCTGTAGATTTCCAAACAATAGGTTGGATTTCTCTTGGGCTAAAAATAATTATAGTAGCATCTACATCACATAAAATAGAGAACTCTTCTGCTTTCTTAAATAAACTTGTTGCTCTTTTATCAAAAAGGGGGTTTCTTACATTTTCACTATGGTGGCTAGTATTCCTAAACCTCTTTCTATCCATATTTGATACTCAAATATAAAAATCACTCTCTTTAGGAGTAGAATACATAAAGTGGGAAAAAGTTTGTGGCTTGTATAGATGTCAAACATGAATTGTTACTAGAGCCCATCAAGAAATTTTAAGTTTATTGAGACATTTTAGTTAAAATATTAAATTAACTAATTATCATAATCTGATTTTAAGAAAATTATTATATTTTTTCTTTAAAAATTATTAAAATCCATATTCCATGATTATTTTTGGAGTTGGAAAGTGCAAATAATTTACTTGTGGCACGATGACATTTGGTAGAAAATTTTCTCTATAAAAATATGTTCTACAAAATATGGTAGTATATTCTTAAAAATTATCTTTGGATCATATTTCAAAAAATAAATTTTATGTTTTAGTTGTGCGGTCCATAAGAAAAAAGATGAAATTTATAGATTGATGATAACTTTTTTTAATTTAAGGTTAACACTATTGTACTGATTGAAGTAGGTCATGATATTTGAGTCGAGAGTTAAGAAAACAAAAATAATTCATTTGTCAAAAATAAGAGATGTCATTATAATTTTTTATTATTTTTTGGTAAAAATAATAATTTTCAAAATTAAATTAATCGAATACCCAAAAAATATGTTCATTCGGAAAAATATTGTCCAAATTTTCCAAGTACATACACCTCTAGTATATTATAAGTTAAATATAGCCGGTGCACTAAAGTTTTTGGGATTGTCAGAGGATATCTCAAATTTTATTGTAATGTGAAGTTCAGAGTACTTCTAGTCTATTAATTATCGATGAATTTTTATTTTAGTTTTTGTGTTGTTTGACTAAACACACTAATCTTCAATCATTTCAAATGTGCTTTTTTAACTCATAAATTATTAATCGTTCCATCATTTAATTACCCATGTGTGATGTTAAGCTTGTAATGATACTACATATTTCAAGGTAATTCTTTTTTAAGATGAGCCCAAATATAACACATTTTCTACGTAAGAAGATTAAAGACACACATTTGAATTAATTACAGGTTAAGTATGCCTATTCACACAATAAAAGGACTAAAATTAAAATTTATTAATAATTTTCTTATTTAGGTATTTTAAGTAATTATCTAAGACTAATGATCAATTAGTAATGACATTACCATTTTAGACTTCAAAATAATATCTAGTCATATTTGATATTATTTTAATATTTTTACCTATTTTAATCATACAAACATGGTGCGATTTTAATATTTTACAATGCATAATCATATAATTATGACTTTACTATATTACAAGAATAAAAATAAAAATTTATTTATAATTTAGAGAGAAAAATGTTATTATCCACAATAATTTTCCTTTTTAGGCATTTGAAATAATCATCTAAGACTAAAATGATCAATTGGTAATGATATTACCATGTTAGACTCCTACACAATATCTAGTCCAATATGATAATGTTTTAATACTTTTACCTTTTTAATCATTCAAACATGATATGCTTTTGATATTTTGCCATTCATAGATATATAATTATGACTTTCTTATATTACAAAAAAATATTTATTAATAATTTAGAGAGGAAAGTGTTAGTATCCTCGATAATTTTCTTATTTAGGCATTTGAAGTAACCATCTAAGGCTAAAGAGATCAATCGGTAATGCAATTACCATTTTAGACTCTTAAACAATATCTAGTCTAATAGGATAATATTTCAAAACATTTACCTTTTTTAATCATACAAAAAAAATATGATTTTAATACTTTACCATTAATAATCATATAAATATAAATTTTCTAAATAGTTATTTTATTCTCCATACAAGGAAAATTAATTTTTTTTTGTCATGCCCCAAAAAAAGGAACATGATCAACATTTATTTCATTATGTAATGACCCTCAAGGTTATTTTCTCTGTTTTGTGGTATTTTCGATGTTTAGAGCTTTCCTATAGCGACCCCAAGTCATTTATGACTTGTTGGGTCTGACAGTTCGGTCACCTGGTCATTTGTTTGGTTGTTATGCAGATTTCTGTGTTTTAGAGCTTTTGAAGTTTAAACAGTTGACTTCGGTAAAAACATTAGGTAAATGATATGCCCAAATTACACCTCACTTAAGAAGTATAAGCGGTAATTGTCAAATAAAGAACCTAACAAATATTAGGATCGATCCCACGAGGAATATGGTTTAGACTTAGCTAAATTTATTGTTGATTGTACGTTTAACCAAGTTATCTCTTTAAAAGGTGGGATTTGAAAACTAAAATAATAGTTGATTGATTCGTAGTAACAAGTAAACAATAAAAGGATTTGCAGTTTGTAATATCCATATGAGAATGAAACTAGAACATATGTGTTCCCCACAAGTTCTTAACTCAGTAATCCTAATAATAGTAACTCTTTCCTAGTGTTTAACATGCATAGTCGGTAAGTTAGGTATCTCCTAAGCGATTGGTCTTCCAAATAGGGAATTTCACCACGCAACTTGGTCCGTCTACGGGTATATGCTTTACTAACCCTTACCTTTGACCCAGATTAGCCCTCAGCGTATTTGATTCAGGCTATTAGATAGCGGATTATCACGCTAAATCTTCGTTGTTTAACCTCTTTCTCCTTCATTACTTCCTTGGTCCGGCAAGTAGGAATGAGGCAAATTCTAACGTTATACATCGTTAAAAAGCATTCAAAGCGAAGAGATTAACACTACATACATAAACATTTATCAAGAATTACTTAATTATTAGTCTTACGTTGCTAATTACTCATGGTTCCCACAACCCTAGTTGTGGGTTTAGTTATTCATGCTTGAATATTCATAATTCATATTAGGGTTTGAATAATAAATCATGAACTTACAATTAGAATAGATGAAATCCGGAATCTTGAATTGAAGAACAAAAGCAAATTTCATAAACCAAACTTCAAGAATTAAATGCCACAAGTGTTTGCACAATAATCCTCTAAGCCAAAATAATGTATCTCAAAACGTCTAATCACATTGAAATTGTTCAAAAATGAAAATTACAGCTTATATTTATAGAAAATAAAACCTAAATTAAGTAGGAAAAGGAAAACTAAGGAAATTCGATTTTGGGCAGTATCATCTACGGTTGGCCACCTACGGCTCATCACAGAGATGATGGGTCGTAGGTGCCTCCATCGTCTAGCAGTTAGCCAAAATTCTTAGAGAAGTCCACCTACGGGCATGACCTTCGGCTCGTAGGTCTAAGCACGGTCCGTCATGTTCAAACGTCATTCAAGTACTGAAACTCATCTTCTTTGAAGTTTTCTATGACTCTTCATGTACGGTTCGTAGCAGGACTTACGGCTCGTCATTGTCAACCGTTGCTCCATACCTTCAATTCCAAGCACTTGAACCTATGACTTCAACCTACGGCTCGTCAAAGGAATGACGGCTCATAAGTGAAGTCGTCTATCACCAAAATCCTGCTGCTACAACTCTTTTTCACCCAACTACTCCAAAACCTATTTCGTGCGAACTCAAACCAAATACCATCATATCTAATAACAAAATGCTTAAGATGCATGCAAAATTCTAAGTTTAATACATCCAAAGTACTGTAAGTTCACAGTACATCAACACCCTAAACTTAAAATCGTTCCTTGTCCTCAAGAGACACAACAAACTCTAAACGACACTTAGGCAGAAGCAACCCAAAAACTCAAGTAATCACATGGCTTTTTCTCAGAAATCACCCCCTTCATTTATTTTCAGCACAGTGCAAATCTTCTTATTCAAACTCAACAAGCTAATTTATGCGGATCAATATATGACATATATATACCAATAGAAACATTCACATACACAGTCAACAATCACCAAGATACTGATTCTTCAATAATGTAACTTATGTCCTTACCGCAAAGATATCCTTTTTCACACAGAATTTGAAATTTAGTTAGGGTGTCAGTATTCACTCACACTCGTAAACGAATTCAGTACAGTTTGTGCTCAATACCATAGGCTTGCCCTTATTTTCTATGCTTTGACTTTTCAAACTGTTCACTTAGGATCACTATATGACTTTCTTAGATTGTAACTAGGCTTAGGGTCAGGTGTGATACATTTGGACATTTAAGTGACTTTTCTGCCCTCCTTGACATTACTTTTTCTAGTTTACCTTTTTTACAACCAATTCTGACATTATCTTGCGTTATGCTCTTCTCCTTATGATTCATTGCAGTTTGAGTATGATTTTTTATTTGATCTTTTGTTCAATTCATCTTTTCTTCATCGTTTTGTTTAAGCTTTTCATTCTTTTTGTTTCATTATTGCTCAGTCACACCATTCTTCAACATTCTTGCTTATTCTACACACGACTCTTTTCATACCCTTTTTTTAATTATTTTTCTTCATAATAGCCACCCTCAACTTAAACGTTTAGTATGAGTTGAGGTGCACAATGTCCTAAGAAGGACCAGGGCCAAGATCAAGGTACAACTTTGCAGTAGCCACCCTCAACTTAGGCTTTTAGCCTAAGTCAAGGTACACAATGTTCAAGGAGGGACCAGGACCAAAATAGAGTTTCATAGGATTTTCAGGGAAGGTGAAATGGGTGCATCAAAAGAATTATCCTAAACATGTCGTCTCAACATAAATTAAAACAGTTCCTTGGGGAAAAAGAACACAGGCAAGAAAACCCCAAGAAAGAATTGGAAGTTGAGTTACTCAGACTTCACCCCAACACTCACAATCCATTAACCCCACCCCCACAAAAAAAGCAGTGTAATGCCCTCAATGCACAAATAAAGTAAGAACATAGGGTGAGACAAAACTGTGGCGCTTAAGCATCGAAGACCAATCAAGAAGTGGGTGGGTCCGATTGCCCGGAACCCGCTGGAACAACCTGTGTAGCGCCCTCAGTAATGCCCTCAATAGTAGTATGAGTATCAACCGGGGTACTCAGAGAGCCAGATGCTCCCATAGTCAACTCGTGCTCTATATGCTGCCGCATCTCCTCATCAATGTGCAACTGCCGTTGAGCTGCCTCAAACTGCTGCCTCTCCTTCATCTTGGCTCTCCGCTCCTTCTCAGTATCTGTAGTACGCTTCAAAGCCCGTGTGTGCTTACCAGCCACACGAGGAGGGTCATAGATGGACTCATCCATCCCAAATAGTGCATTGAGCACCACATCGCCTGCATCATCCTCAAGAGTAGGCTCTGATATGGTAGAGTCAATCACTGCCAAAGCATCAATATCAGTACGGAGTTTCTCCAACTCCATCTGAAATGAAGAAATATCAACCGTAGGCCCAGGCAAAGGCCTATCCATCATCCGGGTCTCAAAAGCGTCTATCTATCGATGCACAGCCTGTATCTTTACCTCCAAAATCTTCTGAGTCCAACCCTCAGATTCCTCTACGGACTTCTGCATCCAAGGCCTAATATGCTGCAAAAGGGTCGCCATTTGAGTCTCCAGATTGAGTACTCAGACAAGTGGCAACATGGCAAACCCTGTGGGAGTAGGAGCACATAGTGTGCTCGCGTCTGGGTCGGACGAGGTGGAAGGTGGAGCAGTCACATCCGGCTCCTTAGTAGTGGAAGGAATGGTGCCTGCATCTGCCATATCAGTATCAAGTCCCTTGCCCATAGGCGATAAGTCAACGGGGTACCTCTCCGTAGGGCTACAAGGTTTATATCATCCCGTATTAGGCTGACATCAACTGTCTTGGTCACCTCAACCAATCTATCACATCCCCAAAATGAATCATCGCCTCTCTACACAGGTGAAAAATCAAGCAGGGAAACAGCAAAGTGGTCTTCTCTCAGAAAGCCCTCTCGTGAAACTAGACTATCCGAATACGAGAAAAATCTATCGCATGCCCCTCCATCAACGAAGAAAGCATCACTGCACGGTCCCAAGTCACTATGTTATCAGCCATAATAGGGGATGGTCTGGCCCGAATAATAGACCACTAAAACTTGGCTACAAAACTAAGTGTCGCATTCGTAATAGGCAACGTCATATCATGAACCCACTCGGCATTCTCCCTCTCCTCAGCAATATGTCTAACCATCCAGCGTAGTAAACTCTCTCACTGCTCAGTATCACGCATGGCAACTCTATTCTGTACCACCCCCATTCGGTAGTCAAACTCAGCGATATTAATCAGCTGAGCATGAGAAGGGCCGTAAATAAAACGGTGAATCATAGCCTCTAATAAGTCAACGCGGATGCCTCGTACCAAAGTAGTAAGAAGTAGGGGCTAAGCCAGTGCATTGGCCCGTGGTTGCAAGGTAATCTTCACCATAGCTGTGTAGGAAGCATAGAACTCCCTAACCATCTCCGGGCTATACCTCCCCGGAGTCTCTACCATCCACTTGCATCAGTGCTGCTTGAATAGCTCATGAATAGATGGCATTGTGTGCAGATTGCCTATAAGCACGTGGCGCTCCTCAATAATGGGTCGGGCTGGCTTTTGGTGTTCATTCTAGAGTAAGCCGTCCCAGAATATCTGGTACATCCCCAAAACAAACCACTTGTTCGGCACAGTAGTCAAGTGAATGGGCTCAACCCTACCATGTGGAGAGTCATAAGCTTCTCCAGATGAAGAAGTGTCTGAAGCAGATGTTGGAACGAAGTATGAGTTGGAGCAAGATTCAGACTGTGGATGTTGTGGGCCATTGTCACCCGGGCTAGGACTCCTCACTTCCCTTGGGTGAACTCTGTGCTCCCTTGTCAGACTAGGAAGCATCATCTTGGCTTCCAGCGTTTGACTCTCCGCTGCCTCAACAAGAGCAAGTTGTCGAGCTTACTGGTGAGTCGTCTGAGGTGACTTAGGTGAGTCAGCCCCCATGGGAGGGTCATAATCAGATCCACTCCGCTCATCATCTGTGGGCTCATTGATGAGTCGACGCCGGGCTGAAGAAGCTATGGATTTGGCCCTTCGTCCGTATTGCCGAAGAACCTTTGGTGGCATAGTACCTATGAAGGATTAAATTAGTACCCACAACATGCCAAACAAAACAATAAGAGAAGAAAAATAAACTACGAAACGAAAAAGAATTCTAAAATAACTATCTTTTTGGGACCAACGGTTAGTACTGACGGGCCGTAAAAGCTTCTATGGACCGTAAGTACCAATCGTAGGTCAAGAGGTCACATTTTGGGTCTCAGGAGTTGGAACGGCGGTTCACCAGAATGGTTCGTCGATGAAACGATAGACCGTAAGCCAAACCATCGTTCACAAATTAGGCTACTGCTTTGTTATTTGGACCAACAGGACCCGACCAACGATCTGTAGGTTGCCCTATGAGCAGTAAGTCGTGGTGGTCGGTCACCCCTGTGTAGATTACATTCTCCATTTTTAGCCAACATCATAATCTCATCATTTATACAATCCAAGCACTTCTAGATCATGCATTTCAACATATTGTCATGTTATTCTATCGTTCCTAGGGTTCCAATCATGTATTTAGGCATATTAATAACAATGAAATCTGAAACCATAAGGCAAGAA
Source organism: Solanum appendiculatum (assembly GCA_018342035.1). Classification (NCBI taxonomy): domain Eukaryota; kingdom Viridiplantae; phylum Streptophyta; class Magnoliopsida; order Solanales; family Solanaceae; genus Solanum; species Solanum appendiculatum. The sequence continues at coordinate 170,452 of JAGDQO010002053.1, forward strand.
CACAACTAAAAGACATTAATCATAATTTTTAAATCAAGATGCAACAACACTCAAAATACTATCATCCCAAGGGTACATTTTGACTATTAACATCAATATCAACAAACAATTTATATTCGAGGTCAAGTAACAACTCTGATTTCAACTTTAAAGTTAATAGTTTAAGTTTAAAACCAGTACCTTTCAATGAAGTACGAAGCTGTGTGAGTGTGTTCAAGCCACTCTAACCAACGTGCTTAACTCCGAACCCATGACTTGTTATATTAATAGAAGGAGAAAGCATTTGGGGGGAAATCAGAGAAATAAAAGAAGGAATAAGGAATCTGGGGAAGAAAGGGATTATATAGGAGATGGTGGGTGATTGAAAGGGAGGAAATGGAAGTGAAAGGGTAAGAATAAGGGGGGTTAACTAATCTTAGGGGGATTGGTTGGGGAAAGAGGGAAATGGGGGATGATTTCAAAATTGAAAGGTTTTTATAAATTAATGTCGTGGTTTGGGTCAAATTAAAGTCCCTATCTAGACTTACGGTTCCCCGTCGACGGTCCATAGTGGAAACTACTGTCCACTGATAAGAGTCGTCGTCACCCTCTATACTTAGTTAGATTTAGGAATCGTACCTTGGATCTACGGAAGCCATTTACGGTTCGTCGATTGGACGATGAGCCGTCTATGGGAACCGTAGACCATCTGCTCTTGTAATGTTTTAGGTATTTCCTTGCTTCCCTGCACACGTAACAAACATTAGGGCATCTTTTTAAAATTTTGACTCTTTTTTTATACTAACACTATCCTACCCTAGTCTAGCCAATACTAAGACTCAATAAAACACAAAACTTAATAAACAATCCTTAAAAAAATCATAACAATCACTAAAAAAATTCCTAAAATTGGCTAGATTTTACATCCTGGATTGCCTCCCAAGTAGCGCTTGATTTAATGTCGTGGCACTACGCAGACCTCTTGACTACTCAAACTTCATCAAGACTCCATTGTTTAATCAACTCATTGACCTCTTTCGATTGACCCATATAGATTTTGATCCTCCCACCATTGCCTTTAAATTTAGCTCCTTCCTTGTTCTTAAGTTCGACTGCTCCATGTGAGAATACTTGGACAGCTCTAAATGGTCCCGTCCACATGGACTTGAGTTTGCTCGGAAACAAGCGCAGCCTTGAATTGAATAGAAGTACCAAATCACCAGAAGCAAAATTACGCTTTTCAATCTTTTGATAATGGTACTTCTTCATTTGCTCTTTATACAAGGCAGAGCTTTCATATGCTCTTAAGTGAAACTCATCCAGCTCATTCAATTAATTCAACCTTTGACTTGATGCAGCATCCCAATCCAGATTCAACTTCTTGAGTGCCCACATTGCTTTATGCCCTAGTTCTACAGGTAAGTGACATGACTTCCCAAAAACAAGTTGGTAAGGAGACATACCTATGGGAGTCTTGAATGCAATCCGATAGGCACATAGGGCATCATCGAGCTTTCTCGACCAATCAGCTTTGTTCGCATTCACAGTATTTGTAAGGATATGCTTGATTTCTCTATTGGACACTTCAACTTGTCCACTAGACTGTGGATGATAAGAAGTTGCTACACTGTGAGGAACACCATACTTCTCAAGCAACGCCTTGAAAAATTTGTTACAAAAGTGGGAACCTCCATCGCTAATAATCACCCTTGGTGTACCAAATCTGGAGAAGATATTCTTTTTCAGGAATGCGGTGACATTTTTACCTTCATTGTTTGAAAGCGCGATAGCTTCCACCCATTTGGACACATAGGCAACCGCAACAAGTATGTACTTCATTCCATTTGAACTTACAAATGGAACAATAAAATTAAGGCCCCAAACATCAAAGAGTTCAATCACCAGTATAGGAGTCGTTGGGAGTTCTTGCTTTCTTGAAACACCTCCTTCTCTTTGGTACCAATCACAAGACTTGGTGAAATCATGAGCATCTTGGTGGATGGTGGGCCAATAATACCCATATCGTAAGATTTTATGAGCAGTATGGATACCACCATGATGACCACCAACAAGAGACAAATGGCAAGCTTCCAATATTCTCATCATCTGGATTCATGCACACAACGACGAATAATTCGATCAGCATAGACACAAAACAAGTAAGGCTCTTCCTAGAAAAACTTCTTCATATCAGACATGAATTTTCTTCTTTGGTAGAATGACAAATTCGAAGGCACCACATCGCTTGCCAAGTAATTGGCAAAATCTACGAACCAAGGGATAAGATCAAAAGATGCAGCCAAAACCTGTTCGTCTGGGAATGTGTCATCTATCTTGATTCCATTAGCTAGCTTCAACATAGCCTCTTCCTCTTATCTGGACAAGTGATCAGCAACTTAGTTTTTTGTTCCCTTTCGATCTCTCACCTCAAAGTCGAATTCTTGCAGCAATAGTATCCATCCAATTAGCCTTGGTTTTGCGTCCTTCTTTGCCATAAGATACCTCAACGCGAAATGATCAGTGTGCACAATAACTTTAGTACACAGCAAATAGGATCTGAACTTTTCAAACGCGAAGACTACTGCAAGCAATTCTTGTTCGGTGATGGTGTAATTTTTTTGAGAAATATTTAGAGCTTTACTCACGTAATATATGGGATGAAGAGTCTTCTCTTGCCTTTGCCCCAATACTACACCGAGTGCAATCCCGTTCGCATCACACATAACCTCAAACGGTTGTCCTCAATCTGGTGAGATAATGATAAGTGCAGAAATCAACTTCTTTTTCAACTCCTCAAATGTTTTCAGACAAGCATCATCAAATACAAACTTCATCTCCTTTTCGAGCAGTTTGCACAAAGGGAGTGCAATTTTTGAGAAATCTTTAATAAACCTCCTATAGAAACATGCATGCCCTAAAAAACTTCCAACACCTTTCACGGAGATGGGTGATGGCAACTTTTCAATAACCTTAGCCTTTGCTCTATCAACCTCAATGCCTTTTTGTGAGACTCTATGGCCCAGAACTATACCTTCTTTCACCATAAAGTGACATTTTCCCAGTTTAGCACAAGATTGCATTTTTTACAGCGTTTCACCACGTCACCTAAATGTACCATGCAATCATCAAATGAGTCACCAACTACAGAAAAGTCATCCATAAATACCTCAATAGTGTCTTCTACTATATCAGTGAATATAGACATCATACAACATTGAAAAGTTGTTGGTGCATTACACAACTCGAATGGCATTCTTTTGAAAGCCAATGTCCCATAAGGACAAGTAAAAGTGGTCTTCTGTTGATCTTCCGGGGCCATAGAGATCTGATTGTAGCCCGAATACCCATTTAGAAAATAGTACCAACCTTTTCCAACAAGACGATCTAACATTTGGTCCATGAACGGCATTGGAAAGTGATCTTTCTCAGTCCACGCATTCAACTTGTGATAGTCTATACAAACCCTCCATCCAGTGACAGGTCTCATCGGAACCAGCTCATTCTTTACATTAGTAACAATAGTGATTCATCCCTTCTTTGGCACACATTGAACCAGACACACCCAATTACTATCAGCAATCGGATATACTACTCCAGCATCTAACCACTTGATGATTTCCTTCTTCACAACCTTTTGCATTGGCGGATTCAATCTTATCTGGTGTTCAATACTTGGTTTCTTGTTCGTTATAAGTTGGATTTTGTGTGAAAATATCCTCGATGGAATACTAATAATATCAGTAATCATCTATCCAGTCGCCCTTTTATACCGCTTAAGCATTGATATCAAAGCTTCTACTTGCCCTTCATTCAAATCTACAGCAATAATAACAGGCACAGTATTATTTTGGCCCAAGAACACATATCGCAAGTGAGATGGAAGAGATTTTAGCTCCAACTTCGGAGGCTCATCAATAGATGGTTTTGCAGGCGGAGTGTCTCGATTCTTCAGATCCAAATCTAGCTTCTTTAGTTGGCGACGAAGAAAGCAACCCTCATCTAGTGCAGCAACTAACTCATCATATTCAGTAATACCATCACCATCAAAGTTCATGATCACCGCATCTAGTGCTTCAACACCTAGTGTCTCCTCAATGGACACCTCTGGTTTCTCCTCATCGGCATAGTTCACTACCGATACTAACTTAAGTTCACTTCGATATATCATTGATCTGTAGATGCTAAATGTCACCTCTTCATTGTTCAAGCGAAACTTCATCTTCCCCTTTTTCATATCTACTAATGCACTCCCCATAGCAAGAAATGGTCTCCCTAGGATTATCGGCACTTCAAAATCAACCTCGTAGTCCAGTATCACAAAATCTGCCGAAAAGATAAATGCCTCCACTTTGACCAAAACATCTTGGAGAACCCCTATTGATTTCTTCACATTACGGTCAGCCATAAGCATCGCAGTAGGTTTGAGGACTCCCAAGCCCAATTTCTTGAACACAAACAGCATCATCAGATTTATGCTAACACCTAAGTCACATAATGCCTTCGCAAAGTGCATCATGCCAATCGTGCATGGGATAGTAAATGCTCCGGGATCTTTCTTCTTTTGGACTAACGACCAAGTAGCAATGGCGCTACAGTGTTGCAGCTTATCATTATCTTCAAAACTAACAGCTCTCTTTTTGGTCATCAGATCCTTCATAAACTTCGCATAATCGGGTATCTGCTCTCATGCTTCAATCAAAGGAACATTTATTGACAATTGTTTTAACATGGATATAAACTTTTGATACTTCACTTCTTCAACTTTCTTAACAAACCTTTGTGGAATGGGAGGTGGAGGTCTTGGCATAATAAGGATAGCCTTTTGCATGATTTCAGCCTCCTTCTCATTCTGAACTTTAGGTTGTTCTGCTACCTCAACTTCATCATCTTCTGATTCTTTCTCACTTTCCACTCAAGTCGGCATAGGAGGGTCAATAGTCTGCTTTCCACCCGTAGTAGTAACAGCCATACAATGTCCATAATTCTTTGGATTTTGAATAGTATTGCTGGGAAGTATTCCTTATTGGCGCAGATTTGCATTCGAAGATAGCAGGCTCAACTGCTGCTCAATTTGTCTAATCGACATTGCATGTGACTCTACCTTTCCCAATACCTGATAAATCAGTACGCATCTCCTTCACATTTTCATCCATAGAGTCAAATTGTTTCATCATCTTGCTCATCATATCCTCAATGCGATTTAGACTCGATCCTCCATCTTGGTTCCTTGGTGGAACATTAGGGCCACTCTTCTCATTTCTGGTGTTGTATCCACTCCTATTGTAGGTATTATCACGGTTATAGTTCCCATCACGAACAAAGTTCCCTTTGCGATTATAATTGTTGTAGTTCCGACCTTGATTTCCTTGACCTTGGCGCCAATTATCCTGATTTGATTCTCGTGCATTAGTCTGAAAATCCCCCGCTTGATTGTTCACAAAGTGGGCCCCCTCCTCATACACATACTCATCAATCAGTGGTGCTCAAGATTGATAATTTACTGTGTTGACTTTCTCAGCACTTCCATTCACATGTTTCAACACTAGGCCAATCTCAGTCCTCAACTGAGCCATTTTTTCTCGAATATCATCATTGGACTGATTTGGTTTAGCTTGAATTGAAAAAGTGCTTTTTGCAGTAACCGACGTTCTAGTGCTCCATGTATTATTATTCTTGGAGATCTTCTCAAGTTTCTCTGCAATCTCCTAGAATGTGTTTGCTCCGTAAGATCCTCCAGCAATAGTATCTAGCACCGCTTTTCCATTATCATCCTGCCCTTTATAGAACTACTCCTTGTGCAATTCGTCATAAATGCAGTGATTCGGCACACTCCTCATGAAACCTGTAAATCTGTCCTAAGAATCACTAACTGACTCCCTATGTAAGGCCACAAAATTGTTAAGTTTATCTTTGAGCTTCAACTTCTTTGACAAGGGGAAGTATTTTTTGAGGAACACTTGATGCAACTCTACCCATGTAAAAATAAAGTTATATGGGAGTTCAGACAATGACGCGGTAGAATCACCTGTCAAGGAAAATGGTAACACACACAAACCAATACACACAAACCAATCACATCCATGTCTAAGTCTGGCCTCCCTACACTCTTACACACACTGATAACTTTACTCAGATGAGCATAAGGGTCTTCTGATTGCAATCCATGGAATAATCCTCTACATGTAAGCATTTTCATCAAACTTCTAGTAACCACAAATGTATGTCCCGGTGGTAGTGGAGGAACAACTATGGCACCAGTTGATCCCACAACATCATAATCTACCCTAAAATTAGCGCGCACATTGGGTGCTTGCTAATTTGGTACTCTAGCAGCCTCTTCAAAGAGCGGATTATCCTGGATGTTTCTAGGCACTTACACTACTCCAGGAAGTTGGACTCCAGGTACCTCTTCATGACCCTCTCCATTAGAGTCTTCTTGTAGTCCCAGGTTTTGACCTCTCTCGGCCATTCTACACAGAGTTCATAATTCCGGGTCATAAGGAGTCAGGGGATTGGCTTGACTTCGTGTATTTAGCATACACAAGGCTTAAAACCTGTAGAAAACAAAAATAAAATAAAATGTAAATCGGGAAAAAATTGACTAAAGTGCAATAACGAAATTAGTCTAATCTAAAAGCCTTATTCCCCGGCAGCGGCGCCAAAATTTGATATGCCCAAATTACACTTCCCTTAAGAAGTATAAGCGGTCATTGTCAAATAAATAACCTAACAAAGGTTAGGGTCGATCCCACAAGGAATATGATTTAGACTTAGCCAAATTTATTGTTGATTGTACGTTTAGCCAAATTATCTCAGCAAAAAGGGGGATTTGGAAACTAAAATAATAATTGATTGATTCGTAGTAACAAGTAAACAAATAACATGATTTGCAGTTTGTAAAATCAATATGAGAATGAAACTAGGGCATATGTGTTCCCCACAAGTTCTTAACTCAGTAATCCTAATAATAGAACTCTTTCCTAATGTTTAACATGCATAGTCGGTAAGTTAGGTATATCCTAAGTGATTGGTCCTTCAAATAGGGAATTTCACCATGCAAGTTGGTCCGTCTATGGGTGTATGCTTTACAAACCCTTATCTTTGACCCAGATTAGCCCTTGACATATTTGGTTCAGGCTATTAGATAATGGATTATCACGCTAAATCTCCGTTATTTGACCTCTTTCTCGTTCATTACTTCCTTGGTCCAGCAAGTAGGAATGAGGCAAGTTCTAACGTTGTACACCGTTAAAAGGCATTCAAAGCGAAGAGATTAACAATACATGCATAAACACTTGTCAAGAATTACTTAAGTATTAGTCTTAAGTTGTTAATTACTCATGGTTCCCACAACCCTAGTTGTGGATTTAGTTATTCATGCTTGAATATTCACAATTCATTTTAGGGTTTGAATAATAAATCATGAACTTACAGTTAGAATAGATGAAATCCAGAATCTTGAATTGAAGAACAAAAGAAAATTTCATAAACCAAACATCAAGAATTAAATGCCACAAGTTTTTGCACAATAATCTTCAAAGCCAAATTAATGTATCTCAAAACGTCTAATCACATCAAAACTGTTCAAAAACAAAAATTACAACTTATATTTACAGAAAACAAACCTAAATTAAGTAGAAAAAGGAAAGCTAAGGAAATTCAGTTATGGACAGTATCACCTACGGTTGGCCACCTACGGCTCGTCACAGAGATGATGGCTCGTAGGTGCCTCCGTCGTCCAGCATTTAGCCAAAATTCATAGAGAAGTCCACCTACGGGCATGACCTACGGCTCATAGGTCTAAGCACGGCCCATCATGTTCAACCGTCGTTCAAGTATTAAAACTCATCTTCTCTGAAGTTTTCTATGACTCTTCGTGTACGGTTCGTAGCAGGACTTATCGCTCGTCATTGTCAACCGTCGTTCCATACTTAGCTTCAATTCCAAGCACTTGAACCTATGACTTCAACCTATGGCTCATCAAAGGAATGACGGCTCGTAAGTGAAGTCGTCTATCGCCAAAATCCTGCTACTGCAACTTTTTTTCATCAAACTGCTCCAAAACCTATTTCCTGCAAACTCAAACCAAATACCATCACATCTAATAACAAAAAAGGCTTAAGATGCATGTAAAATTCTAAGTTTAATGCACCTAAAGTACCGTACGCTCACGGTACATTTGTAAACTACCTCAGAATGCAATTATGTTAGTTCCATTAGCTCTGGAGTGTTGATTTGGTCTAGTTAAACCTTTGGTTCAGGTCCTAAGGATTCCAAACTCATTTCGAGTAACCTTATGGCTCATTGCTAAAATAGAGTCTTGGATGTAGGACCCACTTTTTGTCGAGACGACCTTCGATAGAACTTTCAACATCTTTGTTGAGTCCAGAATGTCAAATTTAGTGGGGTAGTGCTATTTTTTTGCATGCGCGGCATTCTGAACGAATCCCTTGCAACCCAGTAGGGCAAGTTGCCAATTCCAACTTGAGCTAGTGCAGCCTTTGTTGGTGCACCACATTTTATAATATTTGCATTCGTGGGCCTTGAGTCGCATTCATGGGCCCGGCAACACGTTCGTCGAGTGTTGGAACCCTGACCCATGCAAGCAGGAACACGGCCCCACGTTCGCATAAAAGGGTCAATTTTGACCCGATCCAATTGACCAATGCCTTCACAGACCTAGTTCCCGCATTCTCTGAGGTCATTTAACTACAGTATATCAGTGAGATTAGCGTATTTCAGCTCATTAGCTCGAGTTCAAAACATGATATATTTTTTTCATTTGAGCTTTGGTTGAGCTCATTCTTGGTGGGATTTGTTGATAATTGTTGGAGCTTTCCGTTGGGGTTGTTGGGAGAACATTAGAAACTTGTTGTTGTGATAAATTCTCATCCCAAAAACCTTTTTTTTTTCCTGTTGGTTTTTTAAATTTGTAATTTCATGAATTGCTTGAGGTGATTTAAAACTCGGACTATGCTTATTTTTGGGACACAAGTTCCTGAGCTGGTTGGGACCTATTGACTTAATCAATTTTGTAATTCCTTGTGTGGGTCCTATAATGCCATTTTGGCTCATTTTTAGAGCCATTTTCAATTATTATGTTTTGGGTGTCAAATCAATCATACTAATGTCATGATCATTGATGTGATAACCTGGCAGCGGTTGGAGGTGGTTTGGTAGGGTAAAACTCTAGTTTGGTAGACTTTGGAGCGCACGTGATCGGTATCAAGGTAGGATAAGACTTGCCGATCTTAGATTGTTCTTGTGGTTATATTTACATGGTATTTAGCTAGTTTTGGGAGAAATCTGAGCATGATTCATGTTTAGTTGATAGAATTCTTGCATTAGCTTAAATTTTCGAGAGAATTAAGCATATTTTACCTTGCATATGATGCATATCATGCCATGTTGATGCTTTATGCCTTGTATTGACATTTGATCATTATTCTTGGCCTTAGACTAGGCATAGACCAGTGATTGTCATAGAATTTCTACATAGAGCCGTTTGGCTTAGAAAATCCTTTGATGTGGGCTTGGACGGTTCTAGCTCCTTGTAGAATGATGTAGTAGACTTGAGTCGGATAGTGTGAATACTTAGCTCTATGACAACTATGGCCTTATCAAATTTTCATCCATATTCTCCCTATGCTATGACCGCATATGATTTGGTTGTTACTTTAGGCCTTGTTGGATCCTTTGGATTTTGACTTGGGTTTTGAGCTGGAGTGAGTACTTGATGAGTCGTGGATTTTGGACTCATTTATTTCTCTTTTCTTATGATATTTTGTAGTAAATCTAGAGTTTGGGGCTGATTATTCTTTGAATGGTGTTGTTTCAAGTATATTTTGGTTGACAAGGAATTTTGATGAGAAGTAACAAAATTGAGGAGAAAAGAGTTGAAAAAGAATAGCTGAAGCTGAGAGGGAAAAATGACTCTCAATGCTGCAAAAGTTGCCCAAGAACCGTTTAAGCACTAGGTCAACAAAAGGTATTCAATAGCTACCTAAGCGGCGGCCACGCTGATCGCTTTAGTGGATGGGTCAATAGAAGCCAACAGCCGCTTAAGAGGCCACTTTGACCACTTTAGCGATCAATTAACTAGGGTCAACGTTGCTTTAGCGGACGTCTGGCCACTCAAGCAAATGTCGAGGCACTGTTCATGTGCAAAACTGGAAATTTATATTTTTATCCCAAATTCATACAAAAGCTGAGACTTAGCTTGTTGGAAGGGAAAAATCTTTGATCTGAAAACCTTATCATGAACCCTAATTTTGAGAGGAGAGAGCTACCACTCAAGTTGAAGAGTGAAAATTGTGAGCTTAAGTATGTAAATCTTAAGATCTTTCTTCATCTCTTGGATTTTCATTGAAAATTCATGGTTGTAGTATTTGATTTTTCAGATTTGGATAATGTGGTTTTGATTCTTGTTTTGTGCTTTCACAATTAATTGAATATTATCTTGTTTATGATATGAGTCTTTGATTTTCTAATTAATCTCATGTTTAATTGACTTCGAAGGGAGTGATCAACCCAATGACTTGCCTATTTATCTTGATCTTACTTGAGAAAGAGGATTGAGTGTAGGAAAGATTGATTAGCACGATTTGAGAATTGGCTAATGACCTAAAACTTGAGAAAGTCTAGATCCGGGTCTAACCCTCATCTCATGCTTTTGAGCTAGAGATAGGAAAATCCTAGTGTTGCCATACTTGATTGTTTAAATTGGTATTCTTGCTAAGTTCAAGAAAATTAGTTAAGATATATTTGCTCATGATCGAGAGATACAAGTGGGTACTTGATAATCCAAGGCATAGTTGATTTTACCCATGATTATATTGATGATGTTTGTTTACTTGTGATGGGTCGTATGAGCATGAGTTAAATCCCCATTCCTAAATCTATTTTCTATCCTCGAGTTAAAATGGTCTTTTTGATCAATCTATCCTTTATTTTTGTTGTCTTAGCTTTGTGTTTGTCCCTTATTCGGATACCCCTCCAAAAAATACTTTTATCAATTGTAGGATTCAAATTAGCGGCTTGTAATTCTTTGTCTTTTCGATCACCCTTATATTGTTCCTTGGGGGATTCGACCCCAACCTCATAAGTTGGGTATTGTTTTACATACGACTACCTACATTTTTAATTTAGGAGTGTAGTTGAGCGCTATTAGTCCTTTGTAACTCCGAGCATTTTGATCCATAGTATTCCCTTATGATGATGAACATTTGGTTATGGGATTTTCCAGAGTATGCCAGCCACAATTCAAGGTCCGAATTTTGGTCTCTCTAGTTTAGGAATATATCTAATCTTAGTTAGGAATACATTTTTCTCTTCTGTGTACTCATCGAGCTTATGGGGTCCATTTGGGTTATTTTCATTTCAATTGCGCATGAGTGTAGCTTTTGGTCTTATGGGGTCCAGTTAGGTTATAGTTAGTTGCTTTACTTTATCATCTGCTTCTTGCTAGATTATTGAGGGGCATGGTTAGACTTATGCTATTGTTTTATTCTTTTGCCTCCTTGATACCATTTTACTTCTCGCTTTACATTATGTATTTACTTTCCAAGATCAGTTGGTCTATGATCCCTACTACACACCTGTTGTTTGGTACTCATGCTACACTTTACATGTGTTTTTTCTAATGCAGATCCAAGCACCGGCCAACACTATTGATCTTGAGTATAGCTGTTGGGACATTCGAACATAAAGGGTGAGATGATGGCATTCTAGTTTGACTCATCACCATCAGTAATACACCCAAATTACACCTCACAAAAGAAGTATAAAATGGACATTGTCCGAATAAAGAACCTAACAAAGGTTAGGGTCAATCCCATGAGGAATACGATTGAGACTTAGTTCAATTTATATTATTCGTGCTCTTAGTCGTATTATTTCCATAAAATAGGGGGTTTTGTGTAGAAAACAATGTTGGTAACTATTGCAGATAGCAAGTAACAAAGTAATAATTTCACTTATTTTAAATCAATGAAAGATGAAACTAGGGTTACGTGTTCACCATGAATCCTTAACTCAGTAGACCCTGATATAAGTAACCTTGTTGAGTGTGTCACGTGAAAGATCGGTAAGTTATTTATCACCTAAGTGGATGGTTGCCTAAGTAGATGAATTTCACCTAGTAACATGGTTAGTCTACGGGTGTATGCTTTTCTAACCCTTACCTTTGATCCCAAATTAGCTAATCCTGGCTAGGTTCAATCTATTAGATGAGGATTGATAGCCTTAAATATCTGTTGTGTAATCCCCTTTCCCATTTGTTACCCACTTGGTCAGAAAAGTAGGAATAAGGTGAGTTCTAACATACGCAGCCGTTAAAAAGCAACTAAGCAAAGAGAAAAACAATATATGCATGCACATCATTCAAGAATTACTATGTGTTAGGTCAGCGTTGTTAGTTCTTCATGGTTCCCACAAAACCTAGTTATAGATTTAACTACTCATAATTGTTTGATCACAATCAATAATAATATTGTTAAAAGAAATCATGCACTTACAATGTGAATATTGATAATCCGAAATCTTGAATTGATTTGCAAAATCAAAAACCAACGATCAATATGTAATTAAAATCCCAAAATTTCAAGAATAAAAGCAAAAAGTAGTTTACTAATAATCCCTTAACTCAAAACGTGCATAACATTCAAAAGAAAACCTAGGAAAAGTATTTATAAACATACAAAGCCCTATCCAAACCCTATTCAAAAGCAAACGTGCATAACATTCATAGTCCTATTTATGGCTCGTAAAGTCTTCTCATAGATGGCAGTGAATCTTCAATCTCAGGACATATTCCACGGACGAGATCTATGGTCCATGGAATGTACTATGGCCCATACTGTTCATCGTAGTCCTCATGCTTCTATTTTCCAAACTCTCTGAATCTCAACTACAGACGTCTGTTTACGGCTCGTACAGTCTTCTATGCCTCGTCCTTATCATTCATGGGTTGTTAGCCCACTTTTGCATATCCTCAGTACTTTTTCTACCATAGTGAGTTTACAACTCGTAAAACCTTTTACGGTCCATACTGGCTGCTAAGACTCTGTTTCACGATTCTTCGATCTTTCTTCTTTGAGACCATCTACGACTCATGGTTTAGATCACGACTCATAGAATGGCTCGTAAATGACCAAGCTTCACTACAACACCTACTTCCAACACTTAGCTACCAAAACTTATTTCCATGCAAAACAACTATAAAACACATCAAAACTACTAAAACGCGCTAAAAGACTTTTAAAAATCCTAAGTTTTAAGCATTAAAATTATCGTAAATCTACTAAACATCAACACCCTAACTATCACATCACGTCAAACCTAGCAAAAGAAGACTAAGAACCTATGGCAATCATATGTTTTTTTCAATTTATTTCAAGATCACGACACCCTCTTTTTTTTTTACCAAAATCCAGTGCACACACTTCTCAAGCTAACACATGCGGATCAATGAATTACATCGCCATACTAACAAGCAAGGTTACATACACAGTCACAATCACCTAGATAGTCAATTTTTCAACAGTGTTATTCGTGCCCTCACCAAAAAGAAATCTCGTTTATACACCATGTCATGATTTTCAAAATAGGGGACTAGGTAAACACTTACTCTGACAAAAGAAATTCAAACCATGCATGTACAATACCATAGGCTTGCCCTTATTTTCAACACTTTGGCTCTCGTACAGTCGAATTATGATCACTATAGGACTTTACTTGGCTTCTAACATAGTCTCGGGGACTGGTATGGTATATTTGGACATAGTGACTATTTGCCCTCCTTGACACTACACTACTTAACTCCACTTTTTATAACCAATAATTATTCCTCCCTCATTCTCCTCTTCTTCATTCTTTTTACATCAACTATCGGGTATGTACTTCATTCTTTTTCTTTATTTTTTTCTTTTTCTTGATTTTATTTATTCATTTATACACCTGCCACACTGATTTATTTCCCTCTTTTTTGGCATCATGCTATTCTTTTCATACCATTTTTTTCTCATTTTCCTCTATAGTATCCACCCTCAACTTAGACATTTTACCTTAGTTGAGGTGCACACTGTCCAAGGAGGAACCAGGGCCAAAATAAAGGCTAATAATGAACAAAGGGGAAGGCGAATTGGGTAACACAATGAAATGGTCCGCTTTTAGCCTCCAAAATTCAGATCAAGGGATAAACACTTTCATTCAATTGGTCATTTTTAGGCTAAGTGGTCTAATTTAAACAACGACGTATGACCCTTTCCTAATCAATGGTCAAATAACCTTAGCAAGACTAACGGGGTAAGTTCTGAATTGATACACACGGTAAGAACGACACAACTATATATCTCTCACACACACAGCATAGAGTTTCACTACTGATCATTAACTTATTAGGTTCATGTTCTAGTTCAAGTCATGCTTGTCATACCATAATACATCATGCCATGCAAAGATCCATTATAGTCACACCCTTGAAATAATAAACACAACACATCTATGATTCATAGAGGTCCTCTTTTTATTCAAACTCAACCATCATGCCATATATCTTAGTATAAGTTCCTACTCTTCTTTCACATTCACAAAACATGCTAAACATGCTGGTTCAACAAAAATTTAAGGTTCTCAAAGAAAGAACACAACAAGAAAACTACAAGGACACAAACGAGTGTCCGGGCTACCCAGACTTCACCGAGACACTCAATAAGAAAATTTGGACAAGTATCCCAATTAATCAGACTTCACCAGGGTGCTCATTGCACGTACTATCCCCACCCTATCTCAAAAAGGTATGCATTGTCCCTAATGCACGAACACAAAATAAAAACAAAGGGTGAAGACATACCTATGGCATTTATGCGCGGGTGTCCATATGAGTAGTAGATGGGTCCATCGGTGTGGAATCCAGAGTGACGCCCGATATCTCAAACCCAACAAGTGAAATGCCATCGGTGGTCGGCCTCAAACTCTCCCACAGCCTATTGCCACTCTCTATCTGCTCTAATCTGCTCATCCATAATGGATTGCTTCCTAGACACCTCAGTTTCATAATGCTCTCTCTTTCTGGATTTGTTGGCCCCTTCCTAAGATATATCATCATCAGTACGCACTCATTTCCCAAGCGTATGTGGAGAGTCATCATCGACAAATAGATTAAATAACACTAGAGTGGCATCCAACATAGGCATAGTGAAGGTTGGAAGGATCGGTACCTGTGTGGGAGCCAGTGATGTGACCTCTGCTTGAAGCTGGTCCACCTCAGTCCGCAAGCCATATACATCAGAACTCTGTATGCTCTAAAGTCTCTTAGTCACCAACTACTCTAATGCATTTGTCTGCCCATGTATCTCATGGGCCAACCCATCTATGACCACATGCATCTTCGTATCCACCCACTCTTTGGCCTAAGAAATTGATATCCTTGACCAATGGCTTGACTTTCTAGATCAACTGTGCTAACTGCGTCTTGATCTGCGTCTGGCACTAGACCATGTAAAACCTCATTAGAGATAGTGACCAAACTGGACATCTAAGGATGTGGGGCCCAGTAGGTAGACTAGTGAGTAGTATCAGGTATGGTGGGCCCCTTTACAGCCACAACTGATTGTGATGCTTCACTCTTAATGCCTGGATCCGAGGCTGGTACCTCAAATAACTCAGGAAATTAAACTCTAGGCTGAGGAGCTCATCTCTGGCAACTGAATTAGTATCATCCTTAATCAGCCGCAAGTCCTATATTTGGGTCACCTTGATCGGACAGTCTACCATCTGCATTAAAGGCACTTCGAAATCTTGGCATAACCTATAAATCAGATAGGTAAATGGGATTCTCGTACTATCTCAGAATGCCCTCTCGTGGATCTTATCAATAATGTGCCTCAGGATATCAATGTCGTATCTTGCCTTGATGCTTGCCACTAAAATAGCTCAGTCAGGGGATAAGGTATTATCTACCGCATGGTGGGGAAAATGCGGGATCACACAATCTCCCACCAAATTTTCCTGTAAAGCTCAGTGAGGCCTTTTTTATTGGACCCAAGCCAGCCACCCTTTCAGCATCTACCCCTCTCTCAACTATGTAACCAGTAACCCATCTCATTATATCGGCTTTTTGGATGGGATCTTTCATCTTATTTGAATCTTGAACTATCTTCATATGATGGTCAAACTTCTCAATAGCGGTAGTCATCACACTCAGACCCATATAAGAATCGATGGATGGTGGGCTTAGAGATGTCAATGGGAATACCAATTGGTGTGCTAGTAATGGGGGTTGATCAATCTCCTTGGCCCACTCTGGTGTATATCCTGCAACTATAGCAACATAGGAAGCATAGAACTCCCTAACCAGTGTATAGCTATAATTTCTAGAGGGGTGCTGCCATTCACTTGAAGCTGTGATGGGAGAAAGTGGCCTGAATTTCTGGAACAACAGCTAAACCTTTCAAGATCCAAGATTCCTCGAAAATACTCCTCTTGGGCCTACCTTGGTCCGATAGTGCAACACCCTATCTGTAGATTTCCATCATGTTGGGGATGCACCATCTAGTCTGCTCCAGGGCAACTGTATTTGCAGTGCGCTCAGCTGGTATATTTGGTGTGCCTTGTGTTACTGCCCCCAACGGAGTAGTGCTTGATCTCGCTACTGAACCACACTGACTTTCCTCACTGCCCTTCTTCTATGAGTTTTCCCCCTCTTCAACCTGGGAGAAGTAGGTGCCCTAAGGGTTTTGAGGGAGAGGCAACCCCGAGAGGTTTGGAAATCGGTGTAAGATTCTTAGTGTGATATAGGCATTTCACATTCAGAATGGGTATTTTGCTAGTTGAAAGCAAGTCAGGAGGCGGGAACCAAAGGCAAAGTCATATTTTATGCTAGAAAGGCTTCCTTTGGAATATTCTAAGAATATTCCATGCTAAGAAGGCTTCCATTGGAATATTTCAAAGATATTCTTGGGATATGTATAATTATATACTCTTAGCTTCTTCCCAACAAAATAGATCTACAATTGGGAGAAGAACCCTAATTTTGGAGAGAAGAGAGCCACCACTCAACTTGAAGAGTGAAGATTGTGAGCTAATATGTGTAAATCTTAAGATTTTTCTTTAACTCTTGGTTTTGCATTGAATATTCATAGTTATAGTGTTTGATTTTCAAATTTGGATATTGTGGTTTTGATTTTTGCTTTATGCTTTTGCAATTAAGTGAATATTATCTTATTTATGATGTG
Source organism: Solanum appendiculatum (assembly GCA_018342035.1). Lineage (NCBI taxonomy): Eukaryota > Viridiplantae > Streptophyta > Magnoliopsida > Solanales > Solanaceae > Solanum > Solanum appendiculatum. The sequence continues at coordinate 187,665 of JAGDQO010002053.1, forward strand.
TATGTTTGATTCTTTAATTGATCTCATGCTTTAATTGACTTCCAAGGGAGTGATCAATGCAAGAACTTGCCTATTTATCTTGATCTTGCTTAAGATGATTCAATGTAGGAAACATTGATTAGCACGATTTGAGAATTGGCTAATGGACTAGAGTTCAGGAGAGTTTAGATTTGGTCTAACCCTCACTCATGGATTTGAGCTAAAGATAGAATAATCCTAGTGTTGACATATTGGATTGTTTAATTTGCTATACTTGCTAAGTTTGAGAGAATTAGTCAAGATATACTTGCGTGTGATCGGTAGAATGTGGGTAGTTGAGAATCCAAGGCATAGTTGATTTACCCATGTTTATCTTGATGATGTTTGGTTACTTGTGATGGATCGTATGAGCATGAGTTGAATCTCCATTCCCGAATCTATTTGCTATCCTCATGTCAAAATGATTTTTGATCAATCTATCCTTTATTTTTGTTGTCTTAGCTTTAGTGTTTGTCCCTTTTCCGAAACCCCTTACCCCCCAAAAAAAATACTTGTATCATATGTCAGATTTAAACTAGTTGCTTGTAATTCTCTTTCTTTTTTATCACCTCTACATTGTTCCTTGTGAGATTTGACCCCGACCTCATAAATTGGGTATTGTTTTGCATGTGACTGCCTGCATTTCTAATTTGAAAGTGTAGTTGAGTGTTATCAGTAGTCTCTCGTCGTGACTTGTTGTGTCTACTGAGCAAAGGTAGGTGAGTTTCCCTTTCTTTGTATCCTTATTTATAGTAAGTCTAAAGTCAACCTAAAAACGGAATTGTCTAAATGAAATTTACGTCTTATCTAATGCTCAATAGTTTTTTTAATGATTTTGGCCAAATGATAGCTATAACATTTGTTTTTCCAACACACATACACATGTGTTCACATGTGTGGACACACACAGAGAGATCGAAGCTTCGCTTCAACATATTAGTAACAAAGTCTAATATGAACATTGTACAAAAAATGAAAAACAACACAAATTTTTGAGTTGTTCATTTTCAAAATAGCAATAGAAAAAAATAATCTTACTTGTTGTGCAACGTATGTACTCATGGTCTCTAGAGAGCTATGTCATATATCCCGAAGGTATTTTAATTTCATCTTTATACCAAGAAGTGATGCAATTTGAATTGCCTTAAGACCATTCACATGAAGCCGAGCTAGAGATCTTCAAAGATTGCAAGAATTGTTCATGAAGTTAGAGATCCTTGAGCTTGTGTTGATAGCAAAGAAGGGGGTTTTGTGCCTTAAAGACCACTTGGAGAGATGAAGGAATGGTAAGGGAAGACGCTGGCAACTTTGGCGATGGTGCTGCCTCATTTGGTGACATGCCAAAATCTCCACCTCTGTCGTATTTAATGGTTGATGGAAAAGAGTTCGGTGAAGGAATTGTCCCATTTGGTGACACACTAAACTGATTCAACGATAGGGTTTAAGTTCACCGAATTGCACATTGTGGGCGCCTTTTGGGCCTTATGTAATAAATAGCCTAAAACTAGAAATAGCTAGTTTAGGTCTTCATATCGGTCTTTTTAGATTTGCTTTGAATATTGATGAACGATACTCCTTGTGTGAGTTTAAGAGCTTGGTTAAGCTTTGGTCATTTTTTGCTTAGAAAAGTTGGTTGCAAGGTGAATCGATTTCCCTCAACGTCATTGTAAGAGGTAGGTGATTCTTGTAGGATTAACAGATTGAGGTCTTAAGATTTAATATACCTTTTGGTTGCTTTCTATTTCCTCTTTTTATGTCTATCTCTTTTTCTTTACCTTCTTGTCTTTCATTTATGCATTTTGTTCGTAATTCATAGTGAGTTACATTAGTTAGAAAGTGAACCATCAATTACAAAGGGAATTTCAGGCTATAAAAGAATTGAAAGGACACAAGAATAGTTTTAAGGGTTGAAAAACACTGAAATTTAATTTTCCAATTAATATCATGCATTAACTTGTTAGCAACTCAATTACTCTTCTAATATCTTGTATTAATTTATTAGCATCTCAATGACTATATTCAGAGAAGATATGTTGTTGTAATGACCCATCCTGATGGTTATGACTAGACCAATGGTGAAAGAATTTGGTCTAGAAAACTTTCTGGGTAGTGACTTTAAAATTGTAGGCTAGGCCAACCTTAGATGGAATCTGGGTTAGGCGTGGTGTCACGACCCAAGCCTAGGGCCTAGATGTGACCGGCGAATGGGGAACCCGAAGGAACCCCAAACAGGCCTCATAGCGTATCATTACACATCCTTGGTCGCGGAAGCAATTAAATGACCATAAGCGATAAGCATAATCAAGGGGGAAATCGGGACTAAAGGAGCAAGAAAAAAAAGAAATGATACATAAATACCATAGATAAGTCAAGCTCAAGCATAATACACAACTTGTCCAACACCACCTCTAAACATGAGTACTTAGCGGGGGCCAAGACAAACTACCGGGCTCACCCTCATAGTCAAAACATAACTAGAAAGGAAAAGTTTTATACATAGCAAAAGATCATGAGCAACGTCCCTGAAATGGAGGACTCACCAATAACCACTATAGAAAATCGTACTAGCCACGCGGAGGAGGATGGTCAAGCGGTGCACCGGTCCCTACATGGTGACATCATGTAGGCATAGAGTATGCGTTAGTACATTTGAATGTACTAAGTATATGGGATGCAATGCAATGCTACATTAGATGGACATCATAGGAAAAATGCGTAATCATACCCAATAGATAGCATATTAATAAAATAGTATGTATAATGATGCCTACATAAAAATCATATTTAATGGGACGTAGTACATGTGTGGCGAGTGACCATCAATATAGTATTTCCAAGGCCTACCACCCCCTTGGAGAGGTGAAAGAGGTACAAACCCCTCAATATGGTTACACGGGCCTACCACCCCCCGAGCTAGGGACCAAGGTACAAACCCCTCGATATGGTTATACGGGCCTACTACCCCCCGTACTAGGAACCCAAGGTACCAACCCCTCGATACGGTTATACGGGCCTACTACCCCGTACTAGAACCAAGGGTACCAACCCTCGTACGGTTATACGGGCCTACTACCCCGTACTAGGCAACCAAGGTACCAACCCCTCGATACGGTTATACGGGCCTACTACCCCCCGTACTAGGCTTGGTCGACTCACAACACTTATATAGAGAAAATCATATACATGTGTCCATTTCATCATCATTTCAGTAATTACATAACCATCCGACTCATAGGACGTACCTTGGACCTTCCCTTTCCTAAGAATTCTATAAATGGGCATTTTATCAAACACAAGGTGGGCAATTGTTCATGTAAATGAAATCATGTATTTCAAGAATACTAAGTCCAACTAATTCCAAAATCCATATAAATCAGCCCACCAACAACATACATATATATATCAACCTTCATAATTTGATCATGGAAGCATTTAAACCATAAACATCACATAATAATTCCATTTCATGATAATATGCAAAATGGACCATAATAGGGTGTGTAGTAGTAATTCCATAATTCAAGAGTTCATAAATAATCATAAGGACCCATAAACTTGAAGTAGAAATAGAGGATAAATGGTTGGACTTGTGGAAAGGAAGGTTTCCACAATCAAACCCACATACCTCAACTTTGGAGAATCCTTGATGAAGATTGGAATGGAGAATCGAAGCTTGAGATTGAGTCTTGAATCCGGAATTAGAGCTTGAGATATTTGAATTTGGTTGAAGATCTTGGTGGAATTTTTGGAGAGGGCTTAGAGAGTGTTTTTGGAGTTAAGAAAAATGACTAAGTATGGGACATATCCCCTTTTTATAAAAAAACGTCTCCAACCCGCCTAAAAAAAATAGCTCACTGGAAATTGCAAATCTGCACAGACAGGTTTTACGAAAATGGTCATAACTCCCTCATCCTAACTCGGACTAAGGTGAAACCAAGTGCGTTGGAAAGCTAACTCAAAGAGCTTTAATTTAATAGTTTGCAGCCCTTCCAGTTCCTTGTGTGCTAAGAGATATGCCCCTTTAAAGTTGACCCTCCAAATCGCAATTTTTGCGATTTTCGAATTTTGATACGGTTGCTCTAAAATTTGGGTTAGACCCATTTCCCACTCAATTTGACCCCACAAATAAGAATATGAAGTCGAATTTCCGAAATCATGCACGGATTTTGAGATATATGGAAATTACAATTATTGGTGTTTCCGAAGCACATTTTCGGGCATTTTTGGGGTCGTTTCAATATCTCCCCCTTGGGAACATTCGTCCCCGAATGTTAAAGAAACGTACATGAGAGACACAAACATGGCAATTTCAGCCCACATAAGGATGCAAAAATGCACTTACACCTTATTTCAAAACCTCAACATAGTTGTAAAACCACAATGAACTTGTCAACTTAAACATGAATGTATGCAATGACATGGGTGCTGAACTTAAGACCTGAGATTTTATAAAGGGCTTAGATCAATACCTTAGGCTCGAGTGGAGTGGAAAAGATAAGGATATCGCCTTTGCATGTCCGCTTCGGCCTCCCAAGTAGCACTTTCAACTTGTTGATTTCTCCAAAGGACTTTAATGGAAACCACATCTTTGTTTCTCAACCTCTTTACTTGTCTATCTAAAATCCTGGACCGGACCCTCTTCATAGGTAAATTATCTTTCAACCAACACCCACAACATAAGACGACAATGGCATTCGGATCACCCACACAGCTTCCTCAACATAGACACATGAAATACCGGAATGAACCAAAATCCATCTCGCTAGGGGGCAATTCCAACTCATAAGCTACGCTTGCCAATTTCTCCTCTCACCTTATAAGGACCCACGTATTTGGGCTCAACTTGCCCTTCTTACCAAAACGACCCACACCCTTCATGGGTGTCACCTTCAAATCAACCCAATCACCAACTCGGAATTCAAGAGCCCTTCTCCTCGCATCGGCATAGGACTTTTGGCGACTTTGGGCCATCTTCAACATTTCTCTAATCATCCTAACCTTCTCAAGAGCCTCCATAACTAGGTCTGGTCCTAACAAGGCCACCTCACCAACCTCAAACCACCCAACCGGTGATCTACAACGCCTCCCATAGAGAGCCTCAAAGGAGCCATACCGATGCTAGAATGGTAGCTATTGTTATAGGCAAACTCAATCAATGGAAGATGATCATCCCAACTACCCTTAAGCTCCAATACACAAGCCCTAAGCATATCCTCAAGTGTTTGGATAGTCCTTTCGGCTTGTCCATCCGTTTGCGGGTGAAAGGCCGTAGTAAGCTTAACTCTCGTACCTAGACCCTTTTGAAAAGACTTCCAAAAGTGTGAAGTAAATTGAGTACCACGGTCCGATATGATGGATAGAGGAATCCCATGCAACCTTACCAAGTCATGAATATATAACCTTGCATAATCTTCCGCCCCATATGTTGTCTTTACCGGTAGAAAATGGGCCGATTTTGTCATCCTATCAACCACCACCCAAATAGAATCAAAACCTTTTCTAGTCTTGGGTAAACCAACTACAAAATCCATATTAATTTCTTCCAACTTCCAAGTAGGAATCTCTATGTCTTGGGTTAGACCACCCGGCCTTTGATGTTCGGCCTTGACTTGTTGACAATTATGACAACCGGAGACGAATTTGGCAATGTCCTTCTTCATGCCTCTCCACCAATACACATCCCTCAAATCTCTATACATTTTGGTGGAACCCGGGGTGGACTGGAGTAGGAAGATTATGAGCCTCCTCAGAATTTTCTCCTCAAACCATCAACACAAGGCACACACAACCTACCTTGGTACTAAGGGCACCATCTCCCCCTTGGGAGAAAACTTCCACCTTGCTCTCTTTCACCAAGGCCTTCAATTCAAACAAGGAAGAATCAAGATCTTGTTTTGCTATCACCTCATCCACCAAGGAAGACCTAGCACCATCAACAACGACCACACCACCATTACCAACCTTTTCCAACCTAACCCCCCACCTAGCCAACCGATGTACTCCTAGCCATTTTCCCTATCACCAATATCAACTGAGCTAGGCACGCCATAGACAACTACTCAAGCAATCCGCCACCAATTCGCTTTCCGGGATGATATGCACACTCATATCATAATCTTTAAGAAATTCTAGCACCTTCTTTGTCTCAAATTGAGAATCTTTTGGGTGAAAGACACATTGGAAGGCTCTTATGATTCGTGAACACAATCGACACGTACGCCCATACAAATAATGACGCCAAATCTTTAAGCAAACAACCACCGGGTAATTCAAGACCATGCGTAGGATAGTTCTTTTCATGCACTTTGAGTTGTCCTCAGAAAGATAGCTATCGACTTAAACCATTTGCATTAAGGACACAACCCAAAGCAAAACTCTAAAGCATTGCACAATACACAACAAATCCCTCAAGCCCATCCGGTAGTGACATATAGGAGGGCGGACACAAGTTTATCTTTCAAGGTTTGAAAACTCCTTTCGCACTCGTCGGTCCACTCAAACTTAGCCTTCTTTTGTGTCAACTTAGTCATGGGAGAAGCAATAGAAGAAAACCCATTCACAAATCTCCGGTAGTAACCCGCTAAGCCCAAGAAGCTCCTAATATCCGACGGGGTCAATGGCCTAGGCCAATTTCTAATCACATCGGTCTTCTTAGGGTCTACCTTAATACCATCCCCCGACACCACATGACCTAGGAAGGCAACCTCCCTCAACCAAAATTCACACTTTTCATACTTGGCATACAACTTCTCCTCTCTTAATCTTTGCAACACAACCCTCAAGTGACCCATATGTTCTTCCTCACTATGCGAATAGATTAAAATATCATCAATGAAGACCAAAACAAAGGAATCAAGGTAGGGTTTAAAGACCCTATTCATTAGGTCCATGAAGGTAGCCGGTGCATTGATCAACCCAAAGGACATGACCACAAATTCATAATGTCCATACCTAGTCCGGAAGGCTGTCTTGGGAATGTCACCCTCCCTCACCTCACTTGATGATACCCGGACCGAAGATCAATCTTAGAGAAGTGGCTAGCCCCTTGCAATGTCGAACAATCATCAATCCTAGGAAGCAGGATATTTATCTCTTGACGGTGACCCTATTGAGTTGCCGGTAATGCGATACACATCCTAAGGACCCATCTTTCTTCGTCACAAACAACACCGGTGCACCCCATGGTGATTGGCTAGGCCTAATAAAACCCTTCTCCAACAAGTCCCTCAATTGTTCTTTCAACTCCTTTAACTCCGCCGGGGCCATACGGTAAGGGGGAATAGAAATGGGTTGAGTATCGGGGAGGAGGTCTATGCCAAAAATCTATTTCCCTTTCGGGAGGAACATCGGGAAGGTCATTAGGAAAGACATCAAGGAATTCATTTACGACCGGAACCGACTCTATAAGAAGGGGTTTGGACTCCACATCCCTAACCCTCACGAGGTGATAGAGACACCCCTTAGAGATCAACTTACGGGCTTTAATGCAAGAGATGAATCTACCCTTGACTACCACATTTGGCTTTCCCACTCAAGAATGGGTTCACTTGGGAATTGGAACTTGACCCTTCGGGTTCTACAATCAAATAGAAGCATAGTATGCATGCAACCAATCCCATCGCAAGACAACAACATCAAAATCGACCATGTTCGAACTCAACAAATAACAAGGCAAATATTTTATGCAAGATGCAAATAGACAATTTCTATAGACCTTCCTAGCAACAATATATTACAACATAGAAGTAGACACCTTAATATGACTCATGGCAACAAGTCGGGCTCGTCTTCCTCTTGTATTAGACATGATCTAGCATAGCAAAGAACAACCGTTAGGGAAGAACTTAATTCAACTCTACGGCACGACTTAGAACATGGAGAAGGGAAAAATTTCCTAAAACGTCTCATAGCCTCCTACTCATAGTTGTGGTGCACAACACAACCATGAATCGGACTCTAATCAACGCGGTGTGTTGGACTCCGAGGATCATTCAACCTAGTGCTCTGATACCAAGTTTGGCACGACCCAAGCCTAGGGCCTAGATGTGACCGGCGAATGGGGAACCCGAAGGAACCCCAAACAAGCCTCATAGCGTATCATTACACATCCTTGGTCGCGGAAGCAATTAATGACCATAAGCGATAAGCATAGTCAAGGGGAAATCGGGACTAAGGGAGCAAGAAAAAAAAAAAATGATACATAAATACCATAGATGAGTCAAGCTCAAGCATAATAAACAACTTGTCCAACACCACCTCTAAACATGAGTACTTAGCGGGGGCCAAGACAAACTACCGGGCTCACCCTCATAGTCAAAACATAACTAGAAAGGAAAAGTTTTATACATAGCAAAAGATCATGAGCAACGTCCCGAAATGGAGGACTCACCAATAACCACTATAGAAAATCGTACTAGCCACGCGGAGGAGGATGGTCAAGCGGTGCTCCGGTCCCTACATGGTGACATCATGTAGGCATAGAGTATGCGTTAGTCACAATTTGAAATGTACTAAGTATATGGGATGCAATGAAATGCTACATTAGATGGACATCATAGGAAAAATGCGTAATCATAACCAATAGATAGCATATTAATGAAATGATATGTATAATGATGCTTACATAAAAATCATATTTAGTGGGACGTAGTACATGTGTGGCGAGTGACCATCAATATAGTATTTCCAAGGCCTACCACCCCCTTGGAGAGGCGAAAGAGGTACAAACCCCTCAATATGGTTACACGGGCCTACCACCCCCCGAGCTAGGGACCAAGGTACAAACCCCTCGATATGGTTATACGGGCCTACTACCCCCCGTACTAGGCAACCAAGGTACCAACCCCTCGATACGGTTATACGGGCCTACTACCCGTACTAGGCAACCAAGGTACCAACCCCTCGATACGGTTATACGGGCCTCTCCCCCCCGTACTAGGCAACCAGGTACCAACCCCTCGATACGGTTATACGGGCCTACTACCCCCCGTACTAGGCTTGGTCGACTCACAACACTTATTTAGAAAAATCATATACATGTGTCCATTTCATCATCATTTCAGTAATTACATAACCATCCGACTCATAGGACGTACCTTGGACCTTCCCCTTCCTAAGAATTCTATAAATGGGCATTTTATCAAACACAAGGTGGGCAATTGTTCATGTAAATGAAATCATGTATTTCAAGAATACTAAGTCCAACCAATTCCAAAATCCATATAAATCAGCCCACCAACAACATACATATATATATCAACCTTCATAATTTGATCATGGAAGCATGTAAACCATAAACATCACATAATAATTCCATTTCATGATAATATGCAAAATGGACCATAATAGGGTGTGTAGTAGTAATTCCATAATTCAAGAGTTCATAAATAATCATAAGGACCCATAAACTTGAAGTAGAAATAGAGGATAAATGGTTGGACTTGTGGAAAGGAAGGTTTCCACAATCAAACCACATACCTCAACTTTGGAGAATCCTTGATGAAGATTGGAATGGAGAATCGAAGCTTGAGATTGAGTCTTGAATCCGGAATTAGAGCTTGAGATGTTTGAATTTGGTTGAAGATCTTGGTGGAATTTTTGGAGAGGGCTTAGAGAGTGTTTTTGGAGTTAAGAAAAATGACTAAGTATGGACATATCCCCTTTTTATAAAAAACGTCTCCAACCCGCCTAAAAAAAAAGCTCACTGGAAATTGCAAATCTGCACAGACAGGTTTTACGAAAATGGTCATAACTCACTCATCCTAACTCGGACTAAGGTGAAACCAAGTGCGTTGGAAAGCTAACTCAAAGAGCTTTAATTTGATAGGTTGCAGCCCTTCCAGTTCCTTGTGTGCTAAGAGATATGCCCCTTTAACGTTGACCCTCAAAATCGCAATTTTTGCGATTTTTGAATTTTGATACGGTTGCTCTAAAATTCGGGTTAGACCCATTTCCCACTCAATTTGACCCCACAAATAAGAATATGAAGTCGAATTTCCGAAATCATGCACGGATTTTGAGATATATGGAAATTACAATTATTGGTGTTTCCGAAGCACATTTTCGGGCATTTTTGGGGTCGTTTCACGTGGTCTACGGTCATCTGGGAATGGATGGGGTGTAATTTCTAGGATTTGTTGTTATTTTACTATAGCCAATACATTAAGTAACCCCTAGGACTTCACATAATCAAATTTGGGCGAGTAGAACTCCCAGAATAAAATTCGGTGTGAAAGATATAGTTCAGGATGTCAAGGAAAGGAGGTACGTTGTGAAAAATGGGATTTTATGGGATTTCTAAGTCTTTGAAGTTTGTATAGTCTTCTATAGAGGGAATGTGCAGACTGCTATAGCGGGGTAAGTTCTGCTATAGTGAGCAAAAATGGATTTTATGGAGAAACAGCCCCAAACCCTCCTATTTTTTGCACTTTTCTTCTTGAATTTGTGAGAGGTGATTTCGGGTTGTTTGCACTCAATGTCCCACGGAATTCATCGGTAAAGGTAAGATTATTACTCTCTAACCTTGTACATTGATTCTTAAGCCTTAGAATCTAAGATATTACTCTTGGGGGAAGGTTTTAACATGATTTCATGGTGGGAAAAGCCTTCAGTTGGGGAGGATGATCATGAATTGGCTTGGGGTTAGGATTTAATTATTATCCGGGTATAAATAAGTCATTTGTTGTTTTTATTTATTGTTTTAGACTGAGAACAAGTCAAGGCACTTTGAAAAGGGAAAGCTCGGGTTCTTAAGAGTTTCCAAGATGCTTGATTCGAGGTAGGTGATGGTTGTATGTTTCCAGTTTATGTATGTATGCATGTCTACTACTTTATAGTATCATTTGTACAATGCATGTTAGGGAAAAGATAGGAAAGCATATGAAATGACATCATGTTGATAATCTCATGCAATGAACTGATTATGTGACTTGTGGTTTCAAATGTTATTGTTCATGGTGTTTGTGATTGTGCATGATTGTCCGTGTTTGATGGTTGGCCAAGGTACAATGTCAGGTACAGGATATTCCCATGGTTGGCTCGGAACCACGCATGGTATATACTAACGGTTGGCTCGGATGTCACGCTTGGTATAGGGATATCCACATATGGTTGGCTTAGTTACTATGCTGGTAAACTAAGGATGGCTTTGGTACAATGCCGGTACACTAACAAATTAAGTTTGGGTTATAAGAGAGGACCAGGAATGTGTTTTTGGTTCCATGAGTGAACCAAACATTTGTATTTGTGATCATGTGGGACATGCATCCAAGTATTTGTTGTTTCATGATATGTGATTGGGAGTCTATATGGATTGATAATTGTAATGTGTTGTCTCTGTTATTGTATTGTGGTAAACTGTTTACATTCATTTCTTGGAATGGACGCCATGTGATCCTACCAGTACTCTATTGTTTGTGTACTGAAACTGCACATGTTCTTTTCTTGTTGAGTACAGGGCATCTTTCAACGGCTGATCCAAGACCTGAGTTAAGGGACGTTTGACTTTAAATCCAAGGGTGAGCTATTCTTCCAGGCTGTCGTGGATTCCTCTATTTTCTTGTCTATCTTTCTGGACTAAGACATTCTTAGACTATTGTTTACTGTTTTAAGTTTCAAGATTGCGTCCCCTTCATTTTAGACATTAGAGTTTTGGTACCATGACTTTCAATTCTTAGGGGTTTATTTCCGCACAAATGTTTGATTGTTGGATTAAGTTTATAAGGGCTCATTTCTTTAATTATTGAAGTGTTTTGAACTATTGATTGAGTTTATGGGGACTCAATCCTTAGTTTTTGAAAACTTTTGTCTTACTTTTATATGATGAACTTGTTTTAAATAAATGGTGTTGAGTTTAGTTTGTGTTAGTTGTCTGTTCTTTCACCACGTGGTTTAGTGTGGGTGTCACTCATGAGGGTCTGGGTCGTGATAGTTATATGTGAATGTAAGTGATAATTGACCAAGGTTAGACAAAAGAGTCCAATCCTTATAATGTTCAAGACTGATATCAAAAAGCATTAAATTTAAAAAGTAACTTGAGTAAAATTCCTGAATATATATATATACAAAGAATAATTTAGAGTGTGAGCTAATAAAGTGCTTCATATAACTTTAACATGTTTTTTGCCCTGTATTGTTATGGTAATTATTCGAGAAAAGGTTGAATAAGATACCAACGATAAGATGCTACGAAATTACCTTTAGAGTAATTTTGTGTTACCATATCCTTAAAATTTAAGTAATATGTTGCCAATAGATTCTTAGAAAACACTACTCAGACTCCCAATATCCTTGTAATATATTAATTCATCTGAGAAATCATTAGACACATATGAGAGGAAGAAAGTCATCAGATATGAAGTTAAATCTTAATAATGAATGAAAATATTAGACTACTCTAAAAAGTATGGTTGAAAAAAACTTTGAAATTTTTTTAATTATGAAAAGCACTTTAACTGGCAACTTTACTCAAAAGGTAATTTACATTTGAAATTTAGAAAAAACAAAGAAGTAGCAAAAGGGAGATAAAAAAAAGACTGTTTTTAGAGACCAAAGAAGCAGAAGTAAAAAGAAGTGAAATTTATAATTATCAGGTCCAGGTGAATAAGATTGATATGAAGATGTCGGGTTATATGTTGCAACCTTTTCTTCCATCTCTCTATTACTTTTCACATGAAGGATTTCAACCAGCTATGAAACTTCTACTACTATAATAGCTATTGTTTTACCTGATGAACCTAATGAGACATTCACAAAGGAATCAATACGCTTACTTAATACAATACTTTTCATCAACAACTTGATTTGGAAGCAAGAAGTAATATTGGAAAAACCAACATTAAAAAAAAGAATGAAAGAGTAATCCATCTTTTGCTCCAAGCTAGGGGAAACATGGATGACCAAGTATGTTAGTAATATACAAGCATGTTTAAGATAAGGTGTTCAATATATAAATATGTCAAAACTGAAAATGGCACCTAATCGCTATAGGTGGATAATTGTCGAATCTATCTACATAAAAGAGCACCTATAAATACAATAAGATTTACAAATAGAAGATCCACAACAACAACGACATTGTGCCAAGAAAAAATTACAATAATGCTCGATAAATTGTATGTATCCAATAAAATCTACAAATAAATCGAGCTTAATCTCAAGGAAATAGTTGGTCAGAAGTACGAAATTTTCTAAATTCCAAGAAGTTATAAAAAACAACATCAGACGTTAAAGAAGACGCCAAAAAGCGTCGAACAACAACACTCCCAAGTAAAGTGAAACATCATGTCTATACAAAAACATAATTAACTAAATTCAAATTGAAGACCTTCAGCTCCTTTCTTATGAACGTCAATCAATCTCTTTTTCACTATAGTATGTCGTATCATATATACGTTAAAGATGACCCTAAAATTATTAGTATCATAAAGGTTTTCCCTCATTGTCTCAGAATAGTCATTACTATTGCTTAGGTTTCATATCACCGACCTAAACTTATTTGGAATAGAACCATAGTTATTGTTATGGTTATAGTATGCAGTTACAACGAATTAATGCAATGATCAACTAAGCAGTAGGTGTCATCTGAATGGAACTGTTCACAACTGGATATTCTAAACCAAAATTTTGATACATAACATATTAAAATCTCATAGCATAATTTTGTGAGCACTTGAACTCACAAATATCCACAAATAATAATAAAGACGAACTTACTTTCCTAACAATCAATAAGAAAAAGACATGTTGCTTAACATATTTTTCAAAAAGATAGTCTGCCGGGTTGTATTCAAGTTTACAGTTCATAAATTTAATTGAAAGAAGCCAAAAGAAAGAGTTATTACTACAACAAAAAAGATCTTTATCGGCAATTAATAGCTTAATTGCCGCTAAATATGTATTTTCAGAGGCAATTAGTACTCTCTATAAATGTCCCTAAAGTCTATAGTGACATTAAATCTAATTACAATTAATTAATGTCGGTAAAAGCTCTAGCACTCTTTGTTAATGTGCATATTTATTGACGATAAAAATTATTTTTGTTATAGTGTATTTTTGGTATCGGTTAGTTTCAAGAAAACTTGATCTCTTATTATGCCCAAAAAGAAGAGAGCAAGAAATACGGCAAATTAGTCAACTTGCGATAAAAAAAGTGGATTAATTGTCTTTATACTAATATTCTAGGAAGAGTGCAATGGCATACAAAATGTTTGTACCTAAGATAAAACAATCAAAATAATATACTAACTGTGGCAAGAAAAAGAGCAATCAGTTTGGTTCTTTTAACAAACTTCATCATTGGTTCCATATTAGTTATCACATATTTGTTGTTGTGTGCTATCAAATATAGCACAGCCCACAAGCAATTTTCCCAAAAAGTATATGAAGAAACCTGTAGAAAAGGACAAAAGAGAAGATTAATTTTCAATCATCCTTACTGGAATTTTTAACAGAGTTAAAAAAAGTCACTAAAATAGCAAAAAGAAATTGCAATAGCTACATGAATCACTATGACTTACAGTAAAAAATTAAACTTCATGAAATATGAGGAAGAAAACTTTGAGGAATGAAACACACTTCATAAGAAGCTTAATTAATGTATTTGAATTTGACTCCCCTATAGCGGAAAAAAATCTACAAATAATAGTGGCAGAAATAGAAGTTTTGTTTACTAAAGAATGAAATGTAATGAATTCAACAATTTCAATAGCGTTATGAGTTGTGGACTGAGAGGTGCAAGAGTAGTAATGTTGCATTGCAATTGAAATTAATCTTCTTTGTTTATATGAAGAAACCTGTAAAAATGGACAAAAGAGAAAAT
>JAGDQO010002054.1:0-135030 GCA_018342035.1 Solanum appendiculatum
ATGCACCAATTCCAAATCGGAAGGAAAATCCAATTCATAGGATACCTTGCCGAAGTGCCTCAAAATTTGATATAGGCCTACATAACGGAGACTAAACTTTCCTTGCTTTCCGAATCTCATCACACCCTTCATAGGTGAGATTTTCAAGTAAACCCAATCATGAACATCAAATTCGAGCTCTCTTCCTCTAACATCCGCATACGAATTTTATCGACTATGAGCCATTTTCAACCTCTCTATAATAAGTCGAACCTTCTCCATAGCCTCATGCACTAACTCAGGCCCTATCAAAGAGACCTCACCAACTTCAAACAAACAAATAGGAGACCTACCCCTCCTACCATAGAGAGCCTCAAATGGAGCCATTTGAATTCGCGAGTGATAACTAGTATTATTAGCAAACTTAATCAAAAGTAAATAATCATCGCAATTACCCTTAAAGACAATCATACAAGCTCTTAATATAGCTTGTAACGTCTAAATAGTATGCTCCGCTTGACCATCATTCTAAGGATGAAAAGCCGTACTAAGCTTCACTTGAGTACCAAGACCTTTCTGAATCAAATAAAAAACTGAGAAGTAAATTGGGTACCTCGATCTGAATCAATTGATAAGGGAACTCCATGCAACCTTACTATCTCCAAAAAATAGTGTCTTGCAAAGTCCTCGGCTGATAATGAGGTCTTCATGGGAAGAAAATGTGCCGACTTAGTCATTGGGTCTACAACAACCCAAATGGAATAATATTGTCAATGAGTACGAGGTAATCCCGTAATGAAGTCCATATTCAAATCCTCCCACTTCAAAGTGTGAATGCTAATGTCCTGATCCAAACCTCCCAGTTTGTGATGCTCAACTTTCACTCGTTGACAATTAGGACACTTAGCTACAAACTCTCAATATCCCTCTTCATCCCATTTAACAAATAAACCTCCCGTAGATCATAGTACATCTTGGTGGCTCATGGGTGAATAGAATATTAGGAACTGTAAGCTTTGGACAAAATATGTTGCCTTAACTCATCAATATTTGGAATACATAACCAACCTTGGTAACGAAGTACACCATCTCCCACTTGGAGAAAGCCTCAGAGGTATTTTTGGAAATCACCTTCATCAGCTCAAGCATAGTCTATCTCCCTTTCGGGAGTAACACTAGGAAGATGGTGAATAAGGTCCCGAAAGACTCTAAACAAGACACTTGACATAAGCATGATGCAAAGATAAACATCATAACAAAATAAAGTATAAAAGTATAATATAAGTCTCAAAGATAAATCTCATTAGATACCAAAATCAGAGTACAAAACTAAAATGCGAAAATCTACTAAATCTGACAACAAGCCTCTGCTAATCATAGATGTGGCTAGGACAAGTCCTAGCTCACGAAATAAGTCTGAAAATTGAAAAGACTGAATAAAAATAATACTAATAATTTAGCCATGCTCTCAAACCATGAGGATTCACTAAACTGCTAAGCTGATCAATCCAAACTAGCCACAACCGGATGGAGGAATATGAAAACCTATATAATGATATAATATAGGCACAAGAGAATGTATGCGCCAGTACTCAGAATGTACTGAGTATGAGGAAACATGCATGACTATAAATGTGATAACATCATAATTCATGACCATGTAAAACATATCAACCGGATAAGCTTATTTCATAAATCATGATAGAAGGTCAATGAAATTGTCTTGATTTAAATCGTAAGTAAAGTGATGACATATGTATAAAACATAAGCTAAGAAAGAAATCATATTCTTTTGTGGGAGGTGTACCATTAACCAAGATAAACTATGTGAGCTATAAAATGGAGTTCAGTGTATTGCTCCCACGCCGAAAAGAGAGTGTCCTACTTGCAAACGTAAGGACCATGTTCTTAAGCTTAGGTGGATCAACTAGCTAATGTCCCATCAGGAGTATCCTACAGAGGCACGTAGTTCAGGGACTTGGATATTCACCACTATCCAACTCTATGCTAAGTAAACTCCTAACGGAAATTATAAAGAATCGTATTGAGTTTATACTCTTATTCCTTGAAATGGTAAGAATCTAGCAAAACTAATTGAAACATAAAAACTCATAATCATAAGAATAGCTCCTTTAAAATATCATGATTTCATAAGATAATCAATTAATAAGAGAAAATTAATTGGAAGCAACTAAATCATCATAATCTTTTCCTAATGAGTATTCTTCAATCAAAAGAAACCTAATTTCCTAAAATTATGCTGACATTTCATTCAAAAGTATGCTTGAATCATAATCTCTTCAAATTCATAATGCATGCATAATCTTCAAAGCTTTAGTTCATAATCATAAGATATTCATGTAGCATGGATTCATAGGCAAATCATTGAAAATATGTAATTTAGATAAAATCATGTATAATAAGAAAAAAATATGAATTTATCCATAAACAATTGAACCCATTAGGAATCATGCAAATCCTAGATTCAGGTAGGAATCATAGAAGAGAGATATGAATTTATTTTGGGACTCAATGGATGGAAAATGATCCATTGATGAATTTCCCATATACCATGATGAATCGTAGCTTTGGAATTGGAAGAGGAGACTTGAAGATTGAAGAACCCTAATCCACCTTGGGAGAATTCCTTGGAGAAGAAGACTTGAGAGTTCTTGGGGTTTTGAGAGAATGCGAGGGAATGGGAGAATTTTAAAATGTAAAATCAGTTATAGGGCTCAAAAATAGTGTAGAAATGACATAATGTAGGAAATAAAAGGGTAGGAAAAGACCCAAATAAACCTAAACTAAAAACTGGTCTTTAGAACGGACTACGGACCGTAATGGTCATTCGTAGACCACATTAATGGAGACCGAAATCCTTGTCAAAGACCATGAGTCAACTTCCCCGAGCCATACAATGATCTACAGTTTGTAGACCCCCCCCCCCCCCCCCGTACACCCCAAGCCAAAGAATTTTCCCAAGTCTTACACACCAACCACGAGCCGTGGACTACGGTCCATACAAGGATCTAGGGCTTTCATGTTTGTTCGTAGAAGCCCTCAGGGACTTGAAAAATATCCAATTTTCCAAGAGTCATTCCTGATTGGTTCCTACGACCCGTACAACCTTCTACGGTCCGTACAAGGCTCGTGGAACAAGTGCACCAGCAATGTTTTTTTGCATTTTCTTTCCAACTCAACTTTCCAATTTCCAAGGTATTACACACGTCATGTTCTTGATCTAAAATAAGAAATACAAACAATAATCAATCACTAGTGACCTATTCATTTACCTAGATTATTAACAAATCCTAGCCCCAACCAAAATGTGATCATCTTCCCCAACTTAGGCCTCTTTCCCACCATGAAATCATGCCAAAACCTTCCCCCAATAGCAACAACCTAGTTTCAAAGGCCCAAGAATCTATTGCCGCTATAGCGACAACTAACTCCGCTATAGCAGTCTGAGTGTCGACATAGCAGGACACCGCCCGCTATTACGAGGTCAACGAAGGATCTGTGACTCACCTTCTGGAAATAGGCTCTTTTTACAACACAATTACTTTCCTTGACATCCCAACACATACCTTTCACGCTAAGTTTAATTTCAGGAGTTCTACTTACCTGAATTTGATTTCAAAAAGCCTTATGGAGTCCTTAAAGTCTTGGCTACAAGTATACATCAGTCAAATCTCAACAAAATACCCCACCCCTTCTCGGATGGCCCTAGACCCCAACTAGCCTAGATTATATTTGAGGTTGGCCTAGCCAAGATCTTTTAAGTTACTACCTGAAAAGTTTTCTGGCCCAAATTCTTTTCCTATGGACCTACTCATAACGACTAGATCAGGTCATTATAGTTTACTTCTGCTCTCTCTTGTTATTGAACTTACATTGTTGCTTTCGCTTGTTTCTGCCCTTATACACATTACTTGTCGTTCTAAATTATGTGTTGGCTTACCTACTAGTGGGTTATTGTAGGTGCGATCGTGACTCAGAAAATCGGATCGTGACACATCGTCTACAAAGAAGTATTTGATAAGGTATGATCATATTACATATTTTTATAATATATGTACATGTATTATATATATAACAAACTTAATTAAATTGATTACTTTTGAATGTTTAAACAATTAAAATGTTTGAAATTCAATTTGTTATTTGTTTATAAACAATTATCCAAGTATAGATATATACAAATTTTATTTATTATTATATCTGAATCTTCAAGATAAATTATTGATTGATTGTATATGTACAGTACAATTATAAAAGACTAAATATCAAAGTTCAATTATTAATGTTCAACGTACGTTTGTAGAAACTAGTTAGTAATAAAATGTTTAATATTCATATATTATTGCATTAATTATGCAAAGCTTTTTATCAATTATAAAAAATTATTTTATATAAATATTACATAGAGATTGAATCATAATCAATGTTACTCCCAGCAACATTGAAGACACAAGAATTTCATTAATGAAAATATTAGAATTATATTTGAAACATGTTTCTCAGTCAAACATATATGACCATAAAGTGTTATTTGGTAAAAGACAAAATTAGGAGTAAATAAGCTGACAGTTGAGATATTTCTAAATCATTGATGATAGAAAAAAATACACCACTAGATATAATTTAATAGATTATAACAAATTACCTAATGTATCTTTCAAATTATAAATGCTAATGAACATATAATTATTTTTAAGTGCGAAAAGTCTTTAAACATAGTTAATCCATGAATAAAATATAAAATTCATATGTAAACCTTGGCTAGATTAAAATAATGGTTTTAATAATGATATTTATATGAATTCACTATAATTTAAAAAATTATTTAGTTGATACTTAATAATTATATATATATATATATATATATATATATATATATATATATAATTATTTTTGTACATACATAATCAAGAGAGGTCTTGACGTCATAATTTTGAAAACAATAAGAGGAGAAAAAATCCAAAATTGTATTGCATGAATTATGTCTGAAAGCTGGAGCTAGATGACTTTTCTGAAAGAGAGAACTATTTGAGAAAATAGAACACTAACTTACAACAAGGACCAAACTCTCAGATTGAACAACAGAAAATGACGAAATTGAAAAAGGTTCATATCTAGCTAGCAAGAGAAGCACCAGTTTCTATGATGTACATGGTTAAAAATAGCAAACTACAAATATAAAAGTCTTGTCTGGCCACACTAAAAACTAAAACAAAATCATGACTAGAAGACAAATTTTGTAGATAGATACAGTTGGTGGAGAGGGGGAAATTAAGGATCAATTCCCCTTGTCATTTTCATCCCTATTAGGTGGAAGCAGTAACTCCTTGGAGTTCTTCAAAGGTCATGAGACTGTCTTCATTCACGTTCTACTTTTAAAAAAATAAATTCACGTTCTACTCCTCTTCATCATCGCATTTGTTTTTCACAGCAACAACACTCTTTTTATTTTTACTCTCGATTTCAAGCATAGGCATATTTGGTCTACTTGGAGAAGCATAAGATCTTGAATGCTTAGCACGCTTGGACGAGGACAATGATGCATTCAAGCTTAGTTCTCTAGGCACAACATTTATTCCTTTTGGAAGCTTAACTTTCGAATTATTATTGCAACCAAAAAAATATCTACGATTCGTGGGCGGATTATGATTGTGTTCACCAGAATAGGATACCAAGAAAATGTTCCCATCCTTTGGGCTTTTCTCAATTGTTTTCTTCGCTTGACAAAGTTTTGATGTACCACACTTAAAGTAATTTTTGTTATATCACATACAAACATAATAATAATTAGGACTTGTAAAATATTTTTTGTGTATACACTATAAGTAATTTTTACTACTTTTTAAACAAAAATTTTGAAGGAATAAAACTTTCTATGACATGAAAGAAAATGGTGAAGAGAGCAAACCTTGGGAATGGAGAACCTGTGATATGCTTCTGACCGCATTTGTGCCATTTCCATATATCATCTATGAGTTCCTCTGGCAATAATTCATGGATAATCCCTATCAATTGATTTTTCCTGATTTCAAATCAAAAGTACTATAATAAAAAATTTTAACATACACGCACATAAAATGTAACGAAGAGAGTGGTTACCTAGTACTAGTTTGGATCAAAGGAGTCCTCGATGGAAAAGTGATATTAGGATAAACATTAGCCCCTATCTCGATTTGTTGTTGTAAATTGATCCATTCTTGTGGTGTTGTACTTTTTTGTGGCACACACGTTATTGTTGTTGGCGATGGAGGAAAAGAGATTTGTTGGCTAAATTGAGCTGGCTTAATGGGATGTAAGTACAACTGTTGATTTTCATTTTCATTCATGATTATGACCTGATCATCTGATTTTTCCTGGTGAGCAATTGGAAAATCTATAGAAAAATTTTCAGATAAGCCATCAAAACTATTCATGTCTGCAGCTAAAAATCTATCAATATAAGTCATATCATCATTTTTAGAAGCCTCTATGCCTAAGTTACAATCTATAACATTATTAGGTCTATTAACATTACAACTTCTTACTACCGCACCAATATCCCAATCATCATCCCCCATTTTAAAATTTAAAAGTTTCAAAATGCGCTTATAAGGGAAACTAATGATATGTTCTGCGAGAGCAGAGTGGGTAAAAGAGAATCCAATAAGGGGGAAAGCTTATGGAGGATATAACTGAGGAAAAAAAGTTTTAGTGGTTAGAAAATCAGAAATCAAAGGTTGAGATGAAGAAAAGTGAACCAATTTTTCTTATTATATAGAGAAATTAAAAGGGGTACCTACCTATCCTCACACATCAACATTTACTAAGCAGTTAATGCTTATTATTTTTTTTCCTATTTTATGGTGAGTGGCATTAGAGATAAAGGAGAAGACAAAAAGTAATCAGATGCACCCTTTTGTTTATGATTATCTAACATTAATCTTTCCAACCAATAAAAAATATTAATAGTGAAATAGAGGTGTAAACATTTAAATTTTTTGAGACTCTACGAGACATGTTCAATTCTAATTGGACTGTACAATATGTGTTCGATTCCAATTAGGGTTCTTAGAGGCTACTCAACCCTAAAATCTAATTCATGTCTATATAAAGGGTACGATATTCCCTTGAAAAGGCATCTTTTGCACATTTCATGGAGTATCATTCGATTATGCAGAGATTGAAGTTGTTGAAGGCGAGCTTGAATATCCTTCTTCCATCCACCAATCGGAGCCATGTTTCTTCTTGTACAACTCTTTGTTTTTCAGGCTTCGTTTAAGCGATCTGGTGAAGTACTTATTCCTGTTGGATGGTCTTGCAATATTGTGATCCCATTTTTGTGACGGAGTGCTCAGTCTTATACTAGTAATGGCCTGAGTTGCTTTATCTCTTGTAATCTCATATGGAACTTGATATTCTTTAGCAGCTTGTCGGACTTATCCAAATGGAGATGGTTGTCCGTGTAGTTCAACCATTCCCATTCTTTTGGCCATATTTCTTTTGGGATACACATATTTTGATGGAAGATAGTCCGTTGAGCTTCATGATATTCGTCTTCCAAGGACAAAATAGAGACGGGAAATTTATTGTCTAGCTTGGACTTGATCGTTGATAATCTTCACAAAACGACGTAACATGAATATCTTAGCCTCGTAGGAATTTTGGAAGCAACGAACCCACCAATATCGTGGTTGGAACCACAGTAGAAATTTTTGAAGAGGTGGTTGGATCCTATCAAAATCCCTAAACAAGTTGCACTTGAACTCCATGAGAATATAGTACTGGTGGCATAAGTACCAAAATAACCATAGGAGTTCCTGGGGGAAATCATCTGCCAATGGTATGAATACATGGCAGAATGGATAATCCGGATGGACTCCGAAAGGCTTGAGGATCGATCCTCCATACTTCCTGAATACTTGGAGTTCATATTACGTCCTTCGTTCTATCATAATTGATGGATCAAAGGGGTCCCCAATTTGAGTAAATAGTTCTGGTGGATACTCCGCCATATATTTTGTAGCTATCCTTGGCTTTTAAACATAAAGATAGAACTGGCGGGTTTTCTTATGCCTTTTTCATCACTGGTTAACTGGAATAATTTTGAGATCGAAGTATATGGCTTGAATTGCTATCAAAAAGCTATTCCCTTAGTTCGTATCTCAAGTCGATCCTTGAGTTGTGTATAGATCTCAAATCCAATGATGAGATCTCTTCCTCGAATTCCTGAACCAAGTAACTTGGTTCTAAATTGTAAACCTTGGAAGAACTCAATTACGACTGGATGTTTTGGAATCAATTTGGTCGTCAAGATTTCCTTCGAAGATGTACTAAAATTCTAGAAATGAGAAATCCATTGATCATCGGGTAGAACTGTCGGGTTAAGGATAGATGACGCGACACTTGTATCCATAAGTGCAATAACCTGTACTGTTTTATCCCAAATGGATAAGTAGATAGGCAATTGAACGTGAAGGGTGTATACCTTCAGTGGACGGTTAACCATTTCCATTTTTACATTGGATACCTGGTACACGTTGTGGCCTGAATCATCATTAGTATCGATATCTTCACCAGCGGTTTCATAGACATCTAATGAGAAGAGAGTTTCGCCCATTGGTTCATCTTCTAAAGAGAAGAGTGATTCAAGATCATCATCTCTACTGAGATAGATTCTGTATGGTAAGTTGTGTCATCGAAGAGCTGAAGAGTCTTGATAGATCTTTTAGATTGGGGGCAATTCTTCGCAAAGTGTCCTGGCTTGTTACAGATAAAGCAATGACCATGTTTCCTGTAATTACTTGGACTTCTTCTCCTAAAAAACTTAGTGCGCCTAGTCAGCCTAGATCGATTATCAGGCGGCCTAGGTAGCTTGAATCTCCTGTATTGCTTGTAGCTTTTTAGTCTTGTTTGACGACTTGAGCAATGGCAATTAGATTTAGTGACAAGATCACTTCAACTGCATGCTCTATCAAGTGCTGGATTATTTTGAACTATCTGTTTCAAGACCGTTATCTTTGTGCAAATACTATCGAGGGCTTGAAAGATCACCCGCCTGATGTAGCCAATATGTGGGACAGTTATAGACTTGAATCTGTCCTTAATGATCATCATTGCATGACATGCTAACATCTTTGGCAGTGATGACACAAACGCTTGCTTCAAGCTGGAGTCTCCACCAAGCTCAAAGTAGATTCTTGTCATCTTTTGGAAATGGATATCAATGATATCTCTATCAAAAAATATACATTTCATTTTGAAGAGCTGTCTTCGCAGCTTTTCTCTTCTTTGACCGGTATCTCCAAAAAATACATCTAGAAGAATGTTCAAATTTTCAGTGAAGTCTTGGGATATGAGGAAGAAGTTCATGTCAGCAACACCTATTGCGGTCCACCAATAACTGAGAATGCTGGAGAACCTCGAAGTAAATTCTAACAGGATCATGTACTTTTCTCGCTCGACTAGATTCATTGTAACCATCCAAGTATAGAAATCTTGGAACCTCTAAGGCCATGTTCATACCTTTACATCGTCGAGATTAAAAGTATGGAACCCAGTCCCAACATTTTTTGTGTTGTTGTCGTTGGTTCTGGTCTCTTTTCCGTAATCGTATCATCTGTCATGACTTCTTGGTCATCATCAACTTCGGAGACATCTGGTTCTTTGTGTTGATTCATGAATATGGGTGGATAGTCCTCTTCATCATATTCTAGTGAGGATTCAACAGTTTCTTCGACACATTCCTGGGAATCATTGCAAGAATCTTCATTATCTTCGATATATCCATCGAAGGGATAATTATCTTCAGCTCAAGTTTCAGATCAATGTCATCAAGATTTTCATCACATCTGAGATAATAATCAATAGGACTGAGATAATCATTAGTTGGACTATCATCCTTTAGAGAGTAAAGTTTGGGTCCTACTTGGTTATGCATAGCCAAGTTCGGATATGAGAAACCATAAGTTTTGAAAAACCAGTCTTCATTATTAGTGATGTCCTTTACCAGGGCATCCCATTCTTTTTCTAAATCTGATTTTTCATTGTCTGAGATCGTTAAGTCATCCACGATTGGACTCAAATCTGCGAAGATGAGGTCGTCGTTTGAGGCATGATAACTTGAGATCATCATAGTGTCTGGGTTTGTAGCTTTCTTGCATTTGGACCTTGCTTGTGCTTTTTCAGCCCACTTTTGAGCAGCCATTTCATCCTTTCTCTCCCACACTAGTTTGGCTATGTCAAACTCTGGTTCCTCCTTTTGTGATTTAGCGACACCAAATGAGAAAGCCGGCTCCGGCGGAGAGTATCGCTGTGAGCATATGGAAAATGGGGTAGACCTAGGAGGTGAGATTTGAGCTCTTCGAGGTTCATGGTTACCATATCTCAACAACTGGATTTGTTACTTTATTGAGGCTACATCACTTTTTTGTTGTTCAATAAACTTGCATAGTGACGTCCCTGGCGGACATATATCGAACTGTATTGTTTGCAACCATTTTTCTAATGCTTTGATTAGTCTGATATGTTGAGTTGATGTTTGTTCCATCTTTTTCTCCATCGGGTTAACTTTATCATGTAGTTTGCCTTGTGTATGAGCAACTCTTCTGATGAATTGTCCGATGCTGGTCAACACTCTATTTTGGCACATAGCATTTTCAGATTGCCAATTGAGTGTTGCCTCTATGGTTCTTGCTGGCATATGTTCTCCCGTTGGTAGAATAACTTTCTTTTGTGGTATTTTTGGAGCATGGCTCAGATTATCCTTTTTGAATGTTTGGTAATCGGGGAAATCATATGTGTGACTGGAGCTTGCAGAGGATATCATAAACAACATTCGGGGTGTAGGCTCATTTTGGGAGGTCTCTTTTTTTGGTGGAGTAGGGAAATGTGGCCAATCTTGGGGTTTATGTGAAACAAGGAATTTATAGTCCTCATCTTCCCATGTGGCTCTTTCATAACAGTATTCATCATACTCTACTTCATCTTCATCATCAGTATCATATTCATCTTCTTGACACTCCGTGTAGTCACAATCTATATCCCATGGAATATGTCCTGTGAAAGGACACTTAAACAAGTATATGCCAAAACCATCATGATGGAAATGTCTTATCCAATCAAGACCGTTCCCAAAAAACTCGGGTATGGATTCAGGATCGAAAGCATCCTTTTCCTCTATATTATTTAAGGGTTGGTACATGTATATAGAGAAGGCAGTTTTATGGAGTTTTTCAGGTGAGAGTGGTCAAAGCTTATAGCGACTATAGTGGGCTCAATGGATTGGAGAGGTTGAGGATGGTCTCTCAACTTCTCATAATTTGTGACCTATGAGTCAGGAAGAACCTTTACAAGTTCTTCTCGAGCTATTTGACTTGGCATCTGGGTACACTGAGTTGTTCCATTGGTGGCATCTATATTTAAGAACAAAGCATCTTGGCCACCTGGAAGAGATAGGTCCATAGCATGGTTTTGGACTCTCCAAGCTAGCTGATAATGAAGAGTTGCCTGTATGGCATCTCTAGCTTGAGAAGCTCCAAGTATTTGGACCTGTATCTTCAACGCTTCTATCAGATACGGATCATGTAGGGGGATCATGTAGGGACATGTTAAAGTTGGGGAATATCGTGACAAACACAGTCCCGACGTTGAGAGTTATTTCTGATGTACCCAAATTTGAATGTTGGTACTCATTGTATCTAGTATCTAGAAGGGAAAGATGTGCCACAACGAGCTGGACCTTTCTTCCGTGATACGTTAATGCAACTCTAACAGCACCAAAATGGATATGGGTAAAACCCAGGCTTTTCCACTTTCGCAGAAAATCCTCTGGTATCTGCAAAGTGATAAAATGTTCCTCTTGATTTTCAAGAATAGGGTGCTGGTCAAGTTTTGATATAGCAACATATTCTTTAACTTCTTTTGGCTTTTGTTGGACCAATGAGCGAATTTGCATCCAAGGATTACGTGACTTTTTTACAAAAGCCGAATATAGGCTTAGTAATGGTAGATATGTGGATGATATCTTATTTTCATGTGGTAACACATCTACTTCGTAAAGGTAGTCGTATTTACACGACAACGTTGTACTCAGAGTAGGAAACATGTTTACCTTGGCTAAGGATTTACATAGACTAGATGCAGACGGAAAAGACACAGATTTACATGAAGTGGAAGACGACGGTAAAGACTCTGACACAGACATATTTTTGTAGTTTTTTGAACTATAAAGACTCAGACAAATATTTGTTCTAAATTCTAAGAAAAGACTCAAACTATTTGTCCTATTATGTAAGGAAAGACACTACAACTAATAAGAATTAGGAGCAGGACCGCCTAATATCAAGGATGTGGAAGGCCATCAAGGTCATCTTTACCCGCATTTACCCCAAGCAGGAGATTCCCCCAGTCACCCTGGAGAACTTTCTGGATTTTCCATTCTTTAGCAAGGGGTGGACAGAAAATCATGCCCTAGAGGATCTCGAGTCTGAGTTGGAAGCCTCCCTCCCCTCTTTTGGATATGTTAAAACTTATTTTTGAGTTTGCACCAGTTGGGCATGAAGACATCTTTTTCTGCTTTCCTTTATTTTAGTTAGCACGTGTATGCTTGTTTTAACTACTTGATTACCGATATTATATGCTATGGTTGTTTTAGGATGCATTCCTGTTGTTTCCGCATTGGTATGGAATGGAAAAATATTGTGATTTAAATGTTCTGAAAAAAGGCAAAAAAGGGGAAAATAGGGCAGGGGATTTATCTTGCCTTACCTTCTATAGCAAGGGATACACCTGTATAGCGACTGCTGCTACAGCAGTAAAATTCCCGCTATAACGGGAGTGCTTTAGAAGACAAGTCCCGCTATGGAGGGCCTAGCGAGTTCATCCCAGAAATTTATAATTGTGCAAAGTTCCTCCCTCACCCCATCCTCCAATTTCCAAAATATTACCGACTCTTGGAAAGCATTCATGCTTTTAGAATAACCATAAGATCATTCCTAGACATGTCTAATACAGGTTTTGCATCATGGTCTTGAACATAATCCCAAGATCATACCCAACAATACATAATAAGATCTTAACCCCAGATGATCATAAAATTTTTAGGATCATATTACACCAAACATGTTCAGTTAATCACATAAAAATGAATCATTAAATCATAATACATAATCAAGTTACGACCCTTCCCTATCCACAATATCACTGAATTTCAAGCAGGTATATTTCATAGTATTTTAGTCATTTAAGAAATGTCATGCACATAATACTCAATCATCAGGTTTATCCAAAAATTAATCAGGCTCATTACATTCTATTCGCATCATAGATTACCATTAACTGGTAAGTCATGTATTCACATGAACTTTAAGTCCAAATATCAATGGGAACCTTCCCGGTTCCAACTTTCATTACTTGCATCCCTTCAGCCGTGTCAATAACATCCAATTTACTCAATCGAGATACCAATTGTAATCCAGAGATACCAATTGGACTCAAATCAAAAAAGAAGCGACAGACTGTATGAAAGTAGTGAAGAAGTGAGAAAAACTCCTAGAATTCATCATAGCCCCTGAAGATTAAATGCGAACATCAACACACAAATCCTTATGACTCTATTCGACATTTGCTTTTGTACTGAGAGATCGATAATCTAAGCTCTAATACCAAATTTTCACAACTGACCCCATCAGACCGTGTAGGCACCTACTCTAACACCTAGATACGAGAACCCTTTCCCTTAATTAAAAACAGGCATGCGGAAATTAATAAAACATAAGAATCTCTTTAATAATAAGAAATAATCCTGAAAACTCAAGTACAAGAATCATTTTTTTACAATTAACTGTAAAACCCTCCCATGGAACTAGTCTTAATATGTACAAGAGCTACTATGAGAGTATATTTATAACAGAAAATATGACAAATCTCTAGCATTTAACATGCCATCACGGTCCACAGAAAAGCCACCCCAGCATTTTAACACACCAACATGGTCCCTCAAGGACCAACGTGTAACAATCCTATCATAAAAAAGTAAACTCGGTACTCTCATAGAACAAAACACATACCAAATTTTAGCGTACCGGTGTGGTACCCGTTCAAGTTATTAATGTACTGGTATGGCACCCATTTCAATAATAATATGTACCGGCGTGGTACCCGATCTAATAATTATATGTATCAGTGCGGTAACAGATCAAAAAATAGTACGTATCGGCATGATATCCAATTCGTTAATAATATATATGAGCGTGGTACTCGATCAAATCATCAAACACACAACACAATCACAACCATTAGGTATATCAAACACACTTGTACACCAAGTAAACACATTCATCACATATGATTAACAACTTTTACCATTTCATATCATGTTCTTTCCGTTTCCCATAATCATATATCATGCATGCAATACTAACAAAATAGTTGACAAGAACATATAGCATAACTGGTAAAACAAACAGTCATCACCTACCTAAGGAAACTCCTTCCTAAATAATTCCTGATCGTAATCCGACTACTCACAATTACCCTTCCCAGAATGACACCTAGAAAACATTATAGTGACAACAATAACAAACCAAGCCCACCATCAATCTAAACCACAATTAACCACACATTAGACCATGTAGACTCCATGCCTGAAGACCAATGCATAATATCTCGTGACAATCTATAAGATGTTATATACAAAAAAAGGTCTAACTCCTCAGCTAAGAAAACCGAGCTTACCTGGACTCCAACCAACTGTTGAAGAACTTTTAGCACCCACTTTCTGCTCCATGGGGGCGAATGTTGACGAACATAGACCAGGAATCCTTGGATTTTAGCCTTCCTTACACTGAAACCACTTCCCTCCATGGTTTCCAAACTAAGAGTGGCTTAAGAGAATTTTTGGAGCCACCCTCATTGGTTTTATTCATGAAATGTGGAAGGAAAAATAAAATATAACATTTTATCTAGGTTATGATTCTATCAGCCCCGCTATATCAGCCATGCAGGCATTATAGCGGTAGGATTCCCGCTACGGCGGAATGATGTCAGCCCGGATCAACTAAAATTTATATCAAATTTTGTCATGTACTAGAGTTTTAAAATGCAACTAATTTCAAGAATTTTCGGGACTTCGTATGAGGTGTCTTGAATAACGACGGATTCGACCATTACAGGTATGATGGTCATAAAAAATGTATTTGATAAGGTATGATCATATTACATATTTTTATATTATATGTACATGTACTATATATATATATCTAACCACCTTAATTAAATTGATCATTTTTGCATGTTTGGATAGTTATAATATTTGAAATTTAATTTGTTGTTCTTTAATATAAACAACTATCCAAGAAACTATATATATATATATATATATATATATTATTATATATCGAACCTTGAAGATGAATTATTGATTAATTGTATATGTACGGTGCAATTATACTCGACTAAACATCGACGTTCAATTATTAACATTCAACGTACATATGTAAATATGAGTTAGTAATAACTTGTTCAATATTTTATGTATTGTTGCATTTATTACGCAAAGTTTTTTATCAATAATAAAAAAAATATTATATATAAAGATTACATAGAGATAAAATTTTATTAAATGCTACTCCCAAAAATATTGAAAATAAAAAGATTTCAACAATCCTAATATTATAATTATATTTGATGCATGTTTCTCGATCATAGACCATAAAAGTGTCATTTGGTAAAAGAAATAAAACTGATAGTTGAGATATTTATAAAGCATTGAAATAGAAAAATATTTATGCAATCAAAATAAATTTAATAGATTATAACAAATTACTAATTCCATCTTTCAAATTATAAATGCTAATCAACATGAACATATAATTTTTTTTAAGTGTGAAAAATCTTTAAACACGATTAATCCATGCATAAAATATAAAATTCATCTATAAACCATGGATTGATTGAAGTAATGATTTCAATAATATAATTTATATGAATTCACTATAATTTAAGATATTTATTTATTTGATACTTGATAATAGTATATGTAATATTATTCTTGTACAAATGTAATCGAGTAAAGTCTTGACGTCATAATTTTAAAAACAACAAGAGGAGAGAAAAATTAACCTTAACTCTGTATATATTATATCAGTATACCTTATTATATTATTTTAAGAAGATTTGATTATTAGTCTTTTACAAACTTATTTTTGTTTTACAATTTAATACTTTGCATATTTTAAAGTAAAAACTGAGTCATAGAAATTTTTTTGAAGAGAGAAATATTAGAGAAAATAAAACAACATATAACAAGGACCAGATTCTCAAATCGAAGAACAATAAAAATGATGAAATTGAAAAAGGTCCATATCAAGCAAGCAAGAGAAGCATCATTTTTCATGACTACAAACCTAAAATTCTTTGCTGGTCATACTAAAAACTAAAACAGAATCATGACTAGAAGACAAAACTTGTAGTGGAGAGGGAAAAAAGATCCATTCCTCTTGTAATTTTCATCCCCTTTTAGGTGTAAGAAGTAACTCTTTGAAGTTCTTCAAATCTCATGAGAATATCTTCTTTCACGTTCTCCTCCTAATCACCATTACCTTTGTTTTCCACAACCAAAACAACCTTTTTATTTTTACTCTCAATTTCAAGCATAGGCATAGTTGGTCTAACTGGAAAAGCATCAGATCTTGAATGCTTAGCACGTTTTGATGAGGACGATGATGCATTCAAGCTTAATTCTTTAGAAACAATATTTATGCCTTTTGGAAGCTTGAATTTGGAACCATTATTGCAACCTACAAAATATCTATTGTTGGTGGGTGGATTATGATTGTGTTCACCATTATAGGACACCAAGAAAATGAAAATGTTCTCATCCTTTGGGCTTTTTTCAATTGTTTTCTTCACTTCACAGAGTATTGAAGCACTACACCTAAAGTAATTCAATTTCTGTCAGATACACTCAAAATAATAATTAGGACTGGTCAAATAATATATGTGTATACACCATAAATAATTTTTACTACTTTTTGAAATAAATGTTTAGACCGGAACGATACTTTCTATCTCATGAAAGAAAATGTTAAAGAGCGAAAACCTTGGAAATGGAGAACCTTTGATATGCTTATGACTGTACTTTTGTCAATTCCACGTATCAAGTACACACTAATATCCCAATTATCATCCCCCATTTAAGATTATATCGCTCTCAAAGAAAACATCTTTAACATCTCTTACAAGCACATTTTTTAATTTTTAAGATTTTATTGCTCGTTCCCCATTTTTCGCAATATATATATATATAGATATGTGTGTGTGTGTGTGTGCGTGCGCGCGCGTGTGTGAAAATAGAGAATGAGCAAGAAAATCTTAAATATTCAAAAATGTGCTTGTAAGTATATATATATGTGTGTGTGTGTGTGTGAGAGAGAGAGAGAGAGAGAGAAAGAGAAAATAGAGAATGAGCAAGAAAATCTTAAATATTCAAAAATGTGCTTGAAAGGGATGTTAAAGATGTTTTCTTGGAGAGCGGAGTCGGGACAAATAATCCAAAGAGGGGGATGTCTTATGGAAGAAATAACAGGGTGAAAGAAAAGTTTTTGTCGGTTGAAAATTAGAAATCAATATTTAAGATGAAGAAAACTGAACCAAAATTTCTTATTATATAGAGAAATTAAAAGGGGTACCTACCATCCATCGCGCATCCACATATACTAAGTAGTTAATGCATATTTAATATTTTTATCCATTTTACGGGGAGTGAATTAGCAATAAAAGAGAAAAGAAAAATAATTCCATGTATCCATTTTCTTAATATTATCTAATATTTAATCTTCCCAACCAAAATCTTAAATAGTTAAATAGAGGTTGCCTATGACACGAAAATTTGCAATTTCCATATTTTTGTATGTCCTTTGACTTTGCAAGAATAGCAAAGTGGGACCAGTACTTACAATCAATATTTTGTTGTGACAAATATGTTTGGTGCATCATAACCACAACACATAAAAAGATGTCACAAACTCTGATGAAGCAACAACTTATGCAACAAATGATTCGAAATTTTAGATATTGTAATGTATTGAAAAGGGAAACTACATGTGTTTCAAAACATTGAATCAACACTCGAAAGGTTATTAAATGCAAAAGCCTACAAAATTAGGTCAAAATATTCTACAATGCATAAAATATTTTGTGTTCACGTAAGAATTTTTTCACAACCTCGATCGTCGTGAGTGACATCAACACTAAACAACCTAGTGGAAAAACCAAATACTAACCTGAAATCAACCCAACACCATTTAAACAAGAGAACTTCATCATATAAAAGCAATAAAAATATTTTAGTCAAATAAAGAATTGAGTCCCCATAAACTCAATCCAATAGTCAAAAAAATAGTTAACGTAGAAAACAACCCCTAGAACTGAAAGTCATCATACCAAAACTCGAAACAATAAAAATTGGGGATGCAACCCTGAACTATTAAACATAAATCTAAGATTTAATGTCTTTGTCTATGAAGATGGACAACAAAATGTAAAAGAACGGATGATAGCCTAGAAGATGTAACTCAACCTTTGATTAAGAATCATGCGTCTCTTATCTGAAGACTCGAATCAGCCAATAGAAGATGCCTTGTACTCACGGATAAAAGGACATGTTAAATATAAGTACACAAACCATAGTGTACTGGTAGGATCACACTCTCAGTCCAAGATACAAATTACAATTTAAATTTACTTGGTCATGCATCATTATGTTTTTCAAAGGTTTAGCATATTTCACGTTTATGTTTATGCATGTTTCCTATAGTCAGTACATTCAAAATACTTACACATATATCTCATGTGCCCATATTATTTCATATTATAGGGTCTAACGTTCCTTTATCTGGCCGTGACTAGTTGGATTGATCAGCAGCTTATAGAGTTTTGGTGAGTCCTCATGTTTTGGAAACCTTGCCACCATGTGTCTTTTATCGCTTCCGATCACTTTTGTTTTTAGACTTCTTTCGTGAGCTAGGGATTTTTCATAGTCACATCTATGATATAGAGGCTGGTTGTCAAACTTAATATGTTTCCGCTTCTGAGTTCTTTGTACTATAATTTTTGTATCATATATGATGTTGAGGTTGAGTCTTATATTTTACTTTCATGCTTTATTTTCTTTTATTTTTATAATAGTTTCATGTTCATGTCAAGTGACTTGTTTAGGGTCTCTCGAGGTCCTATTTTCCATGTCATGTCTAGGAGTAGTTTGGGTCATGACAAAATTGATATTCAGAGCACCAAGTTATAAAGGTTCTAGGGGTCGGACAAGACGCGTCGAGCAGAATCTTATTCATAAGTGTCAAGAACACTATATTTATGAATAAAAGGCTACAAGATGTTTTAGGAAACTTCACTTCTTTCATTACTCTAAAGTTGTGCGATAGAGTTGAACTCTATAAGGGTCTTCCTGATAACTCTTTTTCTATGCATTTTTAGAATATACTTCCAAGAAGAGCTCTGTTGAGAAGGAATGCTTATTACAATGTGGAGCCCAAAGTTCCTTAAGCTCCAGCCGATCCTTTGGCTGAACAAGTCTCACATGTTGTGCTTGGGGCTATTTTCTAAGTGTTGGCCCAAGCTATGACCACAAAAGCAATAGGGAGGTTGCAACTATTGTGAACCCAACTGTGGGTGCGGTGGTGACAAGGGTTCAAGACTTCATAAGGATGAATCCTCTGTAATTTCATGGTTAGAAAGTTGATGAGGATCCATAAGAGTTAATTGAGGGAATCCAAAAGATTGTGGACATTATGGGAGTAACTCCGATGGAGATGGTGGATTTGTCCACTTATCAATTAAAATAGGTTGCGAAAGTTTGGTATGATCAATGGAAGGAAGAAAGGGCTTTGGGTGCAAGTTCCTCGGATTGGGACAAGTTCAAAGGGGTGTTTTTTTGATTGGTTCTTTTCCCTTGAAATGAGGAAATCTGAAGTGCAAGTATTCATAAACTTGAGTCAAGACAAAATGAGTGTGAAGGAGTACTAATTGAAGTTCACTCAATTGTCTAAGTATACTCTGACAATAGTTGTCAACTCTAGGGCACTAATGAGTAAGTGTTTTACTGGGGTATCGAAATTGGTGGTCAAATAATGTCAAACCGCCATCTTTATTAAGGAGATAGATATTTCAAGGTTGATGACTCATGCCCAAAAAATCAAGGAGGAAAAGCTTAAGGAGAAGGCTAGGTTGTCCAAGAGGTCAAGAACAGATGGTGGTGATTTCGGTATCGACAAAAGTTCTCTGGTCCAAATCTATCTAGTTCTCCAGTTAAAAAGTTCAACAAGGATAAGGTGTTTAGCCATAAGCCTCAAGGAGGTGGATCTAGTTGATCTTCATTCCCTGCTTGCCAAAAGTGTGGAAAGAACTATCCTGGGAGATGCTTAGCTAGTACCGATGATTGCTATGGTTATGGTAAGAGTGGTCATAGATTGAGGGATTGCCATTCACTTGTTGCCAAGGGTAGAGATGGTAGATAGGTTTAGCCTAGTTTTCTTCTTGTCGCTTGACTTAACAGTGTGCTTTTTTCGATTCTGGTGGTGCTCCTCATCAGAATAGATTCTATGCTCTTCAGAATTGACATGATCATGAGGATTCTCCAAATGTGCTGACTGATATGTTACGAGTCTTTCAGTTTGATGCTTACGCCATGCTCAATCTAGGTGCTACATTATCTTTTGTGACTCCTTATGTGGCTATGAAATTTGATGCTCGTCCTTCTTTTAGAACCCTTTTTCAGTTTGCACTCTAGTTGGTGATTCTATTGTTGCTAGAAGAGTCTATAGAAATTGCCCAGTTTTAGTTTCTCATAGAGTCACTCTAGTTGATCTTGTAGAGTTAGACATGATAGATTTCGATGTTATTAATGGGGTGTATTGGCTTTATTCTTGTTATGCTTCAATAGATTGTCGAAACTGATTGGTAACATTTCAGGTTCCAAATAAACCTATCTTAGAATGGAAGATTGGAAATTCAGCGCCTATAGGTCGGTTTATTTCATGCCTAAAGGCTAGGAAAACGATTTTGTAAAGGTTGTATCTATCATCTTGTTCAATTTAGGGATGTGGATTCTGAAACACTTATTCTTGAGTCAGTTCCAATTGTTAATGAGCTTCCAGAAGTATTTCTCAATGATCTTCCAAGGGAAATAGACATTGGAATTGACCTTCTTCCTGATATGAAACCTAACTCTATTCCTATAGCTTCAACAAAACTTAAGGAGTTAAAGGATCAATTGAAAGATTTGTTGGGTATGGGTTTTATTAGACTGAGTATATCACTATGGGGTTCTTCGGTGTTATTTGTTGGGAAAAAGGATGGTTTGCTCTATATGTGTATTGACTACCAGTAATTGAACAAGGTCACAGTGAAGAATAAATATCCTATTCGAAGGATAGATTATTTGTTTGATAACTTCCATGGTGCAAGTTTCTTCTCAAAAATTGATCTCCGATCGGGGTATCATCAATTGAGGAAAATAAAGAGTGAAATTTTGATGATGGATTTTCAAACTAGGTATAGTGACTATGAGCTCTTGGTGATGTTGTTTGGATTGACTAATGCCCCAGCGGCTTTTATGGATCTCATGATAGAGTGTTCAAGCAATACCTTGACATGTTTGTGATTGTGTTTATGGATGATTTTTTTTTTACTCATGGAGTGAGGATGAACATGTTGATCACCTAAGAATAGTTTAGAAAATCCTAAAGGATCGTCATATGTTTTCTAAGTATTGCAAACATGAGTTTTGGTTGAGGTCTGTTGCTTTACTGGACTATATTGTTTCCCATAAATGTATTAGAGTTGATCCTAAGAAAATTGAGGATGTTAAAAACTGGCCTAAACTTCTTTCCCCATTAGATATTCAGATTTTCTTGGGTATAGCCATTTATTATAGAAGGTTTGTGGAAGGATTTTCCTCTATTTTTTTGCCTTTAACTATGTTAACTCGGAAAAAACTAAAATTTCAATGGTTGGAAGCTTGTGAGAAGAGCTTCCAAGAGTTGAAGCACAGACATACTTCAGCCCAGTTTTGATGGTACCGAAAGGATCTGATGGGTGTGTGGTTTATCATGATGCTTCATGGATTGGTCTTGGTTTTGTATTAATACAGCATGATAAGATAATTACTTTTGCCTCAAGGAAATTGAAGGTGCATAAAAGAAATCATCCGACTCATAATTTGGAGTTAGTGGCGCTGGTTTTTGCTTTGAAGATTTGGAAAAATTATCTCTATGGTGTTCACGTGGATGTATTAACCAATCATAAGAGTTTGCCATATGTATTTAAGAAAAAGTATTTGAATCTTAACCAAAGAAGGTGGCTTGAATTGTTGAAAGACTGATATGAGTGTTTTTTATCATCTAGGTAAGGCAAACGTGGTTGCCGATGCTCTTAGCTGATTATCGATGAGTAGTGTTGCTCACATTAATGATGGTAAGAAGGGGTTAGATTGTTCTTTTCATAGACTAGCGCGTTTGGGTGTTCGCTAGGTTGATTCTGAGGATGGTGGTATCACTGTTAAAAGTGGCTCATAATCTTCTCTTGTCTCAGATGTTAAAGCTAAGAAAGACCTTGATCCGACTATGGTTGATTTGAAGAAAGTGGTTTCCAAAAAAGCTATTGAGGCTTTCTCCCAAGGGAGAGATGTGGTGCTTCATTACCAAGGTCGGTTATGTGTTTCGAATGTTGATGAATTGAGGCATTAGATTTTATTGGAAGCTTATAGTTCTCGGTATTTTATTCACCCGAGAGCCACCAATATGTGTCATAATTTGTGGGAGGTCTATTGGTGGAATGGAATGAAAAAGGATATTGTGGGGTTTGTGGCTAGGTGTTCTAATTGTCAACAAGTGAAAGTTGAGCATCAGAAATCGGGAGGTTTGGCTGAAGACATTAGCATTCCTACATGGAAGTGGGAAGATTTGAATATGGACTTCATTACGGGATTACCTTGTACTCGTCGGCAATTTGATTCTATTTGGGTAGTTGTGGACCGAATGACTAAGTCGGCTTATTTTCTTCCATGAAGACCTTAATTTCATCCAAATACTATGCTAGGCTCTACATTCAGAAAATGGTGAAGTTACATGAAGTGCCTTTATCCATTATAACTGACAGAGGTACTCAGTTTACATCTCAGTTTTGGATATTGTTTCAGAAAAATCTTGGTACTCAAGAGAAATTTAGTACGAATTTTCATCCTCAAGAGAAATTTAGTACGAAAAATCTTGGATCACTATGGACTTTGTTGTGGGTTTACCTACCACTGTGGGTGGTTATGATTCTATTTGGGTGGTTGTTGATAGACTGACTAAGTCCGCTCATTTCATTCCATTTCAGGTGAAGTATACAGCGTAGAAGTTAGCTCATCTCTACATCAGTCAGATTGTTAGACTTTATGGGGTACCGATATCTATAGTCTTGGATCAGGGTTCTTTGTTCACCTCAGATTTCTAGAGAGCTTTACAACATGGTTTGGGTACTCGGCTTTATATGAGCACATGCCTTTCACCTTTAGACGGATAGTCAGTATGAGCGGACTATTCAGGTGCTTGAGGATATGCTTCGTGCTTGTGTGATTGACTTTGGAGCTAGGTGGGATCAGCAATTGCCCTTAGCGAAGTTTGTCTACAACAACAACTATCATTCCAGCATTCAGAATTCCACTTTTGAGACGTTATATGGCAGACAGTGCAGATCGCCGGTTGGATGGTTTGATTCGGTGAAGATGGATTCCTTAGACACTACTTTCTTAAAGATGCCATGGATCAGGTTCGTTTGATTTAGAGTAGACTATTGACTGCTCAGAGTCGACAGAAGAGTTATGTCGATCGGAGAGTCCGAGACCTAGTAACCATGGAGAGAGATCATTTTGGCTCCGAGTGTCACCCATGAAGAGTGTTATGCGATTCGGGAAGAAGGGCAAGCTTAGCCCTAGATTCGTCGGCCCTTTTGAGATCTTGGACTGGGTGGGAGAAGTGGCCTATAGGTTGGCCTTACCACCTAGCTTGTCAGTTGTGCATCCCGTGTTTCATGTCTCTATGCTTCGAAAGTACATCCCGGATGAGTTGCATGTGATTACACTCGATTCTGTGGAATTGGGTCCTGATTTGACTTATGAGGAGGAGCCTACAACTATTCTTGATAGACAGGTCCACAAGCTTAGGACCAAAAGGAGATGGCTTCAGTGAAGGTGCAGTGGGGTCACCATTCAGCTGGAGAGGCTACCTGGGTGTCTGAGTCTGACATGCGGGCCAGATATCCACAGTTTTCAAGGCTTCAAGTACTTTCTTTTACTTTATGTACGAGGACGAACATAGCTTTTAGTGGTGGATAATGTAATGACCCTGAAGGTCAATTTTGGTAATTTTTGTAAAATGACAATTTTACCGTTCCCAAGAGTTGCCCCGAGTCATGTTTGACTGATATCCGAAGTTGGTTTTGTGAAATTCTTGTTAAGTTGTGATTTTTGGAAAAAATTGAATTCTAAAGGCTTAAGTTGTCAAAATGTGATTTTTGAGGTCATTCAAAGTTTCGGGTCTCGGATGGGAATTCCGTCGATTCCATCAGCTTCGGAATGTGGAATTTGGTCTAGGCGAGTTGACGGAATCAGTTTTAGGGTTGTATCGTGGATTTGAGGCCTTGAGTTGGAAAATTGTGAAGTTTTGATCATAGAGTTGACTTTGGTCAACATTCGGAGATTGGATCCTTGGAATTTGATTCCGACAACTCCGTTGGATTCGGGGGATGATTTTAGGCCTAGGGGTGGCCTTGGTTGAATTTTTGGAGGTCCCGAGCTTGTTTTGAGTTGTTGAGGCTTAAGTTAGGGTTATTGTGCTTTATCGGGTTCCGGGTGAAGGAGACCTTGAATCCAAATTTCGACAGTTCCATTGAGTCCGAAACGTCGAATTTAGTAGGGTTGCATATCTGGTTTGTGTGCACGGGGTTCCAAACGAATCCCGAGGGTCCATTCGGAGACTTGTTTGATTTCTGAGTTTGTTGTTTTTCCTGTTATCTGGTGCCAGTTGCCATGGCCTCCGCTTTCACGGAGGGTAGTTGCCCGCTTTCGCGGAGTGTCATGTGTTGAACCTCCACGTTCGCGGAGGGTTGGGTGCTGAACCTCCGCGTTCACAGAGTGGGTCCCGCATTCGCGAAGGGTTGGGTGTTGAACTCCGCATTCGCGAAGGGTTGGGTGTTGAACTCCGCATTCGCGGAGCTTCTAGTGCGTTCGCGGAGGGTTTGGTCTCCGCATTCGCGAGCTAAGTGAGTCGTATTCGCGGAGAACAAAATATGCCTGAACAGTGTAAAATTGGGAAATGTCCTATTTTCACCATTTTCAACATTTTGATGCTTGGGAAGGCGATTTGAAAGAGGAATTTTCGTGGAAACCTTGTGGGTAACTGATTTTAACCTTAAACCTTGATTACCCATTGATTCTATCATGATTTCAATTTGAAAATGGGGTTTTTAAAGTGAGTTTTTGATTGAACTTCGAATTTGTGATAAAATGGGAATTGTGGATTGATTTGAATTCCTTTTTCAAAATGGTTTTCACTATTGGGTTTCTAATACCTTGAGGATCATTTTCATGTAAGAAATTTCGGATTCAAACCTTGTTTTCAAAATCGGATTTTTTGAGCCATTTGTACCCTTTTTCCCGAATTTCGTGTTCTTCATGTTGTTGGTTTCGAAATTTGATTGTCATTCATAATTTGTATAGATTGTGTTGCCTTGAATTGCTTTCGGAAAGGAAAAGCTCTGGTTTTTAATTGATTGTGAATTCGGTTAAGGCAAGTGGACTTCAAAAACTTTGCGAATCTTGTAATATTATGGATTTCTCCATCTTGATTGTGTTGGGTAATGGGATTGAGGTATGTGTTGAATTCTTGAATGAAGCAATCTAATTTAATCAGCGGGTTCAATAAAAATTGCTATGTGTGCTAAAGTGCTAGGCCAAAGTGTGATAGGTCGTGATATTGATATTGAAGTGTAATTGATTAAATGATATGATAGTCTTGACATGATTGTGGAATTGATGAATATGTCTTTTGCTCATTGTGGTTTATGGGACTAGACTTGAAATTCTTGCTTAGTGATTAATACTACTTGTGATGAAAGGAATAGTGAAATGGAGACTAGGCAATTGATCTTGTTATGAATGATGTATTCGATGATGTTGATATATTGTTGATAGTGTGACGTGATTGCATTGATATGAATTGCGTTGTGATTGTGAGCACTATCATTCTTCTCATTATTTGTGTGAACATGCTTGTGTGCATTGGTTCTGGAAACACTATGATGAGACACTTTGATGATATATGCCGATGGGAAATGGTTCCGGCGAGTGATGATATATGCCGATGGGAAATGGTTCCGGTGAGTGATGATATATGCCGATGGGAAATGGTTCCGGCGAGTGATGATATATGCCGATGGAAAATGGTTCCGGCAATGCCGATGGGAAATGGTTCTGGCGATTGATGATATATGCCGATAGGAAATAGTTCCGGCGGATACATGGTCCATGTGTGGCCCCCATGGGTTCCCGTCTGAGATTCAGTGGATGTGTCTCGTAGGATAGACATGCATCATTCTACTTGTCATTGCATTGCATTGTCCTACTCTTGATATTGTGATGTCGAGGTTTCTGCCGGCGATATTATGATGCCGAGGTTTCTGCCAGGGATGTTGTGATGCCGAGGTTTTTGCCGGCGATGTTGTGATGCCGAGGTTTCTGCCGACGATGCTGTGATGCCGAGGTTTCTGCCGGCGACTGTGATGCATGCATGAACATTGCATGTGCATCAACATTCATGCATATTATTGAGTGTTGAACATGATTCTTGTGATTAACTTTGTGATTACTTGTGAGATATGTCTTATGATTCTGAACTGTGACTATGGAGTTGTGTAAGTATGCCTTGTGACTCTGGGATTGATATACTTGATACTGATGTGAGTTAATTCAGTGATGTTGTTGAACTGTTGTTCACCTATGTGTTATTTGAACTGTAAATTGGAATCGATTAGGTTGGGTTGATTTTCTGTGTAGGTTGTAGTTATCGGAGGTTCGGTTGGAAGTAAGGGATTCGTGATTTTAATAGATTTGCCTTGTTTTATTAGTCGATTTGCTGGGTACCGTGTGGTTTGGTACTCACCCTTGCTTCTACACTTGTGTAGGTTCCGAGCCCGGACCGTGATCTAGTTCTCTCTTCTTCTTACCCCGAGGCTTTTGAGGAAACTTGAGAGGTAGTTGTTTGATGTTGGCGATCTCTCTTGACCTTTTATTTTATGTCTTGTTCTACTCGAGATACAAAGACTTTGAGACTTGTACCTTTCTATTTCAACTTCTGTATTAGTGGCTTGTATATGTGACAACCAGTCTTGGGTTGGTTTTAAGTTTGAAGTCTTCGCTTGATTATTCCTCTTCTTCTTTTATGCTATTTCCGTTTGTTGGGTTTTCGACTGACTTGTCCTGGTGGGATAGGACAAGTGCCATCACACTCGATTTTTGGGTCGTGACACCAAGTACTACGACATGCATCACGAGTAGTATGTTGAGTGTACAGCCTATAATGAAACTCATAAAAAATTCCAGAGAGCCCCCAAATATGTCCTAGGTTCCACAATTGACATTACATTCGTAGGTTGATAGAGAGTACTTTGACGTGTTGAAAAGTTTAGAGGGTCCTAATAGTAACCTAGGCAACCATGAGTCAAACCACGACTCGTGGTACCAAAGTAGGAGTTGTATAGTGACTCGTGGGGCACCATTTTCAACAATTTAAAAAGGGTTTTCTAGGGTTATTTTCATCTTTTCCATATCTTCCTAAGCCAAATACATAATTTTTAACCTCAATTAAGGGAGTTTAACATATTAAACACTCATTTTTTTTCTCTTATATTACTCTCTCAACCCAATAAACACATAACATACCTCAAGAAAGACTAAGTCCAGGGTTCCAAGCTTTCCAACTAAGCCCATCTCCGAAACAATTGTCATGCAGGTATGTAAAGCTATTATAGTATGAAAATTAGTTCTTATCACAAGCTCCATCTATATTTTAAGTTGATAAGATCAAAGCTAGTTTTTACCTAGAAGTACATAAATTTAAATTTCCTCTAATTCGAATTTCTTTTTGTTGAATTTTACTATTGAAACTATTGTATTTCATATTCATTGGTGATTCTTTATTAATTGGTCATGCTTATTCTACCACATGAATCCTTTTTGCTAAGTTATCTGAAAAACCTTGTTATAGTAATCACGAATAAAGTAAGTTTCAAGCTATCAAAGAATCATTTCAAGAAAGAGTTCAAAAAAGTATATTTAGCATCAAGTGCATTATTTCAGAAAGAAAAAAAAATTAAGTTCCCTTTTTAAAAAAGCAAAGCTAATTCTAAAGAAAATAAAGCTCAGTTCTAATGAAGTATTTCTTAGCATAAAC
The DNA here is from genome assembly GCA_018342035.1 of Solanum appendiculatum. Taxonomy (NCBI): domain Eukaryota; kingdom Viridiplantae; phylum Streptophyta; class Magnoliopsida; order Solanales; family Solanaceae; genus Solanum; species Solanum appendiculatum. Next base: position 28,482 of record JAGDQO010002054.1, read on the forward strand.
TCAAAGGAAAAAATTATCAGTTTTTCCTATATTGGGACCATTTTTTCAATTAAATGGGACATCATAAAGTTTTTTAGCATTTATTAATTATTTGAGAGTACTATTGAGGATCGAATTGGGAAAGGATTCAGATAATCCAAACCCTAGAAGTGCATCGCCAAAATAGGATTGGATCATATCGTTGATTCAGGTGATTCCTGAGAAAGCCTTAGGTAAGGGATCAGAGATTGGATCCATTAGTTAAGTTTTTTTCTTCGCCCTGGCAAGGTATAGGATGGATATGGCAACATGGCCAAGTGTCATGGCCCAAAAATGGACGTGGTCACACTTGTCTTATCCCACCAAGACAAGTCAGCCTAAAACACAAAAAATACGATGAATGCGAAAGTAAAACAATAATAAGAGATTAACACCATATAATAAAGTGAAAATCATAATCAACTTAAATAACCCCCCAAGACTTGGCTGTCACGTGCATAAGCCTCCAATGTACTACAATAGAAATTAAGAAAATACAAGTCTAAATTCATTATTTATAGAATAGAACAAGCCCTTATATAGGAGTAAGAGGACCCACCGAGAAACAAGAAGCTACCTCTCAACTCTCCACAGTAAGCCTCGGACGAAAAAGGGGAGAGCAATCACGAGAATCCAGGCTCGTAACCTAGTCAAATTACGACTTTTCTCTTCATTAAAGCCTCTGAACAATCCCCAATCTAGTCAAATATGTAATCTATGTGAGTATTAGTCCATAAAGAATATTTTTAGTTCTAGACAAGCTGCAAAAAAAAAATTTTTTTTTTTAAAAAAAATGAAAGCGGACAAATATTACTCAAATATTATTGTACTAAAGAACGTCTTGTGTAACTTATTTTATGATTCACGCGCCAAATCTAAAAAGTTAATAACATAATCATTAATACACTATTGGTTATTACTTATTACTTTAAATTTTTGAATTTTTTTTTATATAAGCGACTTACCATGCAGCATGCATGTTATTGTACTAAAAAAATGTCTTGCTAAACTGTTTTACAACTCACGTGCCTATTCTAAAAATATTAATGAAAAATCATTAATTGCACTATTGGTTACTTTAAATTTTAAGATCACCTTAATTAGGATAATTGTCATTTTTATTTGATTGGATGAGACTTACCAGCTTTGTGTGTGTGTGTTCAATTATTTAAGGATGCATGTGTCTAACCATATTTTAAAAAAAATAATATTCACCTACTTTGGAAAAGTTATATAAGTAATCAATTGTATGTTGTTTAAATTTTGAAATTACCTCAACTATGTTAATCGATGTATGTTGTTTGGAACCAACAAAATGTGAAAAAAGTATCAAGAAAATTTCTTTGAACATTCGCCTTAAACATAAACAACAACAACAAGAAGAAACTGAAGAATGGACTACTCCATGTTTTCCTCTTAGGGAGCACTACATGAGGGTCATTTTTTTAGCACCAAAAATCAATAAAATGCGAATCGACCTTCAAAAGTCTATTTATAATAATTGAAAAAAATGCAAATTCGGATGCTGGTTTTTAAAATAGTAATAAAAAAATTGTAAAACAGACCTCCAGAGGTGGTTTTTATAAATAATAAATAATTTATTTTTATTTTTATTTTTGCAAAAAATCAACCTTAAGATGTTAGTATTTCTTTCAAAGTATTTGTCCGTTTTCTTTTGATTGATGCTCACCTTATAACAACGATGAAATTGCCAATGACAAACCATTAGTTTAGGGAAGAGATATATATCCGACAGAGGATTAATTGTAGGTATGACAACGGGACAGGTGTGGTTCCATTGCAAAGCAAACAACTTGTAGAGAGACTTAACTTGCCCCACCTCGCCATGCGAAGCATAATTTAATGTTTTCAACCTTGTTTTTGCTGGCACCGCATAAAGTCACTCACATAATACACAGTTTATATATGTCATTCAGATATAAAAATAGGTGGTGCTGAATTTTAGGATTAAAGATATAAACATCACCTCACCTAACAAGTTTTATATTTGCGATAGGGGGTGGCAGAATGAGTAATTTATATGGGTATCTATTCAAATTTATTCATCTTAAATGGGTTGGGTATCCAACTCTTTTAAGATGGCTAAAAAAAAATAAAACTTGCATTACCCATTTAAAATTTGGTGGTTAAATGTGTAAAATAAGCAAAAGAGGTCCATTAATAAAAGAAAGAAAAGAGGTATTAATTTTTTTGGGTGTAAATGGTCGGACTAGGAGGTGGGGGTGGGTAAGGAAAAAAAACTACTTTTTTAAAACTAATTAATATTTTTTTTGGAAAGGGGCTAGGAAGGTTGGGGGGGGGGTGGAAGGGGAGGCTGGTAGGGGGGGTGATAAAAAAATATAAAATTAATTTTTTTTTCGGGGGCACAATAATGTATTTTAAAAAGTGAACACTATGCAAATATGGTGTTTAGTCGTAAAGTTGATACCAATATTTTTAGGTTTTCCTTTACTCATGATTTCACCGTCAAATATTAATAAATAAATTACCTCTCATATTTAGATTTCTCTCAAAATAAACACCACGGTATCTAAAAGGAAAACTTTAGTAACCGTTTCGTACAATAATGAATGACATGTAGAATTCACCTTTATTCTGTTCACTTTTCTTCACAAGTCAAAGTTACTCAAATTTGATAACCAAATATTTAAATAATTTATTCAGTCAAAAAGTTCTAAATGTGTCACTCACTAATAAATAGTGTAATACTTCTTTGTGAACCTCCGCATTTTAAAAATAAATAAATTACCCTAACAATGTCTGAATGGTATTGTATTAGCACAAGGGGTATCTATACAACTTAGTAGCTACTTGGTGATTCCATCATCCAAAAAAAGAAGGCCTAACAATATACTTAACTTCTAATGTGCTCTATTCATATAAAAACTTAACTTACTAAAAAATTATTTATGTTTGTCGAATCTAATCTTAATGCTAGACATCTGTCATTTATCTAACTGAAACAGACCTATAGCCTCTCTTGAAAGTTTGAGCATTACTTGAAACTAGCTTAACAAGAAAATCTACTACTTGGTATTGAATAGTCAAGGCCCCTATACCTGTCCATTTGTCTGATCAGAAACTAGATGTTACTTTGCCATCCATTAAGTTTTTTAAAACTATTTTAGCAAGTATAATATTAAAATGGCAAAGCTTCTTTTTACCACTAATATATAGGGCAGTATATGGAAGGCTCTTATCCATATAATCAGTAGTTTTACTAATCGTGTTGATTCTGCTAGTAACAGTGTTTGGAGTTATAATGAAGAAGATTTTATCATGATTAATTTTCTGTTCTGAAACTTTCTCATGCCTCTTTATCTTTTTTTTAATGAAGAAGCTCTTATCATGATTAATTTTCTATTATGAAGCTTTCTCATATCTCTTTATCTTTTTTACTATGAGTTTAATAGATTTATTGTTGTCAGCACTAAAGACCACTATATAATCAGAATATGCTAGATGATTAAAGATGGGTCCTCTATTATCCATATTTAATGGATTAAGAATAGTATTAGTAATAAAATTATTTAGTAATCTAAAACGAACTTCAGAGCCAATAATAAAAAAAGGTGTGAGTTTATCTCTCTGTTTAAGACCATGAGTAGAGGTGAGTAATTCAGATTTAGCTACATTGAGCTCTATGATCTGGCATAGTACATGTAGGACTCAAATTGTCATCTAAGATACCACGTAGGATGTGTGTGTCTATTTGTTTAATTTTATACTAATTTAAGTGTGTACTTGTGCACACCCAAAGTTGGAGGACATGAATGTAAAATGAGGTCAAGTTAAAGGACATATTTATGCATTATGCCAGATGCATACAAGTCTCATATAGATCATTAGTGCATGTCATTTGTCAATGCATATAAATGGCCTGTCAATGCATAACCCTGTCCCTTTGGTTGGGTGTTTTGTTTAGTCTCTGATTCTTGAAATAAACTTACAGACCTAAAATAAGATATGTAACTGTTGGTGATTTTTATAGTGACTATTCATGTACTAAAAAAAATCAATACTGAATGTTCGGCTTCTTTTTCTTAAGAAAAAAAAATCACGAAATTAATCTCACAATTCCATTCCTGGATATATATCACTTTTCCTTTCCCTCTTAGTTACTGGACCATTCCATTCCTGGATATATATCACGAATTTAATCTTATGAATGACATAAAATACTCAACATACAGATTATAAGGTGATTGACAATGATGTTACACATCATATTGGTGTGGGGTAGATGAAATGGAAGCTTTCATTCTGTGTCTTGTGCGATAAGAATGTACCACCAAGCTGTAAAGGCTAGTTTTATATGTAGTGGTAGTCAAACAAACTATGTTGCATGAGATAGAGTGCTGGCCAATCAAAAACTCTCACGTTCAGAAGATGGACGTAAAGGAAATGAGGATGTTGAGGTGGATGTGAGGGCATACTAGGAGAGATAGAATTGGGAATGAAGCTATTTGAGACAAGATGTGAGTGACATTTGTGGTGGAGAAGATAAAAGAGGTGAGACTGCAATAGTTTGAGCACGTGAAGAAGAGATGAACAAAAGACCAAGTAAGAAAGTATGACCGCGCGGTTGACTATAGCGGCCAGCTGGTATTCGGAGAGGTAGAAGTAGGTCAAAAAAGTCTTGGACAAAGGTGGTCAGATAATAAATGTCTCATTTGCAGCTTACCAATGACATAACTCTAGATAGGAAGATATAGAGGCCAAGATTAAAGGTCGAAGGATAGTAGGTATGGGGTGTTCCCTGGTTACCGTCCCATGTAATGTTATTGTTACTCTTGTACTAAGTTGTTTATTCAATTTTAATATAACATGTTGTTTCTTCAATTCTAATATTACATGTTGTTTCCTAATTGCTTCAGTTAGTGTATTTATATTTGTTGTTGATATTGTTCTCATTTTCATTATTTTCGGCATAATTTTTATCATCAGGATATTTGCTTTACATATTTTTTTTCGATATTCTTTACCTGAGACAAGGGTCCATCGGAAACGGTCTCTTTACCTTGACAAGGTAGGGGTAAGATAGTGTAAACACCACCATCTTCAAACAACACTTGTAGGATTACACTGAATATGTAGTTGTTGTAGAATATCACCACTAATTATTATTAGTCATTTGAATATTGTAAAATGAATAATACTTAATTAATAATAAGGGTAAAATGAGTATAAAATGGTAAATTATCTCTTGATTTTTTAAGTTGGGCAAATAAATTGAACATTTATTTTTAGTATTAGGGACTAGTAAAAATGAATTGAGGTTATTATACCATATTCAATATTATAATCATGTATTGCATCATTAATTAGATTATATATGCAAAGGTTTAAATCAATTCCAATTTTTTTACTACGTAGAGATTGCAAAGGTTTATAGGCTACAAGCACACAACTCCGGGACAATTTATGTGCTTGCAGCCAAGGGTTCTTTTCATGGGTCCACTTCAATAAGTTTTTTCATTTTAATTTTTTTATCTTATTTTTTATATATATTTAAATATTGTGTTATAAGTACTATAAATTACAATAATTAATAACTTAAAATATTCTAATAGTATATTTGAAATTTATGTAAAAAGTAATATAAATCACAGTAATTAACAACTATAAAAATTTTACTTTCTAATAAGAGGCTATATCACACAACTCTTAAAAGTATGTTATATATTTGAAATTACATTAAAATGATTATAAATCACAATGGTTAAGTACTTAAAATATTCTATTGTATATTTGAAAATTGCGTAAAAAATACTACTAATCACAATAATTAACAGCTTAAAATATTTTTAAAAACATACAAAGAATTTGGTATAGGAGTAGCTCTTGTTGAATATTTTATGTATCATCAACAACAAACTTTAATCATTTATGATGATCTCTCCAAAGAAGACCAAGCTTATTGCCAAATATTTTTTCTATTACAAAGACCCTCAAAATTACATCGATACAACATAAATGGAAACAGATGGAATAACATATATTGTTTTAAAATTACGTAAAAAGGTACCATAAATCACAATAATTAGCAATTGAAAATATTTAAGTATCGTACAAGAAATTTGGGTGACTCCTAATTTCATTTGTGCCACATAAATTGGAACACAAAGAGTAACATATATTATTTAAAAATGACGTCAAAAAAGTATTTTAAGTTACAATAAATAACAACTTAATATACTTTTAAAAACATATAAAATTTTTGATTTACTCTCCTTCTGTAACACATAAATTGAGACGAAGGAGCAAAATACAATGTTCTCTTATTTATTTTGTAAGTGACCCAAATATCTTAATTACTTATATATATATATATATATACTCCCCGTCTCATTTTGATAGGATATTTGGTTTTGTAGTCTTTTACCGACTTACTTTTAGTTTTATGTCTACTTTTCAAGAGATCTTCATTTTTGTGTCATAAACAATCTAGAAATATCACTTTCTTAAAGAGCCACTACTTTTTTAAAATTAAACTTTGTCTCCATTGATAATTTATGTGCAATAAGTTATAATATTGAGTTTGACGTATCAAATTTTGTACATGATCATTAAGATAAGGCACTTTTAAGTCCTAACCAAAAGAAATCGAAACAAAGTAAACACTGAGGAGGATCATAAACTATTTCAGCTGATATTGAACTTGTCTTCAACCTCGTTGAACCATTAGCACTAATACCCTTTGATGCAAAAACCAATGATTATAAATCTTGATAATGATAAATCAGGGTGACAAAGAAAAACTATAAAAACAAACTTTATGATAAGATATGAGTTTGGTCTATTGATCTTACATATGTTATATAAAACATACTCTAAAGTTGTACAGATAATAAGAGCCCGTTTGATTAGGCTTAAAAATCAAGTTTTTAAGTCAAAAAATAAAAAGTAGGGGGAGTCCTACTTTTGATTTTTAACTTTTTTTTTAAGTCATTTTAAACTTATTTAAAGTTATTTTTAACTTTGTCAAATACTCCCAAAAACTAAAAATGACTTAAAAGTAGGTTTGATCAACTTTTAAGCCAATCCAGATAGGCACTAAATCTCCCTCTAAATAAAACTCTTGTTGTATTATTGTAGAAAAATGAATCTTTAATTAATTATAAAATTCTAAAACATTTCCTCAAGAAAAAATTAACCAAATACAGAAGAAATCTTTTCCAACAAGGAGTGCTTTTCCACCAAGAAAATATTTCAAAGTAAAATACAATTATGATAGAATTCAAATAAAATAGAAAATTTAGGACCAACCCTAAAAGTTTGATCATATTGATAATACTCTAGGCATCAATTGTGACATTTTTGACATAAGAAAAGAATCTTCATTCTTTTTTTGTTTACTAGAGGAAAGGTCAAAAGCCCACAACTTAACAACTTCATGATCAATCAAAAGGTCAGAATCCAACCTAACTCTCCATCGTTCTCGTGGTATTAATTTTTTTTTTAAAAAAAATGATCATAAGAGATCATTTCCGTCATTTTAAATGTTCTTCTAACCCTTGTAACTCTCATTTAAGAAAATAATAAATATAAGGTATAGTTGCTAACTTATCCTTATGTAGTTGTCTTTTTTTTTAAATTGAACAGTATTAAAAAGAACAATTGTTTTAAATGTTAAGGATATAGTTAGAAATAATTGTCAACTTTAGTCTTGAATTTCCAATGTGATAATTTAGTAAAGGTAAAATGATAGCTAAAATGGAACTGAGGAATTATTTCCCACATGATGTGTGTGTGTGTTGATTTTCATATTAACATTGTGATTCTATTATTGATAGTGTAACAGTGTTCAGAGGCCGTTCGAAAAGGAAAACCTATGGAATAGTGATTTAGAGTACACGTGGTCTGCCTTAAGGTAGGCTACAACATCCCATTCCTTAGATTTAGCTCTAATATGTAACATATGTTGATTTGTGAGAATTTAGGGTTGACGTCTAGTTGATCATGCTTAATTCCTTAGAATACATACCTTAGGTTGTGGATCGGGTTTTTTGGGATTGATAGCATATTGGTTGTGGTACCTGTGATCATCCTTACCTTGTGGTGTGCTTTGGTTGTTGTTGTTGATTTATTTTGAGCATGTTTGGCCTTATACTAGGCTTAGACTAGTGATTGCCATAGACTTTCATTGTTTGGAGCTGTTAGGCCTTAGTTTGCTTTGATATCGATAGGGATGGCTTACTTCCTTGTAGACTGATGTAGTAGACTTGGGTCTGATAGTTTGAGCTTTAGTAAGGTGGTAACGCAGCGCTTGTGACCTATTATCCATAATTCTCTTCTTATGTCATCTCCAATGTTTCTCGATTGTTATTTCGGAGGCCGCTCGTTGATTCGGGTTGGATGTGGTTCAGGCTTGGAGTAATTTATTGATGGCACTCGGTGTGAGGTTCTTCCCTGAATGCTCGTTTGGCTGCTGATTCAAAATTTATTGTTACATTTGATAATTAATTAAACTTTCACTGTGATTTGTAGGTAGGCCTAAAAGTATTAATGTTACAAAATTTCCTCATAAATAAATAAGTCCAAGTTAATGTAGTCACTTCATTTACAAATAAATACTCTATCGAACGAAGAAAATTTGGGAGACAAAATTATACTATACTAATTAAAAAATCTTTTAACTTTTCAATTTCTAAGTTGTGTATCTAAAAAAAATCACAATCTTAAGAATTAACATGTTTACTCAGGCTGACAATTATATATTGCACTTTCTCAACGTATAACAAAACTTTGATAATATGAAGTAAAGCAAATATATATATATACACACACACATACATATACACGCACACAAAAGGCATCGTGTAGTGACCTTCCAGGCAATTTCCATGTTAATGTCTTCATTTCTTCAGTTAGAATGTTCTATAGCGACTCCAAGTCTTTTATGACTTGCTGGGACCAACAACTCAGTCACATGGTCATTCATTTGGATTTTGTGTAAGTTTATGTATTTTAGAGCTTTTGAAACTTGAACAGTTGAATACAGTCAAAAGTTCTAGAAGATAGCCTCAGATTGCAATTCTAAGGGTTCTGTTAGCTCTGGAACATTAAGTATGGTTTAGAATGACCTTTTATGCATATCTCGAGGCTTTTGAGCTAATTCCGAGCCCCTTGTAGAATTTCGCTAAAAATGGAGCTTGAGCGTGGGACCCCCCTTTTGTCGCGACTTGGTTGGAAGTTTTGACTGCTCAGTTGAGTCTGTTATGTCAAATTTGATGGGTTATCTTATTTCATTAGTGCGCACGGAGTTTCGAATGAATATCGAGCACCCCATCAAGGATTTGGAGAGTTGAGTGTTTTAACTTATACACAGTTGCTGGTGCATGTGACCCTCTTCATTGCGATCGTGGGGGAGCGTCTATGTTTGTGGAGGGTTACTACATTTTTTCTTTGCATTCACATGGAACTCTCTGCGATTGCGTGGAGCAACCGACCCGCGTAAACCACGATTGGTCATTGCAATTGTGGGAGTTGACCTCTGCATCTGCGAAGAGAATTTGACCAGGGGTCTGTGATCACGACGTTGATCCCCGTGTTCACAAGAACAATTATGTCTGGTCTTTTTAAATAAGACTTAAATGCGATCAACTTAGTTCCAATTATTTCTTTTGGTGATATCTTAAGTTTTAGAACTCCATTTGAGGTAATTCAAAGTCCAGTGCATCCAAGGAGTTTGTGGCATTGCATTGGAGTGTTCAGAAGTTGTCGGAATGCATCGTGTTAAGATACATTCAGCTCTGTAGGGGCTTTCGTCCTTCTTCTTCCTTGCTTTAATTTGGAATTAATTTCATGTATTGATTGTGGACTGTTCCGAGCCCCAAATTGTGTCCCGTTTTGGGATACAAATTCTAGGAGCTAAATTGGACCTTTTGACTGAGTCAATTCTGGAATTTTGGGTGTGAGTGCCATATTTTCCATTTTGAATCAGCTTTCGGTCCATCCCTATTTGATGTGTTTTTGGTGTCTAAGCAATCATCTTGACATTGTGATCCTATTTTGAGACCTGACCGGGTGATTCTATTGGTTCCTTGGGTGCTTTTACTGCATTTAAAGTTCTTGGAAGGCGATGAGAGTTCTAGAAATATCTTCAAGTTCTCTTATTAGTTCCTAGCTCTTTTGTGTGCCTATCGGGTTTATGTGGGTCCATTCAGGATTTACTTAAACTTGCGCACAAGTGTACCTTCTGAGCGTATGGGGATTCAGTTAGGCTTAGTTAGTTGTTACTTAGTTCTTTCAAGTTTCTTAGTGCACCTGTGTGCATTTCTTTGGAATTCCGTTCTTTAACCTCTGTTGTGTTAAATTCTCACATTTCATATTGCCTTTACTTTTCTTGCTCAGTCGGCCTATGATGCCTACTGAGTACCTATTGTTTGGTACTCATGGTACACTCTGCATCTGTTTCGTGATGCAGTTTCAAGCACCAGTTATCAGCATTGAGATCGAGCCTACAGTTGATGCATTCGGAAGTGAGGGTAAGCACATGTCATTCTTAACTTTACCTGTCTCCATCTATGTTTTGATGACTAGTATTATATATTTTTTATCCTCTTTTGGGACTTGTACTCTCTTATTAGCAGCTCTATGCTTGTAACTTCCAGGTTCTGGGAGGGATCTTTATTTATGTATATATATTTATGTTTGTGTCATGACCCGAACCGTCGTGAGTGGCACCAACACTAAACCAACCTGGTAGGAGAACAAATGAGTAACTCGAACTAACCCAACACTATATAAATAACCTAAGTTTTAACAATAAAATAAGGAAAATAGTTCAGTAACTACATAATTGAGTCCCCATTAACTCAACCAAATAGGTAAACTATTAAGACACATAAATTACCCCTAATAACTGAAAGTCACCATACAAAAACTCTAACATAGTCAAACTATGGATGCAACCCCAGAAGCTAAACATAATTAAAGTGTATAGTCTGTGTACAAACAAATAGATAAGAAAAGGTAGAGGAATCCATGGAAGCCTGAAAGACAAAGCTCACCCTTCGACTTGGAATCATGTGTCTCTCAACTGAGGTCTCAGATTAGCCGCTGGTAGATTCGCTGCACTCAACAAGATAAGAAACACGTGCAGTATCAGTACACAGACCACGGTGTACTTGTAGGATCATGTGGCCAGTCCAAGATATGAATGTATACAGTTCACTACATTATAGTAACACAGAACAATACACATATCAACAATTTCAAACCACATACTCGCAATTATATGTCATAACACAACAGTACAAAAAATAACTTATGCATAAAACATGTTCCACATGATGATAATGCAAATGCCCGGTCCTCTCATGGAACCATAATCACATACCTGGTCCTCTATTGGAAGCCATACCAAACTGTTAGTGTCATACAAGGAGTGGTATGAGAGCCAACCGTATATAATCATACATGGCATGGTATTTGAGCCAATAAAAAATATCCTGTATCGAATTGGTACCCGATCCAACCAACACTCATAACAAGCATGCACAATCACATAACACAGTGAACAAGACCACTTGAAAACCACATGTCAGAATCACAAGTTCATTGCATTAGATTACCTACATCATGTCATTTCATGTGCCTCCCTACCATACATGTAACACCTCGGATTTGAAATGGGCTAAAAACAGAAATTGGGAAAGGTCCACGAAGAAAAAAATGGACCATAGACCCTTCACGACACACTAGACGGTCTGTGAAAGGAACCACGACCTGTTAAAGGGCTCATGAACATGTTCCCAGAAGTTGGCCTAGATGGTGTCCCTCTCACGGATGCCTAGATGGCTCGTGGTGACGTTCACGGGCCGTGAAAGTGGTCGTTATGTTGCCCACTCAGGAAGGGCTTCTCCCCTAGTCACTAGTCAAGGACCATGAACGTCTAAATGGTCCGTGAGGCCCCACAAGGTCCGTAAAGGGGGTTTGTCAAACTTAGAGTTTAGGGTAAATTTCAAACGATCATATCTTTTAGCACAAAATTCATTAGGTTTCCCATGGCCTATCAAATTAAAGGTCTTTGAATCCTCTTTCCAATGCCAAAAAGTTTCATCTATTTGAAGTTCAGAGTAAAAGGGTATGCCCATTTTAGTGGAACACTGTTAGGTTGTTGAAGCTTCGCGACCCACTATACGGGCCATGAAGCATTGTATGACTCATGAAGGGTGTCTTGAAGTCACTTCACCAGTTTTTAAGTTAGGGTGTCATATTGGTTTTTTCTCCTATGCATTGGGCGCTTAAACTACGTCGTTCGATGCCTAAACTACGTTGTTTTACTCAGTCTGAGCCTAATAACCTAGTCAGAAACTACCTAGGACCCTTATTCTTCAATAAATCATCCAAAAAGGAAGAGAAAGAAGCGACAGTTTTTCCCAAAAACAAGCAGAAGTGTTCTTCAAGTTCGGCCCCCAGATAAAAAGGGATTTCTCCGTAGTTTTCTTCACCAGGTATCTGGGATTTCACTAGTGGGTTCCTTTCGCCCATTAGGTCCCTAGAATTCAGTCAGTTTCTTCAATATCTCCATAAATGGCGTAGACCTTGGGTTCCAAAATCTTGGGAATCCATTGAAAGTTAGCTGTTATAGTTCCATTGCATTAATTACCTGTTTTCTTGGAGAATTAATATAGTCTCATGTATAGAACTTAGAACCCTAGCTTGTATTCATCATCAGTATTTCATGAATTTGACTTGCTAGACATATCAATCAGAAAATCATTCTTCAGAATTTGAATGCCAAATATTTCAGTATATTTATGTTGTATTCCCAGATAACATGTCAGTATTTTGAGCTACTCAGTATATCAGTTGCATTTTAGTTTTGCATATTCAGTTGGGAGTAGACTTAGCCCCGAGTTGGAAGGGTTCAGCGTACCCACAAAGTCCCAGAACTAGGTGCCAACGTAGGTTCAGAAGTCCCCTCTGCTGGGCATCAGTTTTAGTGATCACGCCACAATCATACCTTTATACCCTGGCAAGGTATATTGGGTCCTCTCAATGGGGCGTATACATCGAAATCCACGTTTAGCTGACGTTGTTTATGTCGGTTAACAATATCTCCCACAGTCATACTCTTATAGCATTGACCATGTTATTAACATTTACTTCAGTATACAGTTCAACATGTTATCTTCATGATTAGTACTTGGTCATTGCATCCAGTCCAGTTTTCAGTTATACTTCAGTACAGTCTATTCCATGTTCAGTTATATTGTCCAGTTTATATCGTTCAGTTTATATTGTTCAGCTTAGTATCTATATCCTTCATACTCAGTATATTCAAAGTACTAACGCATACTCTTTCGCTACTTCATTTCATGATGTTGGTTCAGGCGCTCAGCATCCAGACCGCGCTTAGCTCGACTTGTAGTCCTTATTCTGCAGCTTCAGTGGTGAGTCCCCATCGATCATGGATTATGGACATGCTTTTTATTTCAGCTTTTACTTTTCCATTTTAGTCTTGATAGAGTTAGCTGGGGGCATGTCCTAGCAACTCAAGTCAGTTAGAGGTTTTCAGACATAGACATAGAGTCAGTATTCAGTTGTTTTTGGTTGTTTTCCATTTGAACTCAATTATATTCTCAGTGAACTCTTTTAGATTTATTCATCTTGCAGTATGTTTCCGCTTAGATTGAATCATTTTAGTATGCTTATAATATGCCACACTCAAGGTTAGCTCGGGGTCACTTATGATCCTAGGTCCCGTGTTACGTCTAGGGGGTAGCCCCGAGGCATGACAAACTTGGTATCAGAGCATCAGGTTTAAGAGTCCTAGGATGTCTGAAAGCCGCACTAAGTAGAGTCTCTTTCATGAGTGTGAAGCATGCCACACCTATGAGGGAGAGGCTGCGAAGTGTTCTAAGAAAAACTTTACTTCTTTGCTATCTTTGTCGTGCGTTGTAGTGTGATTCAACTTCTCCCTTCTAATCCATTGTTATGTGTTTCAGATCATGCCTCCTTGTAGAGCTAACTCATGAAATGCTAACGCAGTTCCTCTAGTCCCGAACCATGAGGTTACGAATGCAAATTTCCGTACTATGATTCAGATCTTGGCTCAGACCGTAGCCAACAAGAAAAATCAGCAGGCCCATGTTTCTGCAAACCACACTGGTGGATCAGCCGCAGCTAGGGTCCGAGACTTTGTTCGTATGAATCCGCCAGAGTTTATAGGGTCGAAGGTTGGTGAGGACCCACAGAACTTCATTGATGAGATCAAGAAGATTCTTGAGGTAATGCAAGTGACTGGTACGGAGAGTGTTGAGCTGGCATTCTACCAACTTAAGGATGTGGCTCATATCTGGTTCACACAGTGGATGGACAACAGGGGTGCAAATGCTACTCCTATGACGTGGGATTGTTTTACTAGAGCTTTTCTTGACAGGTTCTTCCCGAGAGAGTTGAGGGAGGCTAAGGCTCAGTAGTTTATGAACATGAGGTAGGGGTCGATGTCAGTCTAAGAACATGGGATAAAGTTCACTCAGCTCTCCAGGTATGCTCCACATATGGTTGCCGATCCCAGAGCAAAAATGAGCAAGTTCTTGTTTGGAGTATCCGATCTGGTGAAGACCGAGTGCAGGAATGATATGCTATTAGGGGATAGGGACATCTCCAGACTAATGACCTATGCTCAGCAGGTTGAGGGTGATAAGCTTAGGGAGATGGCTAAGGATAATAAAAAGGCTAGAACAGGCAACTATGAATACTCTCAGCATAGGTCAGGTGGTGGAAATCGCTCAAAAATTCAGCAGAGGTGTACAGCACCAGCACCTTCATCTGCTAGCGCTCCGTCCCCCAGGTTTTGACAGGATCAGAAAGGAAGAGCATCAGACTCTAAGTTTCACGGAAGTGCTTCAGGTAACCAGACTTTCCATCTTGCCCAAACTGTGGTAAGAACCATAGGGGCGAGTGTTGCTTCCAATTGCACACGCAAGTGTACGTGGTCGCAAAAGTAATGAGTGGCTCTTTAAGAACCGGAATATCGAACCCACAGAGACTTGTCAATTAACTATTTACTAAATTATACTAGTCTAATTATTTATTTAAGAGTGTCAAAAGAAATAAAAGAATGCAAAAATTAAATACTAAGATTAACTTACAGTGATTGGGACAATTCTAGGGCTGCAACATGCATAGGGTTTCATGTATCGCATCTCATGTAATGAATTAACTAAGGTTATCAAATTACTGATTTACAGGGTTGATTTTATGATCATGATCTCCCGACCTCTAATCGCCTACTCCAACTAGCTGTCTAACTACATCGTTGAGCGGGGATAGGCAGTCCTCATTGGCGAGCATTTATATTTCATCCTGTTTCATAACCAACCGAGGTTTTCGTCCGGGCGTCACTCTTGAACACGAATCTAAAAAAAGTTAGAACAAGCTCTTTGCATTCTTTGGTCTATCTACCTTTTTATCTCTCGAGTCCAAGAATAGACAATAGATTTATTTCTATGGTGATCAAGCATGAAATACTAAAACAAGAATACAAAAGTAATTTAAACGATAACCAACATTAATTCAAAACAATCGATGTTCAACAATTACCCATGGCCGCAGCTCCAGAACAAGGGTCTTTAGCTACTAATACCTAAGAAAAAGAAGAAGAAAAGAACCCTAAAAAGTATTGACACATTTTCCTTACAAAGTGTCTTCCTTAAAAAGTATTTTCCAATAATTATTTCTATGGACTATTTAAAGATGTAGAAAACCCTGAATAAAATAACTGAGTCCAAAACAAATTAGGAACCCAAAACCAAAACGGAATTGGATTCCTACGTGAACAGTGCACCGCCTCAATTTGTGTGTCTTCGATTTCTTGCCACGTGGCAATATGCTTATTTCCTTAAGAATTTGACGCCTACACTTTGATGGATATATAAAATATTATTATTATATTCAATTTAATCCATTAAGCTGTCTGCTTGATTTTCCTTCTAGAATCTTCTATTTTTAATTCGTTTTAGCTCCAAACTTCTTCATCTTCCCACCAATTTAATCCTATAAATAAAATACACTATTTAGCACAATTCATAAAATTCATGCTAAAAATGGACAAATATAAATACTAAATTTGAGACAAATAATGATAAGAAAATATATTTTTGGCTTCACATCAACACCCGACACTTAAACTTTTGTTCGTCTTCGAGCAAACATTAAAGCTCATCTCAAAAATCATACTAGGAAGCCATCACTTTGGTTGATACAAACAATTAGGCCATCCACAAATTTCAAAACATCAAGTACACTTCTCAATCATTATGCAAGACATCCAAATAAACAACAAACCTCTAACCTCCTAACCTCAAGGAAAGACTTTGAACTCATCAAATTTAAGCTTGCTCATCTACTCTCATCAAAGAAAGTTAATAACATCACCTATCTATCATGAAACAAGTGCCCTCACAAGAAAAAATAGTCCACACACTCAATTCAAAAGATTGAATATAAATTAAGGACTTCACATCAAAGATCAAATCTCACACTCACAAATAAAATTCACATGTATGCTCAAAGAACCATATGCTTGCCCATTATGTACATCTCCACTAATTAAGCATGCTCGAATAGAATCAAATAGGACTTTAACGGGTTGTAATGTAGGCTAGGGGACGGGTAGGAAAATTATATAATAGTGACTCACACTTCCCTAAGCACTTTGCATTTTTTAGACTTCATCACCCATTATTTTCTTCTCTTTATTTTCAGCCCTCTCTTCAACAATTATTTCACAAGTAATTCTCATCATCTCAAGAATGATTCAATCATTTTTTTCTTTCACAGATTTTTTTTTTCTTCTCCCTTTTTTTTTTCTTTTTCATGTTACATTCTTTCAAAGAGGGCTTTTTTCATCACTTTGTAGCTATCATTGATTACCTTTTTTTTCACTCCACCATCCCTTGTTTTTCTTCCAGATATAACAATTATAATCGGTCTATGCTACAGTGCTCAAGGAAGCAAGGTGCAAAAACTAGGGATTCAACAAAATAGTTAAGGGCAAAATATGGCTACCAACAATAGGCTACAGGCTCAAAAGGGCTAACTAGTGATATAATATCTGAAAAGGCTAAAATTTACAAGACAAATAAAAAAAAGCCTATTATCATCTCCTAAACTGAGCAACACTTTTTATTTCGCTTCAATAACATGTAGGGCAAGTTCTAGACTAAGATGCAAAACATGGAATAAACAAATTCTCACCACACATGGCACAAGTATCAATCAAGATGAATCAGTTCTACTTCTAAGAGAGACAAGATCATAACAAACTACAAAATAAAATAAGCTATAAACAAATCACGACCATGAACCTTGGTGTCAAAGAGTCTGCAATTTCAATAGCAATCAAGCATTCACAAGAAAGTATTACTCAAAATTAGGCCTAAATAGCAAGTATCACACAACTCAAAAGGGTCTTTTCTTTTCTCTAAAAAAATAAAATAAAAAGTAAAAAATTTACTCCCTATCGGTTCAAAGGGACTATCCTCAGGAAAAGTACCGAAAACAAAAGCCGAGGAACCCACCTAAAAATACAAAAAGACTCGATAAAGCAGTAAAAACTAGGAATTCATTCATCCACCCCACACTTAAAAAGATGCTATGTCCCCAAAGCATCAAATAGAATTTAAAACAAGGGTTAAGAAAACTCCCTGAGGCCTCTAGGCCTAGCTAGTAGCATGTTTTCTTTTTCCATCAAGGGTCGTACACACCACACACTTAAGCTCAAATGTGCTCCTTAGCTCCAAATTTTTGGGTACTCAGACTTCTCCAAAACCTGTAAAAACTAGACCAAAAGAAAAAAATTAAACAAAAAAATAAAAATAAAAATAAAATAAGAAGCTACACTACCAATTGGGTTGCCTCCCAATAAGCGCCTAATTTAACGTCGCGGCACGACACAAGTAAATTCACCACTTTTCTTTCCACTTTGAACTTATGAATTGTACCCCTAACTTTGCATCAATTTTTCTGCTCCTATCTAGGGGCGGTGGTATAAAAGATAAAGGAACCAAGTAATAAATGTTGCATCTTGCACTTCTTGGCCCTTATGTGAGGAATGTCGTTTTGCCTACGTGGATTAGAAAACTGTAGAATGTAGGGGCCTTGTTCCTCATCTAGACACTCCTCTATTAGTTCAGATGACTCGAATTTCATGTCGTCATCCAAGCATGATGTAGAAAAATGTTTAGAATGAGGTCCAATATGCCTCAACTCAAAAGCAACATTATTTACAACATTCTCACTTTTGTACTCTTTCTCAACATTGACATTAAGGAATAAGGTATAGTTGAATGGTTGGAATTCCTCTTTTTGCTCCACTATCTCCTTTACATACTTGGCGTACTTAGGAATTCCCTGCAAAATATCATCCAAAGGAAGATTAATGTGAACTTGTTTAAGGAGAGACAGAAACTTACCGAAGCATTCGTCCTCATTCTGCTTTTTGAACTTTTGAGGAAACGGAGGGGGTGGTTTTATTTGAGGAACAATCCTCTCAACATTCGCATCTTGAACCACTTTTTCGGGTTTCTTTTCTTCTCTCACAGCCTCAGAACTTCTCTTCTTTGGAGCTAGTTCTTCCAGTTGTAATCCACTATTTGTACTCACCGCATTCAGTTATCTTGGGTTAGGATCCGTGTCACCCGGAAGACCTCCAGGAGGACGCACATTGACTGCATTAGCCAATTGTGCGAACTGCCTTGCAAGACTTTTCTGCGCTAACTGGGTGCTTCTCAACTCTTCTCCCAACTTCCTATAGTGTTCTTCATTTTTGTTGTTGATTTCTGTACTTAGCTTTTGGAACAGCTCCTCCTTAGTCATGCCCCCTTGCTTCGCACCTTGATTATTTGGCTGTTGAAATTGTTGTCCATTACCTTGTGGTCTGTATTGGTTCTGCCCTTGAGCCTGATTTTGGTGTTGATTCTAATTTCCACCCCATGAAAAGTTGGGGTGGTTCCTCCAACTTGAGTTATACGTGTTCCCATAATTCTGTGTACCTCCACCTCTTTGGGCATTCCCCACTTCATCACCCCTGTCAACATCACAGATAACAGAAGAATCATAATAAGGGAGAGGGGGAGGGGAATAAAAGTTAGGACAACCATTCCAATGACCAAATTGACCACCACATATATGACAAATAGTACACTCGATATCCAAGTGGGGTCCATTATAATAATTACAAGGATACTTCTCACTCAACTACGATTTATCCTAATCAGTCATATCAATAACAGTACCAAATTATTCGAAGGAAAAAAAAATTAATTGTGTAGAAAGAAAAAAAAATTAACTAAAAAATTAAAAATAAATAAAAATATAAAAAAAGAAAAAGTATAACCTAGAAGAATAGTTAATTTCTAAGTCCCCGGCAACGGCGCCAAAAACTTGTTGCTTCCAATTGCACACGCAAGTGTACGTGGTCGTAAAAGTAATAAGTGGCTCTTTAAGAACCGGAATATCGAACCCACAGAGACTTGTCAATTAACTATTTGCTAAATTATACTAGTCTAATTATTTATTTAAGAGTGTCAAAAGAAATAAAAGAATGCAAAAATTAAATACTAAGATTAACTTACATTGATTGGGACAATTCCAGGGCTGCAACATGCATAGGGTTTCATGTATCACATCTCATGTAATGAATTAACTAAGGTTATCAAATTACTGATTTACAGGGTTGATTTTATGATCATGATCTCTCGACCTCTAATCGCCTACTCCAACTAGCTGTCTAACTACATCGTTGAGCGGGGATAGGCAGTCCTAATTGGCGAGCATTTATATTTCATCGTGTTTCGTAACCAAGCGAGGTGTTCGTCCAGGCATCACTCCTGAACACGAATCTAAACAAAGTTAGAACAAGCTCTTTGCATACTTTGGTCTATCTACCTTTTTATCTCTCGAGTCCAAGAATAGACAATAGATTTATTTCTATGGTGATCAAGCATGAAATACTAAAACAAGAATACAAAAGTAATTTAAACGATAACCAACATTAATTCAAAACAATCGATGTTCAACAATTACCCATGGCCGCAGCCCCAGAACAAGGGTCTTTAGCTACTAATACCTAAGAAAAAGAAGAAGAAAAGAACCCTAAAAAGTATTGACACATTTTCCTTACAAAGTGTCTTCCTTAAAAAGTATTTTCCAATAATTATTTCTATGGACTATTTATAGATGTAGAAAACCCTGAATAAAATAACCGAGTCCAAAAAAAATTAGAAACCCAAAACCAAAACGGAATCTGATTCCTACGTGAACAGTGCACCGCCTCAATTTGTGTGTCTTCGATTTCTTGCCACGTGGCAATATGCTTATTTCCTTAAGAATTTGACGCCTACACTTTGATGGATATATAAAATATTATTAATATATTCAATTTAATCCATTAAGTTGTCTGCTTGATTTTCCTTCTAGAATCTTCTATTTTTAATTCGTTTTAGCTCCAAACTTCTTCATCTTCCCACCAATTTAATCCTATAAATAAAATACACTATTTAGCACAATTCATAAAATTAATGCTAAAAAAGGACAAATATAAATACTAAATTTGAGACAAATAATGATAAGAAAATATATTTTTGGCCTCACATCAGCGAGTGTCTTGCTAGCAGAGAGGGATGTTTTAGGTGTGGTTAGTCTGGTCATAGGCTGAAGGATTGTCCTTCTGCCAGGCAAGGACAAGGAGGTAACAGGGCTCAGTCTATGACTTCAGCAGCGCCAGCAGGTCACCTTACTCAGCAGTGTGCCTCATATTGTACAGGTGGTGGTCAGCGCCACAACAGGTTGTATGCTCTTTAGGCTCGCCAGGACAAGGAAGATTCTCCGGATGTAGTCACTGGTACGTTACAAGTCTTCAGTTTAGATGTTTATGCATTGTTAGATCCAGGGGCTACAGTTTCATTTGTTACTCCTTATATAGCAGTACACTTCGGTGTCAGTCCACAAACTCTCATAGAACCCTTCTCAGTCTCTACCCCAGTTGGTGACCTAGTTATAGCTAGAAGGGTATACAAAAATTGCACTGTCATATTTTCCCAGAAAGTCACCTCAGTAGACCTTGTAGAGTTTGAAATGATAGATTTTGATATCATTCTAGGCATGGATTGGTTACATTCCTGTTATGCCTCAGTCGATTGTTGTAGAACCAGGATCATTCGGTTTCAGTTTCCAAACGAGCCAGTCTTAGAGTGGAAAGGTAGTAACTCAGTACCTGTAGGTCGATTTATCTCTTACCTTAAGGCTAGGAAAATGATTTCCAAAGGGTATATCTATCATCTTGTTCGGGTTAAGGACTCAAACTCCGGAACCCTAACTCTTAAGTCAGTCCCAGTGGTGAATGAATTTCCAAAAGTGTTTCCAGAAGATCTTCCCGGAATTCCTCCTGGAAGGGATATCAACTTCGAAATAGATCTCCTTCCAGATGCCCACCATATCTCAATTCCTCCTTACAGAATGGCTCCAGCTGAGCTTAAGGAACTGAAGGAACAGTTGAAAGACCTCCTAGAGAAGGGCTTTATCAGACCCAGTATCTCTCCATATGGTGCTCCAGTGTTGTTCGCGTGTAAGAAAGATGGTTCCCTCAGAATGTGAATTGACTATCGTCAGTTGAACAAAGTCACAATCAAGAATTAATATCCAATCCCTAGGGTTGATGAGTTGTTCGACCAGCTTCAGGGTGCTAGTTGCTTTTCTAAGATAGACCTCAGATTCGGCTATTATCAGCTCAGAGTCAGAGATAGTGACATCCCAAAGACAGCCTTCAGGACTCGGTATGGTCACTATGAATTTGTAGTTATGTCTTTTGGACTGAAAAATGCTCTTGCAACTTTCATGGACTTAATGAATAGGGTGTTCAAGCAGTATTTGGACTTGTTCATGATCATCTTTATTATGATATCCTCGTTTATTCTCAGAATGAGGAGGAGCATGTGACTCATCTGAGAGTGGTTCTGCAGACCCTCAAAGATTTCCAGCTATTCGCTAAGTTCAGCAAATGTGAATTCTTGTTACAGTCGGTCGCTTTCCTTGGTCATGTGGTATCTAGCGAAGGGATATGAGTGGATTCTCAGAAAATTGAGGCAGTAAAGCACTAGCCCAGACCCACTCTCTCCGACTGATATCAAAAGTTTCTTGGGTTTGGCCGGTTACTATAGAAGGTTTGTAGAAGGATTTTCATCCATAGTTTCCCCATTGACCAAGTTGACTCAGAAGAAGGTCAAGTTCCACTGGTCAGATGAGTGTGAGAAAAGCTTCTTAGAATTGAAGACTAGGTTGACTATAACTCCTGTCCTGACTCTACTAGAGGGATCAGATGGTTATATGGTCTATTGTGATGCATCTAGAGTCAGCCTAGATTGTGTGTTAATACAGCAAGGTAAAGTCATAGCTAATGCTTCCAGACAGCTTAACGTCGATAAGAAGAACTACCCGACTCATGACCTCGAGCTGGCAGTTGTCATGTTTGCCCTAAATATTTGGAGACACTACTTGTATGGTGTTCATATTGATGTGTTTACAGATCATAAGAGCCTCTAGTATGTGTTCACCCAGAAATAGTTGAATCTTCGCCAGAGAAGATGGTTTGAATTCCTGAAAGACTATGACATGAATGTACTCTGCCATCCGGGTAAGGCCAATGTAGTGGTTGACACCCTCATCAAACTATCCATGGGTAGTGTAGCACATGTTGAGGAAGAGAAGAAAGAATTAGCCAAAGATGTTCACCGGCTTGCTCGCTCAGGAGTTTGCCTTATGGACATGTCATATGATGGTGTGATAGTTCAGAATGGGTCAGAATCTTCATTGGTAGCGTAGGTTGAGGAGAAACAAGATAGTGATCCTATATTACTTCAGTTGAAAGGCGCAGTTCATCAGCAGAGGGTCGAGGTTTTCTCCCAAGGGGGAGATGGTGTGCTTCGTTACCAGGGTCACTTATGTGTCCCTAATGTGGGTGAGTTGAGGCAGCAAATCCTTACAGAAGCTCATAATTTCAGATATTCTATTCATCCAGGTGCTACTAAGATGTACCGTGATCTATGGGAAGTCTATTGGTGGAACGGCATGAAAAGAGACATCGCAGATTTTGTGGCTAAGTGTCCCAATTGTTAGCAAATTAAGGTAGAACATAAAAAACTAGGAGGTGTGACTCAAGAGATTAGCATTCCTACATGGAAATGAGAAGTGATAAACATGGATTTCACTACGGGTTTACCTCGTACTCGTAGGCAGCATGACTCCATTTGGGTGATAGTGGACAGAGTCACTAAATCAGCTCACTTCTTGGCAGTCAAGACTACAGATTCAGCGGAGAGCTATGCATGACTCTACATCAACAAAATAGTCAGGTTGCATGGTGTTCCTTTATCTATATCTTAGATAGAGGTCCTCAGTTTACCTCTCATTTCCGGAGATCATTTCAGAAAGGTCTTGGTACTCAGGTAAACCTCAGTATAGCATTTCATCCGCAAACGGATAGCCAGGCAGAGTGTACCATTCAAACCTTAGCTGAGATGTTGAGATCTTGTGTGATCAATTTCAAGGGTAGTTGGGATGATTACTTACCTCTCATAGAGTTCACCTGTAATAATAGTTTCCATTCCAGTATTCAGATGGCCCCTTATGAGGCACTGTATGGGCGTAGATGTAGATCTCCAGTTGGTTGGTTTGAAGTAGGTGAAGAAGCCTTGGTTGGACCAGATTCGGTTCATGAGGCTATGGAGAAAGTTCAACTCATCAGAGATAGACTGAAGACATCTCAGAGTCGTCAGAAGTCCTATGCAGATGTAAGGAGAAGAGACTTAGTGTTTTAAATCGATGATTGGGTTTTCCTAAAGGTGTCACCCATGAAAGGGGTGATAAGATTTGGCAAGAAAGGGAAGCTCAATCCCAGATATGTAGGTCCTTACAGAATCCTGAAAGGCTTGGTAATGTGGCTTATGAGTTAGAGTTGCCAATAGAACTAGCAGTGGTTCATCCAGTCTTTCACATTTCCTTGTTGAAGAAGTGTGTGGGTGATCCGGCATTGATAGTACCTTTGGAAAGTGTGGTTGTGAAGGATAGCCTCACTTATAAGGAGATTCCAGTTGAGATTTTTGACCGTTAGGTTCGTAGGTTGAGAAATAAGGAGGTCGCTTCAGTAAAGGTTTTGTGGAGGAATCAGTCCATAGAGGGAGCTACTTGGGAAGCAGAAGCAGCTATTAAGGCCCACTATCCCCATCTTTTTCCCTCCGATTCAGTTTCAGCTTGAGGTAATAGCTCTTCTCTAGTCTCTAAGTTTAACCTTGTGTAAATTCAGTCTCAGTATCTTGTCCCCCAGTTATCCGTGCATTTTAACATATTTGCATGTTCATGAAACTCATTTCAGTTAGATATCAGTTTCTAGTACGCAGTTGGTAGGGATTACAGCTCTTTCCTCCAAACTCAGCTTGTTTGGACTTCATTCGAGGACGAATGATCCCAAGGGGGAGATATTGTAACACCTCATATTTGAAATGGGCTAAAAAGGGAAATTGGGAAAGGTCCACAAAGCAAAAAATGGACCGCGGACCCTTCAAGACATACAAGACAGTCCGTGAAGGGGACCACGACCCGTAAAAGGGCTCGTGAATATGTTCCCAGAGGTTGGCCCAGATGGTGTCCCTCCCACGGATGCCTAGACGGCTCGGGGTGAGGTTGACGGGCTGTGAAAGTGGTCGTGAGGTTGCCCACTCAGGAAGGGCTTCTCCTCTAGTCACTGGTCAAGGACCACGGACGTCTAAATGGTCTGTGAGACCCCACAATGTCCATGAAGTCATCTGTAAAGGGGGTTTGTCAAACTTAGAATTTAGGGTAAACTTCAAACAATCATATCTTTTAGCACAAAATGCATTAGGTGGCCCATGGCCTATCAAATTAATGGTCTTTGAGTCCTTTTTCTAATGCTATCAAGTTTTATCTATTTGAAGTTCGGAGTAAAAATTTATGCCCATTTTAGTGGAACACTGTTAGGCTGCTGAAGCTTCACGACCCACAATACGGGTCGTGAAGCACCGTACGATTCATGAAGGGTGTCTTCAAGTCACTTCACTAGGTTTTAAGTCAGGGTCATATTGGTCTTTTCTCCTATGCGTTGGGCACTTAAACTATGTCGTTTGATGCCTAAACTATGTCATTTTACTCAGTCTGAGCCTAATAACCTAGTAAGAAACTACCTAGGACCCTCATTCTTCAAAAAATCATCCAAAAAGGAAGAGAAAGAAGCGACAGTTTCTCCCAAGAACAAGCAGAAGTGTTCATCAAGTTCAGCCCCCAAATCAAAAGGGATTTCTCCATAGTTTTCATCACCAGGTATGTGGGATTTCACTAGTGGGTTCCTTTCACCCATTAGGTCCCTAGAATTAAGTCAGTTTCTGCATAAATTGCTTAGACCTAAGGTTCCCAAATCTTGGGAATCCATTGAAAGTTAGCCGTTATAGTTCTGTTGCATTAATTACATGTTTTCTTGGAGAATGTATGTAGTCTCATGTATAGAACTCAGAACCCTAGCTTGTATTCATCATCAGTATTTCATGAATTTGACTTGCTAGACATATCAGTCAGAAAATCATGCTTCAGAATTTGAATGCCACCCTATATTTTAGTACATTTATGTTGCATTCTCAGATAGCATGTTAGTATTTTGAGCTACTCAGTATATCAGTTGCATTTTAGTTTTGCATATTCAGTTGGGAGTAGACTTAGCCCCGAGTTGGATGGGTTCAGCGTACCCACAAAGTCCCAGAACTACGTGCCAACGTAGGTTCAGAAGTACCCTTTTTTGGGCATCAGTTTTAGTGATCACGCCTTAGTCATGCCTTTATACCCTGGCAAGGTATATTGGGTCCTCTCGATGGGGCATAT
The DNA here is from genome assembly GCA_018342035.1 of Solanum appendiculatum. Taxonomy (NCBI): domain Eukaryota; kingdom Viridiplantae; phylum Streptophyta; class Magnoliopsida; order Solanales; family Solanaceae; genus Solanum; species Solanum appendiculatum. Next base: position 54,420 of record JAGDQO010002054.1, read on the forward strand.
GTATCGAACTCCATGTTTAGCTCATGTAGTTTATGTCGGTTAACAGTAGCTCCCACAGTCATACTCTTATTGCATTGACCGTGTTATCAGCATTTACTTCAGTATACAGTTCAGCATGTTATGTTCATGATTTGTACTTGGCCATTGCATCTAGTCCAGTTTTCAGTTATACTTTAGTACAGTCTATTCCATGTTAAGTTATATTGTCCAGTTTATGTCGTTCAGTTTATATTATTCAGCTTAGTATCTATATCCTGCATGCTCAGTACATTCAAAGTATTGACGCATACTCTTACGCTACATCGTTTCATGATTTAGGTTCCGGCGCTTAGCATCCAGACCACGCTTAGCTCTACTTCTAGTCCTTATTTTGCAGCTTCAGTGGTGAGTCCTCATAGATCGAGGATTATGGACATGCTTTATATTTCAGCTTTTACTTTTCCGTTTCAGTCTTGTTAGAGTTAGCTGGGGGCATGTCCCAGCAACTCAAGTCAGTTAGAGGCTTTCAGACATAGACATAGGGTCAGTATTCAGTTGTTTTTGGTTGTTTTCCATTTGAACTCAGTTATATTCTTAGTGAACTCTTTTAGATTTATTCATCTTGCAGTATGCTTCGGCTTACATAGAATCATTTCAGTATGCTTATTATATGCCAGACTCAGGGTTAGCTTGGGGTCACTTGTGATCCTAGGTCCCGTGTCACGTCTAGGGGGTAGCCTCGGGGCATGACAATACATTGCATAAATGATACTACAAAGCAGTAGACATGCATATACACATAACCGAAAACATACGACCATTACCTACCTCGAATCAAGCATCTTGAAAACTCTAAATAGCATGAGCATTCTCCTTGTGAAGTACCTTAGCTTGTTCTTGGACTTAAATAAGACGTACAAACAAAAATAAATAACTAAAGGCCTATTAATTTACACGAATTATTAACAAATCCTAACCCCGGCAAAAATATGATCATCTTCCCCAACATATAGGGCTCTTTCCCCTCATCAAATCATGCAAAAACCTTCCTCCAATAACAACAACCTAGTTTCTAAGGCCTAAGAAAAACTTTACAAGATTGGGGAGTCAAATTTTTACATTTACCAATGAATTTCATGGGAAAACTGATGAAGTCTGCCCAAAATCTCCCTTTCCAGTTTCAAGACCTCAAAGGACAGAAAATAGGGGTTTTGGGCAACTTTTCTACATAAAATCCTGATTCTGTTGCTATAGCAGCCCCTGTCCCACTGTAGCGACAACTTATCCTACTATAGAAGTCTGAGCAATGCTATAGTGGGACAGCGTTCACTATAATGAGGTCGACGAAGGATCTGCAGCTCAATATCTGGAAACTGACCCTTTTGGCAACACAACTCCTTCCCTTGACATCCTAACATATACCTTTCAAGACAAGTTTAATTCCGGGAGTTCTTGTTACCCAAATTTGATTCTAAAAAAACTTATAGACTCCTTAATTTTTTGGATACAAGTATACATCATTCAAATCTCAACAAAAGATCCCACCCCTTTTCGGATGGCCCTAACCCCACCTAGCCTAGATTCTATCTGAGGCTAGCTTAGCTAAGAATTTTTAAGTTTTACCCATAAAGTTTTCTTGCCCAAATTCTTTCCCTATGGACCTACTAATAACGACCGGGACTGGTTGTTACAATAGTACCAATTCATCCATTACTCTTCCCCAAGTGATCAAATAAAAAAACCTAGGCTAAAATAAAAAAGAGGGTAGTACCCAAAATTTCGAACAAGTGAGGATACTTGTCTCATATGTTCCTCTTTGTATCTCAAGTAGCTTCCTTAACTAGATAATACTCCCACTAAACCTTTAATGATTTGATCTCCTTAGTCCTCATATTTCAGACATCCAATCAAGAATCGCAACTGGTTACTTTTCATATCACAAGTCCTTGTCCAACACAATTCTATTCAATTTAATGATGTAGTCTCCATCCCTATGGTACTTCTTCAGATAGACACATGAAATACGCTGGAAGGACCCAGATAGGTAGGGTGGTAGTGCTAACCTGTAAGCCACTATCCACATACCCTCAAGAACCTCAAATGTACCAATGTAACAAGGGCTAAGCTTACCCTTTTTAACAAACCTCATGACCCTTTTCATAGTTCACACCTTCAATAGAACCTTTTCACCAACCTGAAAAGCCATGTCTCTTACCGTGTGATCTGCATACACTTTCTTTCTACTCTAAGCTGCCAACAACTTTGCCTGAATTCCCCAAACCCTTTCCTAAGCTTCCCTAACAAAATCCACACCCAAAGGTTTCAAATCTACAGCCTTAAACAAACCTATGAGAGACATGCATCTTATCCAATATATTGCTTCAAATGGTGCCATATCAATGCTAGAGTGATATTTATTATAATAGGATAATTCACACAGGGGCAGAAACTTATCTTAATCTCCCCCAAAATTAATTACACATGCCTTCAACATGTCTTCCAATACCTGAATAGTCCACTCTGATTGCCCATCAGTTGGCGGATGAAAAGTTGTACTGAATGTGAGTTGAGTGCACAATGCCTCATGCAACTTACCATAAAACTTAGAAGTAAACTAAGTGTCACAGTCTGAAATGATAGAAAGGAGCACCCCGTGCAACCTTACTATCTCCATGATAAAAATCTTCGCCAACTATTAGGAGTTGTAATCTACTCTGACTGGAATGAGATGACTGATTTAGTCAACCTTTCAACAATAACCCAAATAGAATCATATTTCCCCAAGTTCTTTGGTAGTCCTACAAAAAATTCCATGACTATCATCTCCCAATTCCATTTAGGAATGGGTATCCTCTTAAGCAAACCTGCATGCCTTTAATGTTCATACTTTACCTGTTGACAACTCTGGCACTTGGAAACATACTCTACAATATCTTTCTTCGTCCTAAGCCACCAATAAAGTAGCCTCAAATCCCTATACATCTTTGTCACACCTGGATGAATAGAATAGCATGAACTATGAGCCTCTACCAATACACTCAGGATCAAGTCACCAACTCGAGGAACACAAGTCATTCCTCTAAACTTGAGCACACCATCAACATCAAGTATGGCATCTTAGGTCTCCCATACACCACTGTACCTTTGATCTTGGCCAACTTTTCATCCTTAAATTGTTTAGTCGAGATTTTCTCTACAAAGGTGGGCCTAACCTCTATGCTTGCTAGTACCCCACCTTTGTCAGAATTTCCCAACCGCATAAACTTGAACTCTAAAGTCTAAATTTATCTAGCCAAAGGTCACTTTGATATCCCAAAATAGGCCAAACTGCCCATGCTAACTGTCTTCAAGCTCAATGCGTCTGCAACCACATAAGCCTTGCCCAGATGATACTGAATGGTCAGGTCATATTCTTTGAGCAACTTTATCCATCTTCTTTGTCTCGAGTTCAGATCCTTCTGAATGAAGACTTGATGAAGATTGCGATGATTAGTAAATACCTCACACATAACCCCATACATATAATGCCACCAGATCTTCAGAGCAAACACCAGTGTCGCCAATTCCAAGTCACTGATAGGGTAGTTCCTATCATTAACCTTCAACTATATAGAACCATAAGCTATGACATTCTTTTCTAGCATTAACACAGTACCCAAACTCGAATGTGAAGCATCACAATAAACAATGAAATCCTTACCTTCCATCGGTAAGGTCAAGATAGGCGTTCTAGACAAAAGATCCTTGAGCATTTGAAAGCTCTCTTCACATTTATCTGACCACTCCAAAACTACCTCCTTTTGAGTCAACATGGTAAAGTGTATAGCAATATAAGCAAAGTTCTTCAAAAACATGCGATAATAGGTAGAAATCCCCACAAAAATTCTCACCTCTATCATAGAGCTAGGCTGAACCCAATCCTTAACTGCCTCAATCTTTTGGGGATCTACCATCACCTCTTCTTTTGAAACCACATGCCCAAGAAAAGCAACCGAAGGCAACCAAAATTCACACTTAGAAAATTTAGCATACAATTTCTGTTTCCCCAGGATATCCAGAACAATACGAAGATATTTTTTATGTTCCTTCTCTCCCTTCGAGTAGATCAAGATATCATCTATAAAAACAATCACAAAGGAATCCAAGATTGGCTTAAACACCATATTCATCAAACTAATAAATTAGCAAGGACATTAGTCAATCCAAACGACATCACCAAAAACATAAAGTGCCCATACCGAGTCCGAAGAGCTGTCTTAGGTATGTCCTCAGGCCTAATTCTAAACTGATGGTACCATGACCTCAAATCAATCTTATAAAAGACAAAAACACCCTGCAACTAGTCAAATAAATAGTTTATACGAGGTAAATGATACTTATTCCTGATGGTAACCTTATTCAAAAGCCGATAGTCTATAATATCCTAATACTACCATCTTTTTTCTTCAAAAAAAAATAAAATAAACCACAAGGAGAAGCAATAGGACGGACAAACCCTTTATCAAGAAATTCTGAAAGCTAAGTCTTAAGCTCTCTAAACTTTGTCGGAGCCATGCAATAGGGAGGAATAGAGATTGGGCAAGTGCAAGACTCCAATTAAATGTTACAGTCTATATCCTATCTAGAGGCATGTAGGAAGGTCTGTAGGAAGCACCTCTGGAAACTCAAAAACCACAGGGATAGACTTAATGGAAGGAGACTCTGCACTAACATTCTGAATATGACACAAATAGGCTAAACCACCCTACCCTACTAATTTTCTAGGCTGAAGGAATGATACGATCTTTAATGTCTTAGGCCTATACACCACTTCCTACTCAAGCCTTTTCTTCCCCAGTATCTCTAGAGTCACTATCTTAGCATTACAGTTTAACATTACAAAAGAGAGGGACAACCAAGTCAAACCCAAGATCACATCAAAGTCTAGCATGTCCAATAAGACTTAATCGACCCGAGTCTGTTGGCCCATAAATAACACAGAACAATCATGATACACGTGGGTTACTACAATCGACTCTCCAACAGGAGTAGCAACATAGATAGGGGCATCAAGGGTATCACAAATATAATCAAAATCCAGAGCAAATGTCACAGAAACATAAGAATAAGTAGAACCTGGATCAAACAAAACATTAGCCATCCGGTCACAGATAAGAATAGTACATATGATAACAACATATTATACCTCCACCTCTGGTCTACCTGGGAATGCATAAAACTAAGTTTTTTCATCGTTATGACCAACCGCTCTCCTGGGCTGAGCTGCTCCCCTCCCTGCATTACCATTACCTTGGCCTCCACGACCTCTCTTATTACCTCCTCGCCACTCTATGGATGTCCTTTACAATGATTACTCCACCCACTAGAACCATTGCTCTAGTTTGTTGCTGAACCTAACAACCTACATGTCTGGGGGGATTTCCTCTTAAAGAGCCCAAACTCACCACAATGGAAAAAACCATGATCAAGTGAACTTCTACAGTGTAATAACTCGGTTGGTCATTTTTTGAAGTTTTTGCAAAATTACTATTTTATCCATCCTTATATTAGCCCCGAGTCATTTCTGATTGGATTTTGAAATTGATTTCGAGTTTTGAGTAAAACGTTGTGTTGTGAAAGGCTAAAGTTGTTAAAAAAAGTAGTTTTTGGGGTCTTTTAGATTATTGAGTCTCGGAATGGAATTCCGTTGATTCCATCAGTCTCGCAGTATGGAAATTAGTCTAAGAGGGTTGTTGGTTTTGAATTCGGAGTCTTTTTCATGGATTTGAGGTCCTAAGTTGGAAATTATAGAGATTTTAGCCTTTGGGTTGATTTTGATCAACATTCGAGGTTTGGATGCTAAGATTGAATTTTCAACAGTGCCATAGGATTTGGGGATGATTTTAGGCCTAGGGGAGGTCTTGGTTGAATTTTTAGAGATCCTGAGCCTAATTTGTCCCTTTTTGGTGTTGTGTTCGTTCCTTGTGGCTATCACGAGTTTTGGGTCAAGGAGATCTCAGATTCGTGTTTCAATAGTTCCATTGTGTTTGGAACTTTGAGTATAGTCGAGTAGCACATTTGGCTTTTGCATATAGAATTTTGAATGAATCCTGGCAATTCTTTCGGACACTTGTGTGTTGGCTGATTTTTTGGTGCCTGATATTTGTTGTTCTTCGCATTCGCAAAAGGTCGATCTCTTTCGCGAACCTCGCATTAGCAAAGGTTGGATCGCGTTCATGAGGAGTATGAAAGACAAACCTCACCCTTGGACTCAGAATTAGGCTTCTCTCAACTGAAGTCTCGGATCAGCCATCGAAAGATTTGCTGCACTAAATAAGAAAAGAAACAAGTGCAGTATTAGTACATAAACCACTGTGTACTGGTAGGATCACACAACTAGTCCAAGAAGTGAATGTTAGCAGTTCACCAGATTATGTAATACAGAACAATACACATATCAACAATTACCAACCACATACTGACAATCATATGTTATGAAACAATAATACAAAAATTATCTAATGCATAAAACATGTGCCACACGATCATAATTCAAATGCTTGGTCCTCTCATGAAACCACAATCACATACCTGGTCCTCTTATGGAACCCACACAAAATTGTTAATGTCATACCAGGAAGGGTATCAGACCCAACCATATATAAACATATCGAGCATGTTATCCGAGCCAATAATATATAATCATACCAGGCATGGTATCCAAGCCGACAAACAATATCATGTACGGACGTGGTACCCGAGCCAACCAACGATCACAACAAACATGCACAATCACATAGAACCAATGAACAAGACCACTTGGAAACCACAAGTCACAATCACAAGTTCATTGCATGAGATTACCTGCATCATGTCATTTCATATGCCTCCCTAAAAGGCATTGCACAAATGAAACTATAAACCAGTAGACATGCATACACACATAAATAGAAACATACAACAATCACCTACCTCAACTCAAAACTCTAAATAGCTCGAGCTTCCCCTTGCAAAATGCCTCGGTGTCACGACCCAAACTACCCCTAGACGTGACATGGCGAATGGGGTTCCGAAAGACTCTGAACAAGCCACTTGACATTAGAATGACACTACAATAAACATCATAACATAATAAAGCATAAAAGCAAAATATAAGTTTTAAAGCTAAATCTCATAAGATGCCAAAATTAGAGTACAAAACTAAAATATGGAAATCTACTAAATCTAACAACAAGCCTTAACTAATCATAGATGTGGCTAGCACATGCCCTATCTCACAAAATAAGTCTGAAAATTGAAAAGAGTAAATAAACATAAAACTAATAACGTGGTCATGCCCTTGAACCATAAGGACTCACCAAACTGCTAAGCTGATTAATATAATATAGCTACGGTCAAATGGAAGAACATCAGACCGTATATTACAAGACAATATAGGCACAAGAAAATGTATGCATCAGTAATCGAAATGTACTGAGCATGAGGAAATATGCATGAGTATAAATTTGATAACATGATAAGTTCAAAACATGATAATGCATGACCAAGTCAAACATGTCAATCGGATAAGCTTAGTTCATAAATTATGATAGAATGTCAATGCAATAGCCTTAATTCATATCGTAAGTAAACACATGAATTATGTATAAAACATAAACTAAGTAAGAAAATCATATTCATTTGTGGGAGGTTTACCATTAACCGACATAAATCATGTGAGATATAATATGAAGTTCAGTGTACTGCTCTCACACCATAAAGAGAGTGTCCTACTTGCCAAGGTAAGAAGCATATTTTTTAGCTTAGGTGGATCCACAAGGTAATGACCAATTGGGACAATCCTATTAGCGCATGTAGTTTAGGTACTTTAGTAATCACCACTAGTCCAACTCGGTACTAAGTAAATTCCCAATGGAAATTCTAAAAAATCATATTAAGTTTATAATCTTAGTCCTTCAAATGTTAAGAATCTAGTAATACGAATTCAATCATAAACACTCATAATAATAAGAATATCTCTGTTAAAATATCATGATTTCATAACATAATCAATTCATAAGAAACACTTAATCTAAAGCATCTAAATCATGATAATCTTTTCATATTGGGAATACTTCAATCGGAAGCAACCTTATTTCATAAAATTATGTTGACACTTCATTAAAAATTATCCTTGAATCATAATCTCTTCAATATCATTATGTAGACATAATCTTCAAAGCTTTAGTTCATGATCATAAGATATTCATGCAGCATGGGTTCATAGGCAAATCATTGAAAACATGTAATTTAGATCAAATCATGCGTAATAAGATAAAAGAGAATGAATTTATCACTAAACAATTGAACCCATAAGGAATCATCCAAACCCGAGAATTTGGGTACGAATCATAGAAGAGAAATAGGAGTTTCTTTTTGGACTCAATGGATGAAAAAAGAACCATTGATGAATTTCCCATATCCTTAGCTTTGGAATTGGAAGTGGAGACTTGAAGCTTGAAGAACATTAATCCACCTTGGGTGAATTCCTCTAAGGAGAAGACTTGAGAGATTTTGTTGTTTTGAGAGAATGAGAGGGAATGGGAGAATTTTTAAGTGTAAAATTAGTTATAGGGCTAAGGAATACTCTATATAAGACGTAGTTTAGGAATTAAAAGGGTAGGAAAAGACCGAAATAACCTTGAGTTAAAAAATGTCGGAGTAACTCTACGGACCCATGTATGGTCCATACAATGGACTACGGACCATACTGGTCATCCGTAGACCACATTACTAGAGTCCTAAATCCAGGTCAAAGACCACGAGTAAACTTCCATGAGCTGTACAACAATCCATGGTCCATAGAACCCCCTGGTACACCCCAAGACAAGGAATTTCTCCATGTCTTAGACACCAACAGCGAGCCATGGACTACGGTCTGTACAAGGGCCTACAGGCCGTCCTGAAGCCCTTCATGGGCTTGACAAATTTCCAATTTTGCAGTACTCATTTATAGTTTGCTTCCGCTCTCTTTTCTTATTTCATATATATTGTTGCTTCTGCTTGTTTCTACCCTTATACCCATTACTTGTCTTTCTGGGTTATGTGTTGGCTTACCTACTAGTAGGTTATAGTAGGTGCGATCATGACTCAGAAAATAGGGTCGTGACACATCATCTAAAAAGAAGTATTTGATAAGGTATGATCATATTACATATTTTTAGATTATATGTACATGTACTATATATCTAACCAACTTAATTAAATTGATTACTTTTGAATGTTTGAACAATTAAAATATTTGAAATTCAATTTATTATTTTTTATAAACAATTATTCAAGAATGAATATATATATATATATATATATATTAATTACGATTATATCTGAATCTTCAAGATAAATTATTGATTGATTGTATATGTACTGTACAATTATAATAGACTAAATATCAACGTTCAATTATTAATGTTGAACATACGTTTGTAGAAACTGGTAGTAATAAATTGTTCAATATTCATATATTGTTGCATTAATTATGCAAAGCTTTTTATCAATAATGAAAAAATTATTATATATAAATATTACATAGAGATTGAATCATATTAAATGTTTCTCCCAGCAACATTGAAGACACAAGGATTTCATTAATGCAAATATTAGAATTATATTTGAAACATGTTTCTCAATCAAACATATATAACCATAAAAGTGTCATTTGGTAAAAGACAAAATTAGGAAGTAAATAAAATTGACATTTGAGATATTTCTAAATCAGTGATGATAGAAAAAAATTATACCATCAGATATAATTTAATAGATTATAACAAATTACTTGTTGTATCTTTCAAATTATAAATGCTAATCAACAAGAATATATAATTATTTTTAAGTGTGAAAAGTCTTTAAACATGGTTAATCCATGAATAAAATATAAAATTCATATATAAACCTTGGCTAGATTGAAGTAAATGGCTTTAATAATGATATTTATATGAATTCACTATTATTTTAAAAAGTGTTTAGTTGATACTTGATAATAGTTTATATAATATTATTCTTCTACAAACATAATCAAGAGAGGTCTTGATGTTATAATTTTAAAAACAACAAGAGGAGAAAAAAATCAAAAATTATATAGCGTGAATTACGTCTGAAAGCTGGAGGATCTTCATTTTTACACATAAGAGATCTAAACGCCCTTTTTTCTATTTATTTTGTAGATGGCCAAGTAATCTTAATTCTTTATATATTATTACACCTTAATATATTATTTTAGTAGAAGAGGTAATTTTTAGTTTAATATATTATTGTCTACAATATATTCTAGACAATCTTTCTCAGAATTGAGGAGACTAATGGTAAGTCATATTTCTCCAATTGAGCCAGTTTATAAGATGGCTAGAAATCGAGCAGCTTCTTTGCATACTTTGTCAACAAACAAGCCAGAGTATAAGGGAATAGCTTCTGAGGTAATTAAAGTTGATCTTCAGACGAATATTGTGCAGGTTGTTAATACGCAGGGTGATATCCTCACTGCTTCTCAGATAGGTGATATACCTACAAATTCTGAGATGGGATTAGATAATGACAGTTTTTAAATGATGTCACACCAAATTGATTTTAGTCTTGGTTCACAGGAGAGAAAATATATTCAAGAAGAATTTTTCTCAAAGAAATGGAATCAGTTTAAAACTTGGTTTTTTTCTTCATATAGTAAAGAAGATATGAATAATATTTCCCAAGAGTTTTATGAAACTTGTGCACTTCATAATCAAATTATGCATTTTCTACCTTGGTTTATAACATTTTATTTTCCTTTATATATAAATGTTTTGGAAAGATCTTATAAAGATGGGAGTGGAAAGATTATAAAAGCTATTTACCCTCCTCAATCATCTTTTGTTTTACCAAATAATACTGGTATAACTTTTGAAGCTTTTCAAAGATTTATTGAAAATCAAGTTGCTGAAGTAACCATAGCCGAAATTAATAAAATTATTTCTCAAAACAATTATTTGAGCTTATATGTTAAAGTGCTTGGAGAACAGATTAGTTCTCTTGACAAAAAATTAGATAATTTGTCTTCCTTGATAAAGGAAATTAGTAATAGCAAAAAGACATCTGATCTAGCTTCTACTTCTAAAGAGATTTCAGATGCTCCAGTTGCCGTTGCTAATATTTAAAGGCCCCCTGAAATTCAGGGATTTAAATTTTAAAATGATTTAGAAGAACTTCTTGATGAAAAGTTCAAAATTTCACAAGAAGAAGAACCACAAGAAGTTTTTGAAAAAATAAATTCCGAAAATAATTCTTTTCTTGGAATGATGCAAGTTATTACTGCTCACAAATGGTATGTTTTATGTACTATTTTAATTGATAATAATTTTTCCATAACTGATATTGCTATGATTGATAGTGGTGCAGATGTTAGTTGCATTCAAGAAGGATTGATTCCTTCAAAATATTTTCAAAAAACTACTCATACAGTTAAATCTGCATCTGGACATGCTTTAGATATAAAGTATAAATTGTCTAATGTGAGTATTTGCCAAAATAAAGTGTGTATTCCGCATTTCTTCTTTTTGGTAAAAAATCAGTTATATCCTCCAATTATTCTTGGAACTCCGTTTATAAATGCCTTTTATCCTTTTACTCATATTGATTCTAAAGGATTTTCTACAGGAACTAATGATAAGAAAGTTAGTTATACTTTTATTACTGAACCTATTTCTAAAGAAATAAGTGCTTTAATTGATATGAAGCAAAAACATGTTGATACTTTGCAATTAGAATGTTATAGCATGACTATTTTTTAAACTTTAAATCAGTGAAAGTTCAGGAAAAGATTAAATTAATCTCGGATCAGCTTTCTGTTGATATTTGTGCTAATCATCCTAGTGCTTTTTGGGATAGAAAAAAGCATATAGTTACTCTTCCATATGAAGAAGATTTTGTGGAGGAAAATATTCCTACTAAATCTAGACCTTGTCAAATGAATGCAGAATTAGTTGAATTTTGCAAAAAGGAAATTGATAATTTGTTACAAAAGGGTTTGTTAAAACCTTCTAAATCTCCTTGGTCTTGCACTGCCTTTTATGTTAATAATGCAGCTGAAAAAGAAAGAGGTGTCCCAAGATTAGTGATAAATTATAAACCTCTTAGATCGAGGCTGTCGGGCGGTAATCCGCCAAAACAACTTTAGATCTCGCAAAAAAATACCCGTACAAGGGACATACAATTGAAATATAAAATAATTTTTTGTCTAATTATGATGGCTGTATGGTTTGAGGCTAGAACTCTTTTACCCGAGCAAAGGGTCTGTCAAGATTTAAATACTATTTAGAGTAGTTCATTAACCAGCAGGTTCTGACCAGGATATTTCTGCCCCTTCTTTAACTCCTTTTAACGGGGACTTACACCTCCCAGCTTTGCTAGTCGGAACCACTAAAAACAGTACATTAAATCTGACAGCACCACCATCTCGAAACTAAGTCAAAATGATCGGAACAAAAGTTTATTTCATACCTAAATTGAGTCTAGAATATTTTCATAGTTAATATAGTTCAAAAGTTAGATATTTAACATAGATATGAATTAACTTAGCCGGACATCGTCCGGTCTCAGAACAGAAATAATATTACTAAAAATAAATAAAGTACCTTCGGCTTAGACTCCGCCGGTTGCCTCCAAAAGTTGAAGATTTTATATATTTAGATGTATGATACAAGATGATTTACAATCTAGAGAGAGAAATAAAACTTAAACCAAAAAAGACTTGCCCTCTCTACTGAAGGTGAAGTCCTATAAATAGCAAAAACTAGAATCTACTTTATGTACAGTACTGGTCCCACATCTGGGTCCTTGCACTGTTTCTAGTGCCTTGTTACAGTAAATCTACTGTTTCATTGGGTCCCCCGGCGGCTATTACTGTTTGTCTTTTCCTCTGATTTCTCTAATCAGCTTCTCTGCCCTTTTCAAGGAGTCTTCGGTCATTATGTCCTCTGGTTCTAGTGGCTGAGCATATGTGGCCACTGTATCATCATTACTGGTCTCACTTCTCATTGAAGTGTCAGATTTATCAAATTGATTGATTGTTTGAAGTAAATTTCTTTTTACTTCTTCAAGATATCTCTCGATCATTTCATCTTTATTTCCTTCTTGCACTGAAATACGACGAGCCATATGTCGTACTGAACTGTCATCAATTATCTCTTTCATAGGAGTTTTTGAGTACTCCTGAATTCTTGTTTCAATTTCATCAATTAATTCTTGGTCATATAAAGCCTTTGCTTTTTGGGTCTCTTTTAATGAGTTTATCCATAAATTGTTATAAAATACCCTATATAAGCAAGGGATTTGTTCTGGAGTAAAGTCCAGTTCAGGGGTCCATTTATGGATCCAAGGAACAGAAAATTCAATAAAGAAATAAATTTGGTCAATATAATCCAAATAACAGATATGATCTATTTGATAAATCTCTGATAATTTTGGAGATACTTTTATCCATTCTTTGTATAACTTAAGAAATGGTTCAGGCAATATCTTGACTGTAGGACCGTGGTATGACTACCATTGTAGAAACCAATTGGGTAGAGTTTGTCCGAATATCTACGCACAAATTTTTACAAACCAAGTATGTTTGTGTCTCTCATTGTTATAATAAAGAACTTTATCAAACGCCTGGATATAATCCCAATAAGTGAAATTCATTTTAGCGTTATTAAGGCTTATCTGCCTTTCTTTCATGGTGGATATTCCCCATTCTTCAATGGTTATCACCTGCTTAATAATTATTTTGGAAAAGTTATAAACATTTTCACTCGAGTTATAACCCGAAAAGTGCTGAAAATCTGCACTACCTGTTTCCTTTAAAATCGTTTCATAATACGATCGGGTTCTTTTATATATATGTATATATATTATATTATACATTTATATATGTATGTATGTATATTACATTGTATAATTTAAACTAAAAGCAAAGCTAGAAACTTTTCTAAAAGAGAGAACTATTTGAGAAAATAGAACACTAACTTACAACAAGGACCAGATTCTCAAATTGAACAACAGAAAATGACGAAATTGAAAAAGGCTCATATCTATCTAGCAAGAGAAGCACCATTTTCTATGATGTACATGGTTAAAAATAGCCAACTACAAATCTAAAATTCTTGCCTGGCCACACTAAAAATTAAAACAGAATCATGACTAGAAGACAAAATTTATAGATAGATAGAGTTTGTGGTGAGGGGTAATTAAAGATCAATTCCTTTTGTCATTTTCATCCCTATTAGGTGGAAGCAGTAACTCCTTGGAGTTCTTTAAAGCTCATGAGCCTATCTTCATTCACGTTCTACTCCTCTTCATCATCCTGTTTGTTTTCCACAGCGAAAACATCCATTTTACTTTTACTCTCAATTTCTAGCGTAGGCATAGTTGGGTTACTTGGAGAAGCATCAGATCTGGAACGCTTAGCGCGCTTGGATGAGAACGATGCTGCATTCAAGCTTAATTCTCTAGGAACAACATTTATTCCTTTTGGAAGCTTGACTTTTGGATTATTATTGCAGCCAAAAAAATATCTACGATTCATGGGCGGATTATGATTGTGTTCACCAGAATAGGACACCTAGAAAATGTTCTCATCCTTTGGGCTTTTCTCAATTGTTTTCTTCGCTTGACAGAGTTTTGATGTACCACACTTAAAGTAATTTATGTTATTTCACATACGAATGTAGTAATAATTAGGACTTGTAAAATATTTTATGTGTATACACTATAAGTAATTTTTACTACTTTTTTAACAAAAAATAGAAGGAAAAAAACTTTCTATGACATGAAAGAAAATGGTGAAGAGAGCAAACCTTGTAAATAGAGAACCTGTGATATGCTTCTAACCGTACTTGTGCCACTTCCATATATCATCTCTGAGTTCCTCTGCAATAATTCATGGATAAGTCCTATCGATTGATTTTTCCTGATTTCAAATAAAAATTACTATAATAAAAATTGTGAACACACACGCACATAAAATGTAATGAAGGGAGTGGTTATCTAGTACTAGTTTGGATCAAAGGATTCTGTGATGGAAAAGTGATATTAGGATAAACGTTATCCCCTATCTCAATTTGTTGTTGTAAATCAATCCATTCTTGTGGTGTTGTAGTTGTTTGTGGCACACACATTATTGTTGTTGGCGATGGAGGAAAACAGATCTGTTGGCTTAATTGAGCTGGTTGAATGGGATGTAAGTACAACTGTTGATTTTTATTTCCATCCATGATTATGACCTGTTCATCTTATTTTACCTGGTGACCAACTGAAAAATCTATAGATAAATTTTCAGATAAGCCATCAAAATAATTCATGTCTGTAGCTATAAATCTATCAAAATAATTCATATCATCATTTTCAGATGTCTCCATGCCTTAGTTAGGATCAATATAATTATTAAGTCTATTAACATTACAACTTCTTACTACCACACCAATAGGATTCCTCGATGGAAAAGTGATATTAGGATAAACGTTAGCCCCTATCTCAATTTGTTGTGGTAAATCAATCCATTCTTGCAGTGTTGTAGTTGTTTGTGACACACTTTATTGTTGTTGGAGATGGAGGAAAAGAGATCTGCTGACTAAATTGAGCTGATTGAATGGGCTGTAAGTACAACGGTTGATTTTCATTTTTGTTCATAATTATGACTTGATCATATGATTTTTCCTGGTGAGAAACTGGAAAATCAGTAGAAAAAATTCCAGATAAGCCATCAAAACTATTCATGTCTGCAGCTAAAAATCTATCAAAATAATTCTTATCATCATTTTCAAAAAACTCCATGCCTAACATAGGGTCTATTACTTTATTAGGTCTATTCTCATTACAACTTCTTACTACCGCACCAATATCCCAATCATCATCCCCCATTTTAGAATATAAAATTTTAAAAATGTGCTTATAAGGGAAGCTAATAATGTCTTATGTGAGAGCGGAGTGGGGAAAAAGAATCCAATAAGGGGGATGTCTTATGGAGGATATATCTGACGGAAACAAGTTTTAGTGGATAGAAAATCAGAAATCAAAGGTTGAGATGAAGAAAAGTGAACCAATTTTTCTTATTATATAGAGAAATTAAAAGGGGTACCTACCTACCCTCACGCATCCATATTAACAAAGCAGTTAATGCATATTAATTCTTTTTTCTATTTTACGCTGAGTGGCATTAGAGATAAAGAAGAGGACAAAGAGTAATTAGATGTACCCTTTTGTTTAAGATAATCTAAGATTTAATCTTTCCAACCAACAAAAAATCATATATAGTGAAATAGAGGTGTAGACATTGAAATTTTGTGGAACTCTACTAGACATGTTCAATTCTAATTGGACTCTACAATGCGTGTTCGATTCAAATTAGGGTTCTTGGAGGCTACTCAACCCTAAACCCTAATTCATGTCTATATAAAGGGTACTATATTCCCTTGAAAAGGCATCTCGAATATTCCATAAATTCATGGAATATTCATAAAGAGATCAAAATCAATCATCCTACATCAAGAAATACGCCACTATCTGCCTTCCACTAACGGCCGTCGAATCATAGATAAATCTTATGAGAGAGGAATCAAGGGATCAACAGATTTGTACTCACAGTCTTGATAAATAAAGTTATGTTTCTTCATATTTTATTTGTGATAGTAATTAATTTTTTCTGTCACTTTAAAATTTGTTGCAAACAAATTGGCACGCCCAGTGGGACCAAATCTGCCCTTCATCTCTTCTCTCACAAATCAAATCAGCAAATCTGAAGCCACAAAACCGCAAAACTGAAAGAATGAGTACTTCAAGCCTCGTTTTTTAGTTTCATCAAGTTTACACTCCGACAAGCCTTGAAGAAGGGGACATTTGTACATATTGAAATTTTGTAGAATTCTACAAGACATGTTCAATTCTAATTGGACTCTATAATACGTGTTTAATTCAAATTAGGATTCTTGGAGGCTACTCAATTCAAACCCCTAATTCATGCCTATATAAAGGGTACTATATTACTTTGAAAAGGCATCTCAAATATTATGCAAATTCAAGGAATATTCATAAAGAGATCAAAATCAATCATCCTAGTTCAAGAAATACCCCACTAACGGCCCTCAAAACATGGATAAGTCTTATGAGAAGGGAATCAAGGGATCAACAGATTTGTACTCACAATCTTGATGAATAAAATTATGTTTCTTCATATTTTATTTGTGATTGCAATTTATTTTTCTATCAGTTAAATTTTTTTTGCAAAGCTTCAAGTTTTGTCGAGATATTTTATCTTTTGAATGCTAGGCTTGAAGTAATAGCACGATGGCAAAATGATTACTTCTTTAATCATTCACTGAACTTGCACAAAATACTTTTTTTGTCCTTTTAAAAAATAATTTATTCACATTGTTAAATCCATAATCATCTAAACTTCTCTTTTGATCGTTTTAGACAAAAACAAATGACGTGGAACAATTTGAGTCAAAATAGGAGTACTTTTTTCTTCCAGAATACATGTAATCATGTAGATCCCATTATTTGTTCCCATTTTTTACTTCTACTTAAATTTTCTTTACCTCTGCGTGTTTTAGGAACTTTTAGATTATCAAATAAATTAGGACACAAATTCCTATTTCAAAATAGACTCTTATAGTTTTCACCGTCCCTGGCCCTCTAATAATAGAAACATTGTCTTCACAATTTTGGCTTGAATTATAGATTATGAGCTACGACAAAAGGAGCATAATGCAAGGTAATCTCCCCCCTTTTTTCTTATTTTTGCCACTTTTTACAGCTTGACATGTCTGTGATAGAAAATTCATATATTATTATAGAAAAGTTGAAATCACGAACGGTTTAATTATCCAAAAACTAGACTTTTTGAGCTACAACCTAACAAAAATTCAGAATTTAATATTGTCACGACCTGATTTCTCAAGTCATGATGGCGCCTACCAACCCACCAGTAGGCAACCCAAAACCCTATCTCGAAACTTAACAGTAATGGGACTGAGGGTGGAAACTAACCTCAACTAAGCGGAAGCATAAATAAAGGAATAGATAAAGGAAAGGTGGAAGAGACACATCTATATAAACAATAACAATACCTCCCAGAACCTGGAATTCATCTGTACAGAACTACTAAACGAGTACAAGTCCCAAAAGTGGACCACAACAACTAGACTGTCTCAAAAGCAAAAGACGATACAAAATATATCAACAGATGGAGACAGGTAATCCCAGAACGCCATGTGCTCACCCTCGTCTTCGGACAGACTACTGCAGGCTCGAACTCAACACTAATAGCTAGTGCTCGGACCTACATCATGAAAATAGATGCAGAATGTAGCATGAGTACCAATAAAACAGGTACCCAGTAGGCATCATAGGCCGACTGGGCAAGAAAGGTAAAGGCACACTGAAAAGATAGAATCTACAATAACAGAAGGCAAGAGAAAGCGAACAAAGTACACGAGCGCACCAGAGATACACTAAGTACAACTAATCTAAACCTAACAAGACCCCCATAAGCCCAGAAGGTACACTCGTGCACAAATTTAAATAAAACCCGAACGGACCCCCATAAGCTCCACAGGTACACAAAAGAACTAATCTACGGAAATGAAAGAAGACCCAAGCCACGAAGCAAATCAAACAACAAACTCAGTTGAACAGCCCATTTCAATTCCAAGCCTTAGTACTCTGCTGCCCAATCAGCCAACACTCCCGGGTGCCCTACCCAAGCCAGTAAAGTGCACCGGTATTCCCCAGGGCCCTACCCAAGCCAATAGCGTATGCAAGAAAACCCAAGTGCCTCATATAAATAACCCTGAAACAAAACGACTAGCCAATCCCAAGCCTTAATACTCCGCTCCCCAATCAACCAACACTCCCGGGGGCCCTACCCAAACTAGTAGAGTGCGTCGGTACTTCCGGGGGCCCTACCCTAGCCAGTAGAGTATGCTGGATAACCCAAGTATCTCATATCTAATCGCCAACTTCACCAATACTCCCAAGGGCCCTACCCAAGCTAGTAGAGTACGTGGGTCCATCCAATAACTTCAAACATCAAGCAAGGTGGATCACCATCCACTTCCAACCACAATACCACCGAATCGAACTCGAAACATCCAAAAATCAAAGAGAAATAACACACATCCGATGGCCCATCGACACCATAGGGAGGGGAGAGAAGACAGAAGGATCACAAAAAATATGAAACTACAACCAGGCTCAACTATCAGACCCAAGTTTGCTATTCTAGTCTACAAGGACCTAGTCATCTGAAATCGACGTCAGATACATACCAAGGTCAACAGGTACATGGGTCTAAGTCAACTCTAACCTAACCTAATCTAAGGCCAAAGATATAACTCAACATAAATAAATAGCCAACCAAATATTACGCATGTACAACAAATAAACAACACAACAGATAATTTCACAAATATCCACAGATAAATAACCCCTCCGGTAGCATGGTACTAACCCCGAAATAGCTCGAAAATTAACCCTAAAGCAAGAAGTCAGAGAAGAAGAGCAGAAATACTAGCTACGCAGCCCAGATTCACACAAATCAGCAAACATTTACACAATCAAGCTCAATCTAAATGAAGGGAAACCGTAACCTACCAAAAGGCCGACTATGCGCTCCAAATCACTATGCCAGACCTTTTCCCTTCCGAACAGCCTCAGAACAATTCCACGCTATCAAAAAAAGAATCATAGTGTTAGTACGGTCGTTTAAACACTAAAATCATCAAAATCAGTGACAGACCAATTTCAGAGACAAAATCGGGAAACGTGGGACATGATCCAGATTTTCCGATCCATGAAAAGGTCCCAAATCCTCTCCCAAGCCTGTGTTCCAAAACGGAACATCCATCAGGGCTTGGATCTGCTCCATGCAGCACTAACAAGAAATGCCAAACTTTACACAATTAGCTTAGGATAGGAACTTATGCCTCGAATTCATGGAAATAAAGGACCACCCAACACAAACTGATCAACAACCCATGAAGCCAATGAGATTTCGAGCAACTGGGACTTTGAATAACTAGAAACTGATTTAAGATGAGTGAGATATGAGTTTTCAAACTTCTCTTCCAAATGAACCTCGACCTCAACTTATAAACCACTGCCAGCAGCTGAACTACGCGAACGCGGCCAAGGCCTCGCGAACGCGGAGGAAAAATAAACAACACTCCGTGAACGAGGCCTAGGGACCGCGAACACGGAGGGAAAGGACCCACACCTCTGTGAACGCGGAGCCCTACCTGCGAACGCGAAGAGGAAGACCTCCCAGACATCTGCGAACGCGGAGCCCTATCTGCGAATGCAGAGAAGGAGATCTTAAGCATCCGTGAATGCGGAGAAGACATGCCCACAGCTTCGCGAACGCGAAGCAAATTCTGTGAACGTGGAGATCAAATGGGTCTGCAACAACAGCTGTGCACCAACTGAGTTTTAAGCATTCCCAAAACTCTGATGGGGTGCTCGTGATTCGTTCAGAACCCCGTGCACGCAAACGAGATATGCTACCCCATCAATTTCGACGTTCCAGATTCAATGGCTTAGTCAAAATTTCCATATGAGGTTGGTTCGACAAAAAGCGGGTCCCACACCCAAAGCGCCAATTTAACCAACTTATACCGATGGCCTCAGAATGAAATTGGAAGCCTTGGGAAGCGCACGAAGGGTCAATCTAGACCAAACTTGGCATTTCGGAACTAACCACATTGATGGAATTCTCTTCTGAGCATGTTTACCAAGAATATTGATCAAAGTGAACTTCAAGCCAAATGTCAAATGTTAAAGCGCCAACTGGCCCTAAAGTCACATTGGAAGCCTCAGGACTCTAAAAAATCTTGCTTCTAGCCTAATTTGGCTGCTCCAGAGCTGATGGAATTGTCAGAATTCCCTTCTGAGGTCGTTTACCTAAGGTTAGGAATGAAATCAACTTTTCAAGGTCCAAGAGCTCCAAAATAGGAAAACAGGCACAACACACAAATGAACGACCAGGCAATCGAACATACAGTGCCAGCAAGTAAGAAATGACTTGGGGTCCCTATAGGAACGCTCTAAACGACAGAAAAGAGGCACAAACGCACAAATGACCTGAAGGGTCATTACAACATCCACTACTAAAAGAGTTTTCTTTCGCAAAAGTAAGAGTCAAGATGTACTTGAGGGCTCAAATAAGCTGCGAAACTGCTCCCGCATCTCCCGCTCGGTCTCCCAGGTAGCCTCCTTAGCTGGACGGTGCCTCCAACGGACCTTAACTACATGAATGGCTCTCGACCTCAGCTACCTCACATCTCTAGCCAAAATAGCAACTGGCTCCTCAACATAGGTAAGGCGATCATCCAACTCAACGGCATCATACTGGAGCACATGCGACTCATCTGGAACATACCAACGCAACATCAAAACATGGAAGAATGGATGAATAGCTGAGAATGTTGGAGGTAAAGCTATCTTATACGCCACATCACCCACTGCTCTCAAGATCTCAAAAGGCCTGATATAACTGGGGCTAAGCTTGCCCCACCTCCCAAATCTCATCACGCCCTTCATGGGCAATACTCGGAGGAATACTCTATCACCAACGGCAAATCTCAACGGTCATCGCCTATGATTCGCGCTACCTTGCTGTCTACTCTAGGCCGTCCTGAATCATCCTCACATGCACTAAGGTCTCCTGAACCAGATTTATACCCCACGGCTTAGGCTCCGTAGACTCAAACCATCCAAAATGGGGCCATCTGAATGCTAGAGTGGTAGCTGTTGTTGTATGAAAACTCCGCCAAAGGCAAGAACTGGTCCCCCTGGCCTCCAAAGTCCATCACACAAGCCCGCAACATATCCTCAAGAACCTGAATAGTGCGCTCGGACTGGCCATCAGTCTATGGGTGAAAAGTTGTGCTAAGATCGACATGGGTGCCCAACTCCTCTTGAAATACCCTCTAGAAGCTGGAAGTGAACTGTGAACCCTGGTCTGAAATAATAGAAACAGGCACCCCACGAAGATGGACCACCTCCCGAATGTAGATACGAGCTAACCTTTCAACATTGAATGATGTATGAACTTGAATGAAATGTGCTGACTTCGTCAATCGATCCACGATGACCCATATACTGTCAACATCTGTAGGCGTCCGAAGCAAAGCCACAATGAAATCCATTGTGATACGCTCCCACTTCCACTCAGTAATGGGTAATCTTTGCAACTCACCACCAGGCCTCAAATGCTCGGCCTTTACCTGATGACAACACAAGCAATGGGACACATAATCAGAGATGTCCCTCCTCGTACCGCTCCACCAGTAGTGCTACCTCATATCACAATACATCTTAGCGGTGTCTGGATGGATAGAATATCTGGAATCATAGGCCTCGCTAAGGATTAGCTGAATCAAATCACCGACTCTCGGAACACAACCCAGCCAACAAATCTCAAAATCCCATCAAAATCTATGGAAGCCTACCCGACATCAACCGCCAAAACTCTATCTCGGAGTGCCACCAAAGACTCATCCTCGAAATGACGACTACAGATCTGCTCCAACAGAGAAGACTGAGTCCCACATAGGCTAACAGCCGACTGGAATCTGAAATATCTAGCCTAATCATCTGATTTGCTAAGGACTCGATGTCCAAGGCGAAAGGTCACTCCGAAACTAAAAGGAAGGCTAGGCTACCCATACTCACTGCCTTCCGGCCCAAGGCGTCTGCTACTACATTCGCCTTGCCTGAATGGTAGAGAATAGAGAGATCATAGTCCTTCAAGAGCTCAATCCAGCAGCGCTGCCTTGAGTTAATGTCCCTCTCGGTCATAGTGTACTGAAGGCTCCTGTGATTAGTGTAGATGTCACAATGAACTCCATATAGGTAATGCCTCAAGACCTTAAGCACGAAAACTACCGCTGCCAACTCCAGATCATAAGTGGGGTAGTTGCGCTCATGCATCTTAAGCTTCCTCGACGATAAGCAATAACCCGATCCTACTGCATTAGAACACCCAAACCAACGCCGGATATATCACAATAAATCGTGAAGCCCTCGCCCTCAACTAGAAAAGTCAATATAGGAGCGGTGGTAAGCAACTCCTTAAGACTTAGAAAGCTCCTCTCAAAATCCTCCGACCACACAAAGGGAACATCCTGGTGAGTCAACCGAGTGAGAGGTGCTGCTATAGTAGAGAAACCCTCCACAAAACATCTGTAGTACCCTGCCAATCTGACGAATCTCCAAACCTCAATCATAGAAGTGGGCCTAGCCCAATCATGGATAACCTCAATCTTCATCGGATCCACCATAATGCCATCCTTGGACACCATGTGCCCCAAGAATGCTACAGACTCAAGCAAGAACTCACACTTTGAGAACTTGGCATAAAGCTAATGATCTCTCAAAGTCTAGAGTACTATCCTTAGATGTTTCTCATGCTCACCATGGCTCCACGAGTATATCAAGATATCATCAATGAAAACAATGACGAAGGAGTTCAGATACGGCCTGAATACACGAGTCATCAAGTCCATGAAAGCGGCAGGGGCATTAGTTAACCCAAAAGACATCACTAGGAACTTATTATAGCCGTAACGAGTCCTAAATATTGTCTTAGGGATGTCCACTACTCTAACCCTCAACTGATGATAGCCAGATCTCAAGACAATCTTAGAGAACAATGTGGCAACCTGAAGCTGGTTGAACATATCATCAATACGAGGCATGGGGTAACGGTTCCTCACTGTCACCTTATTCAATTGCCTGTAATCAATACACATCTGCATGGTACCATCCTTTTTCTTCACAAATAGAACAGGGGCACCCCAAGGTGATACACTAGGCCGAATAAACTTCTTACCTAAGAGGTCCTGAACCTAAACACTGAGCTCCTTGAGCTCTGTAGGGGCCATATGGTATGGTGGGATAGAAATAGGATGAGTACCCAGATCCAAATAAATGGTAAAATCAATATAAGCTCTGGGGTAGGCTAAGAAGGTCGGCAGGAAACACATCAGCAAACTCTCGGACTATAGGCACTGACTCCACCGTAGGTCTCTCCCTACTAACATCTCTAACATAAGCCAAATAATCCAAACATCCGCTATCCACAAGCCTCTGGGACCGAATACAAGAAATCACCCCAACTGGTGTGCGACTATGAGAGCCCTGCCATACCACCGGCGGAATATAAGGCCTGGCTAAAGTAACGGTCTTGGCATAGCAATCCAAGACCGCTCGGTGAGGGGATAACCAATCCATGCCTAAAATCACATCAAAATCCAACAAACTCAACACAATAAGATCAGCCCGAGTGTATTGCCCCCGGATAGTCACCACACAGGATCTACACACTGATCCACTACTAAAGAATCCCCTACCGGGGTCGAAACATGCAAAGGTACCGCTAAAGGCTCTGAACTCACCCTTAACCGAGGAACACAATAAGCAGATACATATGAATATGTAGAACCAGGATCAAATAAGGCTGAATCGGACTGATGGCATATGAGAACCGTACCTGTGATCACATCATCAGACGCCTCGGCCTCTACTCTGGCTGGAGCTACATAGAAATGGCCCTGGGCACCTCTACCACGAGCATCCACCGTGCCACCTATCCTGCCTCCCCAGGGACCTCCCCTCGCACCCTGATGCTGACCTTCTCCTCTAGCTAGAGGTGCTACTACTGAAATTGGTCTTGCCGCTTGAGGAGCTGGTAAAGTTGATCTGGAGGTAAGGCACTCCCTAGCCCAATGACCAAGCTCCCCATAAGTGAAGCAACCCTGAGAAGACCTACTCGAAATTGGATGTCGGCCACCCCAAGTTGAGAAACCTGTCTGGAAACTCCCTCGGTCCTGGCTCGGACCAGCACTGTAACAACCCTGACGGTGCTGGTCACCCTCTAAAATCTACAGTGCTGCCTGAAATGGGTGACTAGACTGACCCGACGAGAACCTCTGCTGGACCCGGTCCTGAGTATCCCTGGGCCTGGGACGGTGCCTACTAGAGCCATCATCTTGCCTAGCCTTCTTGCGACTGCCCCCTGGGGCCTCGCGACGGAGCTGCTCAATCATGTAGGCATGGTCCAAACATCCAGAAAAGAACGGCCCGCTGATAACATAGACTGCGATTCAATATGCAGCGGCAATCTCAAACCCCAGACAAAGCATCTAACTCTTTCCTCCTCCTTAGGCAGGATCATAGTAGCATAATGGGACAACGCATGAAATCTGGCATCATACTCAGACACCGTCATGGAGCCCTGCTTCAAACTCGAGAACTCATCATGAAGGCGATCCCTGACGCTCTGTGGGATGAATCTCTGAAAACTCAACCCATGATATTGGCGGGGACCCAGCTAACCTGGTCTCAATAAAGGAATGCCACCACTGTCTGTGCGGTCCGTCTAACTGATAAGCTGTGAAGTCGACTCCTCTCGACTCCACTAACCCCAAAGCTTATAATATCTCCTGGCAAGAAGTAATGAACTCATGGGCGTCCTCCCCAACAGCCCTAGAAAACCTCGACGGTGTAAGTCTAAGGAACACCCCGAACATCTTCTGCTCCCTCAACGACATAACTTCATCTATTGCATCTGGCTAAACGGTGGCCGATGCTGGCGGCTGCTGGCCCTCTGGGGCCGCTGCTACAGGCTAACCCTGCGGTGCTGGAGCTGGCACTCGAACTGTTGCTAGGGCCTGCTGCTGCTGCTGTAAACCTCCTATCGCGTCCAGAATCTGTGTGAGCATACCCTAAAGAACAGGGGCGGCAGCTTGTGCGGGCAGTGGCTAGGCTAGTCCCTGCCCCACCGACTGAGGAGGAATCTGCTCTCTATGAGGCTCCGCCTCCGGCTTAGGAGTCCTCGCTCTATCGCGGCCTGATGCCGTAGCAACGCCTCGACCTCGGGGTTGACCTCTACAGTGCATGCTAGCCATCCTGTGGCAGAGTGAAACAAGTGAGATTTCATGAAACCAATCAGACAACGATGCACAAACAGGAAACAAAACAAGAAAACCTCCTAAATACATCGTGTAGCCTCCCGAAGATAAGTCACGAACGTGTCCGCACTGATTCGCAGGATTCTACTAGAAGCTAGCTCTGTACAAGTGAGACAAACAAACCTGGGGTTCTGATACCAACTTATCAAGACCCGATTTCTCAAATCATGATGGCACCTACCAACCCACCAGTAGGCAAGCCAAAACCCTATCCCGAAACTTAACAATAATGGGACTGAGGGTGGAAAGTAACCTCAACTAAGCAGAAGCATAAATAAAGGAACAGATAAAGGAAATGAGGAAGCGACACATCAATATACACAATAACAATATCTCCCAGAACCTGGAAGTCACTTGTACAGAACTACTAAACAAGTACAAATCCATAAAGTGGACCACAACAACTAGACTGTCTCAAAAGAAAAAGACAATACAAAATATATCAATAGATGGAGACAGGTAATCGCAGAATGACATGTGCTGACCCTCGTCTCCAGACAGACTGCTGCAGGCTCGAACTCAACGCTGATAGCTGGTGGTCGGACCTGCATCATGAAAATAGATGCAGAGTGTAGCATGAGTACCATTACAATATGTACCCAGTAGGCATCATAGGCTGACTGAGCAAGAAAGGTAAAGGCACACTAAAAAGATAGAATCTACAATAACAGAAGGTAAGTGAAAGCGAACAAAGTACACGAGCACATCGGAGATAAAACTAAGTACAGCCAATCTAAACGTAACTGGACCCCTATAAGCCCAAAAGGTACACTCGTGCATAAATTTAGATAAAACCTGAAAGGACCCCATAAGCCCGACTGGTACATAGAAGAGCTATTCTACGGAAACGAAGGAAGACCCAAGCCACGAAGCTAATCCACCAACCAACTAGCCATCTCCAAGCCTTAGTACTCCGTTGCCCAATTAGCCAACACTCTCGAGGGCCCTACCCAATCATGTAGAGTGCGTCGGTACTCCCGGTGGCCCTACCTAATGCAGTAGAGTATGCTGGACAACCCAAGTACCTCATATCCAATAACCCTGAAACAGAACAACTAAAAATCCTAAGCCTTAATACTCTGTTTTCCAATCAGCCAACACTCTCGGGGGCCCTACCCAAGCTAGTAGAGTGCGCCGGTACTCCCGGCGGCCCTACCCAAGCCTATAGAGTACGCTGGACAACCCAAGTATCTCATATCCAATTGCCCATTTCGCCAATACTCCCAGGGGCCCTACCCAAACTAGTAGAGTACACGGGGCCATCCAAATAATTTCAAACATCAAGCGAAGGTGGATCACTGTCCACTACCAACCACAATACCGCCGAACCGAACTCGAAACATCCAAATACCGAGGAGAAATAACACGCCTCCGATGGCCCATCGACACCACAGTAAGGGGAGAGAAGACTGAAGGATCACAAACAATACGAAACTACAACCAGGCTTAACTATCAAACCTAAGTCTGCTATTCCAGTCTACAAGGACCTAGTCATCCGAATCGACGTCGGATACATACCAAGGTCAACCGGTACATGGGTCTAAGTCAACTCTAACCTAACAAAATCTAAGGGAAAGGATATAACTCAACATAAATAAACATCTAACCAAATACTACGCATGTACAACAAATAAACAGCTTAACAAATAATTTCACAAATATCCACAGATAAATAACCCCTTCGGTAGCATGGTACTAACCCCGAAATAGCCCAAAAATCAACCCTAAAGCAAGAGGTCACAGAAGAAGAGCAGAAATACTAGCTACCCAGCCCAGATTCACACAAATCAACAAACATTTACGCAATCAAGCTCAATCTAAATGAAGGGAAGCCATAACCTACAAAAAGACCGACCGCAAGCACTCCAAATCACTTTGTCGGAGCTTTTCCCTTTTGAACGACCTCAGAACACAACCATGCTATCAAAAATAGAATCACAATGTTAGTACGGTTGTTTATAAACTAAAATCATCAAAATGAGAGACAAACCAATTTCGGAGTCAAAATCGGGAAACGTGGGACCCGCTCTGGATTTTCTGGAATTGACTCTGTGAAGAGGTCCCAAATCCTCCCCCGAGCATTTGTTCCAAAATAGAACACCCATCGGGGGATGGGCTCGGATCAGCTCTATGCAACACAAACAAGAAATGTAAAACTTTACACAATTAGCTTAGGTTAGCAACTTACGCCTCAAATTCACAAAAATCGAGGACAACCCAACACAAACTGATCAACAACCCACGAAGTCAATGAGATTTCGAGCACCTGGGACTTCAAATCATCGGAAACTGACTTAGGATGAGGGAGATATGAATTTTCAAACTTCTCTTCCAAATGAACCTCGACCTCAACTTATAAACCACTACAAGCCGCTGACCTCCGCGAATGCGGCCAAGGCCCCACGAACGTGGAGGAAAAACAAACAACATTCTGCGAACATGACCTGGGGCCTGCAAACGCAGATTGAAGGGACCCACACCTTCGCGAACGTGGAACCCTATCCACAAATGCGGAGAGAAAGACTCTCCAGACCTCCGCGAACGCGGAGAAGGAGATCTTAATCGTCTGCGAATGCCGAGAAGACAGGCTCACACCTCTACAAACGTGGAGCCAATTCCGAGAACGCAGAAAAGGAATGGGTCTACAACAACAATTTTGCACCAGCTGAGTTTTGGGCATTCCCAAAACTCCGACGGGGTGCTCGAGATTCGTTTTGAACCCCGTCTACACAAATGAGAAATGCTACCCCATCAAATTCGATTTTCCAGATTCAATGGCACAATCTAAATTTCCATACGAGGTTGTTTCGACAAAAAGTGGGTCCCACATCCAAAGCGCCAATTTAGCCAACTTCTACTGAGGGGCTCGAAATTAAATCGAAAGCCTCGAGAAGCGCACGAAGTGTCATTCTAGACCAAACTTGGCATTTCATAACTAATCACGCTGACAAAATTCTCATCCGAGCACATTTACCAAGAATGTTGACCAAAGTCTACTTCAAGCCAAATTTCAAAGGTTAAAGCGCCAACTGGCCCTAAAGTCACACCGGAAGCCTCAGGACTTAGGACAATCATGCTTCGAGCCTAATTTTGCCGCTCCGGAGCTGATGCAACTGCCAGAATTCCCTTCTGAGGTTGTTTACCTGAGGTTATGACCGAAATCAACTTTTGAAGGTCCAAGAGCTCCAAAATAGGAAAACAGGCACAACACCCAAATGAACGACCACACAACTGAACCTACAGTGCCAGCAAGTCAGAAATGACTTGGGGTCACTACAAGAACTCTCTAATCGACTGAAAAAAGGCACAAACACACAAATAAGCTGAAGGGTCATTACAAATACCTTCATAATAGTTCTAGATAATTTATTAAATTTAGCTCTAGATCCTATCATGCTGAAAATTTCAGATTTGTGTGCTTTACTAAAACTCTTGTATCTTGATGTAGGAATGACGAAATCACAAGCCACTTGATTATTTCGAATATAGACACAAAGGTATACAACATATCCAAAATTCAAAATTTAAAACCTTCGGGATTATTTCACATATGATTACGAAGTCAACTTTAGATTTTAGTGCACCAAACATTCCAGATTTGCGCGACAACACCAAAAAGCAATCCGTTTGATTATACAAAAACTAGAAACAAATGGATACAACATATCATTCTAGAGAACTTTTTGAAGTTAACTTTAAATTCTGTCACACAACAGATTTTAGATTTTTGTTGTCTAACAAAATATTTTATATCTTGATGTCGGAAGGTCGCTTCATTCTCACCAAAAAATATATTTTCTCAAGTCTAGTCTAGGTCTAGTTACTCTAGCATGGCCTCCTCATCTTGAAATGTTTTGGCAGGCAACAATCTCTCCTCTACTTGTGTTTTCTTTGTGTTGTCTTTTCCCCCTTTTTTGTAGGTAGGCTTCAAAGGATAGTCCGTGGAGAAGGTAGGCTTAAGACGCAAAGGGATGCATACTCGTCTCTGTCCTATGGAAGATAATTTTATGATAATATGAAGGTGCAAAGGATTGAAAGGATAGATATGTGTCCCCATCTTAAGGAAGGTAATTTAGAGGTAGTCTTATGGCATACATAGGATGGATACACATCCCCGCCATAAGAAAGGTAATTTAGAGGTAATCTTATGGTGTAAAGAGGATGCAAACACATCCCCGCCTTAATAAAGGTAATTTAGATGTAATCTTATGGGGTAAAGAGGATGGATATGCTTCCTCGCCTTAAGAAAGGTAATCTAGAGGTAATCTTATGGAATAAAGAGGATCGATATGCATCCCCACCTTAATAAAGGTAATTTAGAGGTATACTCTTGAGGTGTGAAGGGATGAATACGTGTTCCCACCTTAAGAAAGATAACTTTATAGTATTCTTATGGTAGAAAGGGATAGATATTCATCCCTACCATAAGAAAGTTAACTTTATCATATTCTTATTGTTGAAAGAGATGAATATTCAATCCTGCCGTAAGAAAGGTAATTTTATGGTATTCTTATGGTGGAAAGGGATGGATATTCATCTAGTCCATAAGAGAGGTAATTTTATGGTGTTCTTATGATGGAAAGGAATGGATACTTATCTCTACCATAAGAAAGGTAACTTTCTAGTATTCTTATGGTGGAAAGGGATGGATACTCATCCTTGCCCTAAGAAAAGGTAATTTGAAGGTCAAGACTTGAAGACTTTTCAACTTTCAGACTCAACCACTTTTAAAGAGTTTGATTTGCAGATATGGAGGATTTAAAATTTCAATTTGAAGACTTCAACTCGTAGTCTTGGAGGATTTGAAGATTTCAACTTGTGGATTTGGTCAATTTGAGACTTCAACCCACATACTTGAAGAATTTTCAACTTGTATAAGTGAATAATTTGAAGACTTCAACTTGTATACATGAAGAATTTGAAGACTTCAACTTGCATTGAAGGAAGAATTTGAATACTTTAACTTCCAATCTTGAATATTTTGAAGACTTTAACTTGCATACTTGAAGAATTTGAAGACATCAACTTGTATACTTGAAGAATTTGAAGAGTTGAACTTGTATACTTAGAGATTTTGAAGACCTCAACTTGCAGACTTGAAGAATTTGAAGACTTCAACTTTGCAAATTTGAAGAATTTCAAGACTTTAACTTGTAGATTTGAAGAATTTCAAGACTTCAACTTGTAGACTTGGAGAATTTGAAGACTTCAACTTGCAGACTTGGTGATTTTGAAGACATCAAGTATTGAAACAACTTATATTCATAGGGGTTCATGTCTATTGAGTCACCACCATTTGGTGCAAGTCTGAAGTTTGATGAAAGATTACTCATAGCTTTAACTCTCATGTGACAAATCAAGTGGGAACATGTGATTTTTTGACACTCATGCAGCTCAACTTATAATATGGTTCTAAGCGCCTACGTACCTCAGTGTAAAGGATCAAGCACAACGTATTTCTGAAAGTGTCTTTTTTTAGGGCACTGTGCATAGTTTATACTCTTTCGGGCCAGTAGTGACATGCAGTTTAGGCTTGTACCTTAAGGAGAATCATCTTACTTCAAGGGTAGTACCTCATTAGGAATTTTCCAATAATAGGACCGATCCTTACACCATCAGCATCAACAAGCTTGTAAATGCCATTTGAATACGCTTCTTGTACGACATATGGAACGTCCCTCTTCAAGGTGAATTTTCTCCCAGACTTATGTGAAGTAATAATGGGTCTTCTTACTACAAGGAATTAATCTCTAACTTTGAAGCATCTCAAGCGAACCTTTTTATTAAAAGCACGAGATAGACGAGCTTGATAATATTTAAGACTTTGTTGAGCTTCTAGCCTCTCTTCATCAAGTGCTTCTAACTCAGCAAGATGTAGTCGAGCATTTTCTTCTTCAGTGAGCCCTTCTTGAATAGCAAGTATTAAGGAAGGTATTTGACACTCGAGTGGCAGTACTGCTTCAACTCCAAATGTAAGTGAATATGGGGTTGCTTGAGTCGGTGTGCGGTATGTTGTCCTATATGCCGACAAAGCTTCTTCCATTCTTTCATGCCAATATCATTTGGTCATGGAGACAACTTCCTTGAGCAAGTTGCATAGAATCTTATTGAATGCTTCAGTTAGACCATTGGCGATAGTATGATATATTGAAGATTTGTGCTGCTAGAAGCCAAAGAGATCACAAATCTTGTTCATTAACTTGTTATCAAATGGCTTGTCATTATCTGTTATTATGTAGCAGAGGATTCTTAATCAATAAATGATATTGACTAGGATGAAATTTGCAACATTCTCTTTCTTCACTTCTTTAAGAGCAACAACTGCGACACATTTGGAGAAGTAATCTGTTGCAGCCAAGATGTACAAGTGTCCACCTGAAGATTTTGGTAGTGGTCCAACAACATCCAATCTTCAAGAATAGAATAACAAAGATGCGATAGTTGGGTGCAGTACTTTCGGACACTTATGTATGAAATTCTCATGAAATTGGCAAACCTTACACCTTCAAGCGTAGTTTAAGCAATCTTTCACCATGGTTGGCCAATAATACCTCATTCTCCTTATGTGAAAGTGAAGTTTTGGTCCAGATTGATGTGATCCACATACTTCTGATTGTGCTTTTTGCAAAGTGTTGATTGCTTCTTCCTCTCCCAAACATCACAGGAGTACTTCCTCAAATAATCTTCTGTATATTGTGTCTTTGTAGTAAAGGAAGCGAGATGCACGACAATGAATGTCAGCCATTCTCCTTGAATTTTCTTGAAGTATCCCATAACACAAATAGTCGGTATTAGGTTGTTGCCAATCTTCCTTCACAGCTTTAGAAACAGTAACGAGATACTCGAGCTCATTTTCTATATATTCGTCCTATTTGGTGGTTGTATTACACATTTATGGCAGATAGTAACTTGTGTCTGATTAGGAAGAGCTGGTGTTGATGCTAGGGTAGCCAACACATCAGCTTTCTTGTTTTCCATTCTAGGCTCATGTTGGAGGGTTACATCTCTAAGCCATCCTATCAACTTTTGAGCATAACCTTGATAAGGGCGCAATTCGGGATTCTTTACCTCATAACTTCCCAAGAGTTGATTGATCACTAACTGAGAGTCACCAAAGACTTTTAAGTGTAATTACTTCATATCGATGACCATTTCATGTCCAAGTATCAATGCTTGGTATACAACGACATTGTTAGAGAAATGTTGCTTTAAAGTAAAGGAGAATGGTAGGATATCTTCTTGTGAAGTGACAAATACCACGCCAGCACCAGCTCCACCACAATGTGCAGCCCCATCAAAGTATAACTTCCAATGAGTTTGAATTTCAATAGCCATCACATCTTCATCAGGAATCTCATTGGTTAAGTCCCAATCATCTGGTATTGGGTGGTCCTCTAAGAAGTCTGCTAATGGTTGTCCCTTCACAACTTTCTGAGGGATATACAAGATTTTAAATAATTAGAATTGGAGGTACCACCTTGCTAGTCGGTCACTAAGGACTGGTTTTGACGTAACGAACTTGATGGGATTTGCTCTAGAAATAAGGCAAACAACGTAAGTTTGAAAATAATTCTTCATCTTTTGGATGGAGAAGAGTAGCGCCAAACACCATTTTTTATTGGTGAATAATTCAGCTCATTTGGTGTCATTGTTCTGGTCAAGTAATAACGAGAGTTTTCTTTGCCTTCATTATTTTCTTAAGCTAGCAAGGCTCCTACACACCTTTCTTGTGTCGCAATGTAGAGTATCAATGAGTTTCCAAGTATAGGAGTTGCTAAAACTGGACGTTTCACCATATATGTTTTTATATATTCAAAGGCGTTGCTACATGTTTTGTCCCACTTAAATGGAGCACCCTTCTTCATGAGAGGGCTGAATGGTTGACATCTTCCTGCTATTCGAGATGAACCTCCTCAAGTAAGCTAACTTTCCTTGAAGACTTTTTAACTCATAAATATTTCAAGGCTCAAGCATCTTAAAATTCACATCAGCTTTTCTTGATCAATCAATTCTTTGATGTCACACAATGAAGCCAAGAAATTTTTTTATAAGTAACTCCAAAGGAAAATTTTAATGGATTCATCCTCAGTTGATATCTCTTGAGCAAATCAAACACCATTCTCAGGTCTTTCAAATGGTCACTCCTCTTCCTCTACTTCACCACTAAGTCATCAACATAACATTCAATATTTTTATGGAGAAAGTCATCAAATATATTTGGATAGACCTTTGGTATGTGGCACCAACATTTTTTAAACCAAAAGGCATCACCTTGTAGTAATAAATACCTTTAGGTGTGTGAAATGCAATGAGTTCTTCATCTTTTGGTGCCATGCAGATTTGGTTATAGCCGGAAGATCCATCCATGAATGACATTGCCTTATAACAAGTGGTGGCATCAATCATTAGATTCGGAATGGGAAGAGGAAACTAATCTTTAGGGAATGCAATACTGAGATCCCTAAAGTCAACATAAACTCAAATTTGGCCATTATTCTTCCTCACAGGAATAT
Source organism: Solanum appendiculatum (assembly GCA_018342035.1). NCBI lineage: Eukaryota > Viridiplantae > Streptophyta > Magnoliopsida > Solanales > Solanaceae > Solanum > Solanum appendiculatum. The sequence goes on from JAGDQO010002054.1 coordinate 88,910, forward strand.
TACTTGAAATCCATGTAGGATATTTGACTTCACGAAAAAAGCTTACCTCAATGATTTTATTATCTTCATTTTCTATCAATGGAACCAAGCCTGGTCTAAAACGTCTTTGGGCTTGCTTAATTAGACGAGCACCATTCTTGACTGCCAAATGATGGAATGCTACTTTAGGATTCAAGCCAGACATTTCTTTATAACTCCAAGCGAAGACATCCATGTATTCTTTGAGTATATTCATATAAGCGATTTCTTCATCAACTTCTAGAAATGTATTCAACTAAGTTTCTCTTGGGTCTTCGTTAGTGACAAGTTTTACTTCTTTTAAGGGATCTATTGTGGTCTCTACTCCTTCTTCATGTTTGGGTGGATCATCTCCGGTATCTTTCTCTTTTTGAGGATTATTATCATTGATAGATATGTGATAACAACAAAAAATATCTCCCAACACTTCATCAATCTTCATTTGAGACAAGGCATTGTGCTCATTATGGATCATAAGATGATATGAGGAGCTACACTTTCTTAATCTTCCTCACGCTCCTTAGTGCATAGTGTAAGTTTTTGCCTTTAGTTCCTCTTTACACGAAAATATAAGTTCCACTTGTCGCCTCATTTTAGAAGGAATCAAACTATTGAAATCCTTCTGGATTATAAGTGAAGCAAGTGTTGTCACTCTTAAATATTTTTGCCAATGTTGCTATTTTTCTTCTTCAATGGACCTAACCCCGCAAATATAGAAGTTCTTGTAGTCAATTTTCCACGTCGATCAAAGAAAGAAGGCTTTTTGTTAGAAGTAGTTGACTCATCTTCTACAATGATGTGGTTAATGCTGGCTCTTTTTATGGAGATGTGAACTCGCTGCAGTTTGCTATAGCCTAAACTTTCGCGTGCTTGTCTGGTTGTATCCTTTGATGGAAGTTTCCCTAACTTTGATTGCTCATTAGGGTTGTATCCATCCTTTACAAATAACTGGTAAGCATTTGGATCAAAGCCTTCTCTCGTGCATTTTTTAGGGAGTGCCACATCTTGCGCTAGATTTTAAGCGATTGACTTTCCTGGTAGCTTCGAAGATTAGTTTATTGCATCAATCCGTCTGATACGAAGAGTTAGTCCTCTTTGTGCATTTCCTTAGATGTTAGATGATTGATCTTCCTCTTTCTTCACCTTTGGAATGGAGCGGAGTACAAAAGTCAACTTCTTTTTTGAAGACATGATTTTCCCTTTATTCATAATGGGACAAAGTTCTTTAGTGTCAACTTTGACCTTTCTGACAGCCACAACAACTCTTTTGCTTGCGATCTTATCAGACTTAAGTGATTTGACATCATCAAATTTTGTACCCTTGACAACGTAACTCTTCAAATAAAGTTTTGCATCGACGAAGTGTGTCTCAACTTCAGTGAAAGGATTATCATCCGCAACTATCTTCCTTTCGATCCCCTCTTCATGATACTTCAAGCATTGATAGTAAAAAGATGAGACAATTTTATTTTTATGTACCCAAGGCCTACCAAGCAATATGTTATGTGAAGTCTTTGCATCGATCACAAGCATCCGTGCACTTGATCACAAATCTTCCATGTGGATTTCTAATTTAATAGACCCTATGGACCTCTGTCCCTCTTGATTGAATCCTTATATCAACAAAGAAATTTCACTATGTTCTTCAGTCGTGATGTTGAGTTTCTTCAATGCTTGGATAAGCAGAATATTGACTACAAATCCTTCATTTTTTAAGATTTTTTTTATCTTCTTTTCTAGCACGTTACCTACAATATATAAAGGACGATTGTGTAGTGTTTCACCAAATAGAAGATCATTATCTGTAAATGTGATTTTTGTATAACATGCAAGTGCTTCTTGGGAAAAAGGTTCAATAGGGATTTCAGAAGACGGCGGAGACATCATTGATGAAATTTCTCTCGTTGCTTCTTCTTCATCAGTAGGAGACACCTTTGGTGAGGATTCACTCGTCGTTTCTTCTTTGTCAGTAGGAGACACCTTTAGTGCGGTTTCACTCACTGTTTCTTCTTTGTCAGTATTGAAACATGATGCCTCGACATTATCTCAAGTAGACTTTGTTTAGAACCAACTTGGTAAGAATTCCTCTAGTCACAAAACATCGGGGTTTCTAATAGTGATGCACTTCTACCTTTGCCCTCTTTGGATGCTTGATTGATTTCTTCTTTTCTAGTCTCCTCCCTATCTTTCTTTTAATTGGTTGCTCGAATTACTCTTTTCATAAGCTTGACTTGTTGCATCTTCACCTAGACACAAGAATCCAACCTCCATCACCATCTATATCAACTTGAGGTTTGTCTTACGCCAATGACTCTTCTTCATGCTTTTCGGAGACACATATTTTGACTAGATCGAGCGGGCCAAATGACAATCTTCTTTTCGTTAACCAATCGTATAACTCTATCCTTGAAGAAATTTTTTTTCAAGAGGGTGACTTACAAGTTTATGATACTTGCAATAATTTGGATCATCCATTTTTCCAGCTTCATTAGGTCGCTTAATCTCTAGCAACTTAATGAGCTTTAACTCGAGTAACTCATCAAAAATCTCAAAAACTTCAAAATCCAAGAAGGGGTTATTTTTTCTTGCATCTGTCTCAGTGTCGACTTTTGATTTGAATGCGCTTGGAAATTTGTTTCCAAACTTTTCTTCTTGTTTTTCTTCATAGTGAACTTTACAACTGACATATTGACATTCGTTGATTCTTTGTTGTCATTTCTGGCACAAATTTTCTTCATATGTTGAGTTCCTGCTTGTCCATTTCATTGCGAGGATCATGGACAAATGTCATATCTTTTCCAGCAGAGGACATGCTCAACTACATATCATGAGCGTGAGTAGCAAGATCTTCGAAGGATTTTGGCTATAATCCTTGTATGATCAGTAAACAAGCTCCTAGTCCTTGGATACACATTTCTATTGCAGAAGCTTCACTAAGCTTATCTTTGCAATTTAGGGTCGCGTTTCTCCATCAATTTATAAAATCTATAACCTGTTCATCCTTCTTTTGATGAGTATTCATGAGTTGTACCATGCTTACTGTATGTCTTGTGCTATAGAAGCAACTGAGAAACTCATGCTCTAGTTGCTCAAAGGCATTTCCTTTTAGAGAGTAGATGAACTACCTGACAAGATGATCTCCATATGTTCCATCATTATTACATGTCTCCACAAAGTGTGCAACATGTTGCATTGGATTTCTTTTACCCTTAAATTGTTGAAATTTCGGAGGTTAATAACCGGTAGGCATTTTGAAGTTATCAATTCTTATTGTGTATGGCTTGGAATACATATAAGAAGACTTGTGGAAACTTCATACTTATCTTTGATCGTACCTTCAATGAACTCCTTCACGCGATTGAGTGGGAGCATTCCTTCATAAGAAACAAACATCTCCTTGACAAGTGGTGCTTGCTTTGTAGGATTATCAACCTCTTGAACTTGAACACATTTCCCAAGCACATGACTGCTTCTCCATCTAAAAGGCCTTCCATCCTATCCATCATCTTATCAATTCAAGACTCTTGGTGGTATACATGCTTTGTCATTCCTTCAACCAACTTCATCAGATTTGCAAGTTGTTCCTTACTGGTAGAAGCATCGGTTACCATTGCTTAAATGATCATTGGGGATATAGGAGAGTAGTATGGATTGTTGCTCAAGTTGATCTTTAACTGTAACACCTCAGAATTTGGAAGAGAAAGTAAAGATGTTTTTGGGTTGCAGGCGGGGTCTACGATTCACACCTATGAACCGTAGAAGCTCCTATGGGTCGTAGATGGCAACCGTAGGAAAGGAGGAAAATAAATTTTCCAAACCAAGTCCAAGCATCCTTTGTACGGTTTACCAGAATGTCCTGTCACCTTATGTACGAGTCGTAGAGTGGTCTCGTAGGTCACTTCTATACTTAGTGAAATCTTAAAGCCTAAAAGTTGGGTTATACGGTGCGTATCTATGGTCTATAAGAGGACCTACAAACCATAGATGGTTTCCGTCAAAAGTTGGCCAAATAAAAAGAGTTCTGAAACTTTCTACGGTTGACCAGTACGGTCCATAGAAGGACCTACGGACCGTATGTCCAAATCGTAGGTCGAGTCTGGCATTTATTTTTAAGAGGCTTTTGGCTCTTCTCCTAATTATTCTAATCCAATATTACATAATTTTTCCTTCTACCCTGAGCCCTATATAACGGCTTTAAGACCCAAATTTCTTATTTTCAACCTTGGCAAGTAGTTTCCCCATCTTTCGGTATGTGGGATATACCGGATTCCATAATATAACTCTCATGGTCTTATTGTCGGTTAAAGCTAATATCCCACAAAATGATTATGTTTTCTTCAAAGATTTTGTTATGTCCTTTATATTGATGTATTTGACCATGTTTCATGAACCTCATGTCATTTTTTCTTTTAAGCTTTTAAATGTTTCACTATGATCATGCCTACATGTTTTAAGTCATTCATGCTATCATGCCTATGTTTATGCATATTACCCCATACTTAGTACATTCCATGTACTGATGCATTTTTGTGCCTACATTATCTTAGGAATGTAGGGTCCGACGCTCCTAACTATCATACTCGGGGCTAGTTGATCCTTCATAGGCTTGAAGATTGGTGAATCCTCATGTTCTGAGGACCGAGACTCTTTTATTGCTTTATATCATTTCCATTTAAAACTTTGTATATGATGTATAGGTTATGTCTCAATCGCTTTCCTTATGATGTTTAGATGGCTTCTGAGACGCATGTAGACTTCTTCTTTGTTAAAACTCCTTTGATGGTTGAAATGCTTTCTTTCAAAGTCTTTATTTCTATTATCTTGTATGATGTATGCTAAGTGACTTTTGTGGAACCTCTCGGGGTCCTATACGTCATGTTACACCTACTATATGCTTTAGGTCGTGACAAATTTGGTATTCAGAGCACAAGGCTTAGAAAGGTCCTAGGATGTTTCATAAGCCACTTCGAGTAGAGTCTTGTTCATGAGTGTGAAGCGCTTCACATTTATGAATAAGAGGTTATCATATATTTAGGAAACTCCACTTCTTTCATCATTCAAAAGTTGGGTGATAGAGTGTATCTCTATATGTCTCTCTTCTAATCCCTATCTGAAGCTTTTCAGGATATCACCCCTCGAAGAGCATTCGTTAGAAGGAACGTGGGAGAAAATGTGGGAAAAGAAGCTCCACAAGTTTCGGCTGACCCTTTGGTCGAACAAGTGACTCATGCGGAGTTTCGAGATGCTTTTTAAGTGTTCGCTCAAGCCATGACAGCTCAAGACAATAGGGAGGTTGTGGTCCCCATGAGTCTAAATGTGGGTACGACGGCAACTAGAGTGAGAGACTTCAATAGGATGAATCCCCCGGAGTTCAATGGATCCAAGGTTGAGGAAGATCTTCCAGAGTTCATTGATGAGGTATACAAGGTTTTGATTATCATGGATGTGATGCCACTGGAAAAGGCGGAATTGGTTGCTTATCAACTTAGCGGTGTTGCTCAAGTGTGGTTCAACCAATGGAATGAAGAGAGGATTGTTGATGTTGGTCCTCTTGATTGAGAAAAATTTAAGGTTTCTTTCCTTGATAGGTTATTTCCCCTTAACATAAGGGAGGCCAAGGTACTTGAATATACTAACCTTCGTTAAGGGAACAGGAGTGTGAAGGAGTATGCCTTGAATTTCACACAATTGTGTAGGTATGCTCCTACTATGGTTGCGATCCTAGTGCAAAGATGAGCAAGTTTGTTTTGGGTGTGTCCAAAATGGTGGTTACGGAATGTCGTACTGCCATGCTCATTATGGAGATGGATATTTCTCGTTCAATGATTCATGCTCAACAAATTGAGGAGAAGTTTAAGGAAAAGGCTAGGGAGACAAAGAGGGCAAAGACCGGTGATGGTGACTTTTTACACTCAAGGTTCGATGGACATGGTCGTTTTAGGTTCCTACAAAGATTTTTCCATCAAGTTTCCTCAAATGCTCCAGCTCCTAAGTTCAACAAAGAAAGGGTTTCTAACCCCAAACCTCAAGGAAGAAATGGTGGTGGAAATGGTACTTCAGTTCACGCATGCAAAAAGTGTGGCAAAAGTCATCCCGGAAAATGCTTGATGGGTACGGATAATTGCTTTGGTTGTGGCAAGAATGGTCACCTCTTGAGGGATTGTTCATCTAGAGTTGACAAGGAAAAAGATTGTAGGCAAGCTTCGCCTAGTGGTTCGGGTTCAAGTGCTCCAAAAAAACCAATTCTATGCACTTCAAAGTCGTCAAGATTAAGAGGGTTCTCCCGATGTAGTTACCGGTATGTTGAAAGTTTTTCATCTTGATGTTTATGCTTTTCTTGATCTCAGTGCTACCTTATCTTTTATGATGCCATATGTGGCTATGATAGACCCTCTTTCTATCTCTACACCTTTTGGTGAATCTATTGTGGCTAAGAAAGCCTATAGAAGTTGTCCCGTCTCCTTACCCTATAGAGTAACTCATGTTGATCTTGTAGAGCTTGATATGGTAGATTTTTATGTTATTCTTGGTATGGATTGGCTTCATTATTTATATGCTTCTATTGATTGGAGGACTTGAGTGGTCAAGTTTAAATTTCCAAATGAGCTCATCCTAGAGTTGAAAGGGGAAAATTCTATGCCTAATGGTCAGTTTGTTTCTTGTCTTAAGGCTAGAATGATGATTTTTAAGGGTTGCATATATTTGAAACCCCTATCTTTGAATCGATCCCCATTGCAAATGAGTTCCTGGAAGTGTAGCCCGACGACCTAACCAGTGTTCCTTCCAAAAGGGAAATAAACTTCGGTATAGACCTTATCCTTGATATGTAACCTATCTGTGTTCCTCCTTACCGTATGGATCTGGCAAAACTTAAGGAATTGAAAGAGCAATTGAGGAATTTGTTGGATAAGGGTTTCATCTGACCCAGTACCTCTCCATGACGTGCCCCAGTTTTGCTTATTCGTAAGGAAGATGGTTCGCTTCGCATATATATTGACTACCGTCAATTGAAAAAGGCCACCATTAAGAATAAGTATCCTCTTCCAAGGATAGATGATTTATTTGATCAACTCCAAGGAGCGAGTTACTTTTCTAAGATTGACCTCTGGTCGGGGTATCACCAATTGAGGATGAAGGAAGATGACAATCCGAAGATGGATTTTCGAACTTGGTATGGTCATTACGAGATTTTGGTAATGTCATTTGGTTTGACTAATGCTCCAACCGCATTTATGGACTTGATGAATAGAGTGTTTAGGCAATATTTTGACATGTTTGTGATTGTGTTTATCGATGACATTTTGATTTACTCAAGAAGTGAGGATGAGCACACCAATCATTTTAGGATTGTGTTGGAAGTCCTCAAGGACCAAAAACTCATTGTAAAGTTTAGTAGATGCGAGTTTTGGTTGAGATTCGCAGCTTTTCTTGTTCACATTGTTTTCGGTTAGGGTATTGTGGTAGATCCGAAGAGGACGAATGTGGTTAAGAACTAGCCAAGACCTCTATCCCCTTCAGATATTCAAAGTTTATTGGGTTTGGTTGGTTATTATAGAAGGTTTGTGGAAAGGTTTTCTTCTATCGCCACTCCATTGAAGGCATTACCTAAAAAAAGTTAAGTTCGTATGGTCTAAAGCGTGTGAGAAGAGTTTTTAAGAATTGAAAGATAGACTTACCTCCGCTTCGGTGTTGACTTTACCGAAATGGTCCGATGGATTTGTTGTTTATTATGATGCTTCAAGGGTTGGACTAGGGTGTGTTCTTATGCAAAATGAGAAGGTTATTGCTTATGCTTCATGGCAACTTAAAATTCATGAAAAGAACTATCCTACCCACAATTTGAAATTAGCGGCAGTTGTGTTTGCCTTAAAGATTTGGAGGCAGTACTTATATGGTGTTCATGTTGATGTCTTTACCAACCACAAAAGTTTACAATATGTGTTCAAGCAAAAGGATCTAAATCTTCACTGAAGGGGATGGCTTGAGTTACTAAAGGATTACGACATGAGTGTCCTATATTACTCCGACAAGGTGAATGTGGTGGAAGATGCTCTTAGTCGGCTATCAATGGGTAGTGTTGCTCATGTTAAAGATGATAAAAAAGAGTTGGTTTGAGATGTTCATAGATTAGCCCGATTGGGTGTTCAGTTGGTAGATTCTAATAAAAGTGGTATTATTGTTCATAATGGATAAGAATTGTCCTTTGTATCAGATGTGAAAACAAAATAAGGTTTTGATCTGATTTTGGTTGAATTGAAGGAAGCAGTGCTTAGAAAATCCATAGAGGCTTTCTCCCAAGGGGAAGATGGTATGTTTCGGTATCAAGGTCATTTGTGTGTTCCTTATGTTGATGATTTGAGGGAGAAGATTCTGTCGAAAGCTCAAAGTTCTCGATGTTCCATTCACTTGGGAGCTACCAAGATGTACTGTCACTTGAGGGAGGTCTATTGGTGGAATGGGATGAAGAAGGATATTGCGGAATTTGGGGCTAAGTGTCCTAATTGTTAACAAGTGAAAGTTGAACATCAAAAGTTGAGAGATTTTTCCCAAGATATCAGTATTCCGGCTTGAAAGTAGAAAGACTTGAATATGGACTTTATTGTTGGCTTACCCCGCACCCGGCAGCAACATGACTCGATTTGGGTAATTGTGGATCATATGATGAAGTCAACTTATTTCATTCCCATCAGGGTTTCTTATTCAGTGGAGGACTATGCTAAGTTGCACTTAAGGGAGATGGTTAGGTTGCATGGAGTGTCCCTATCCATTATCTTTGATTGCAATACCCAATTTACCTCTCAGTTTTGGAAATCTTTCCAAAAAGGCCTTGGTACTCGTGTTAATCTTAGCACGGCCTTTCATCCTCAAATTGATGGGAAAGCGAAGCTTACTATCCCAATGTTAGAAGATATGTTAAGAGCTTGTGTGATTGACTTAAAGGGTAATTGGGATGATCATTTGCCTTTGATTGAATTTGCTTATAATAATATCTACCATTTGAGCATTGATATGGCTCCATTTGAGGCTCTTCATGGTAGGAGGTGTAGATCTCCTATAGGTTGGTTTGAAGTTGGTGAAGTTGCTTTAATAGGCCCCGAGTTGGTACATGAGGCTATGGAGAAAGTTCATCTTATTAGAGAAAGGTTGAAAATGGCTCAAAGTCGACAAAATTCCTATGCCGATGTTAGAAGGAGGGATTTAGAATTTGACGTTAATGATTGGATTTACTTGAAAATTTCACTCATGAAGGGTGTCATGAGTTTTGGGAAGAAAGGGAAGCTTAGTCCCCGTTATGTGGGTCCAAACCAGATTCTGAGATGTATTGTTAAAGTTGCTTATGAACTTGAATTTCCTATTGACTCAGCATCGGTGAATCCGGTTTTTTATGTCTCTTTTTTGAAGAAATGTGTTGGTGATCCGACATATATTGTACCATTGGATAGTCTTGGTATGAAGGAGAGTCTTTCTTATGAAGAAGTTTAGGTTGAGATCTTGGACCGACAAGTTAATAAGTTAAGAAATAAGGAAGTTGCATCCGTAAAGGTCTTATGGAGGAATCAAAGGGTTGAGGGTGCTACTTGGGAGGACGAGGTCGATATGATGTCCCGTTATCCCCATCTCTTTCCATGCGACCCTACTCTAGCTAAAGGAATTTAGCTTCTCATGGTACATCGTTTGGATTTTAGGTGTCCTAGTTGTTCTCATGATTTCTCATGCATGCATACTCATGAAAACTTGATTTTTGAGAAAATGAGTTAACTTGATTGACTACTTTATTGTTATATGCATTTGAGTAAGATTTGCAAGCATGCCTTGTAAAGTGATGTTTTGAATATGCTTAAGCTTAGAGTTGATGTTCCTCCTTGGTTATGTGTTGTTTATGAAGTGGCATTCTTGTTGGGCTGTTAGATCTCTTTCCCTACACTCCTTGTATTGTCATAACCCAAGGTACCCCCTAGACGTGACATGGCGTATAAAACCCTGGAAGGCCTCATACAAGCCACTTAGCATACATACATACAAGATTATAGAGATTTGAGAGTTCAAAAGACAATATCATATCAAAACTTTTAAGAAAAATAGCGGAAGTCTACATCTCATGTCTCAAAGCCAATCTATCATAAGAAAGAGAAATAAAGTTTGGGACGTAACCCAATACAATGTCAAAGTGAAAGAACATAAAAGTAATAACAACTAGGCAATGTCCTTGAATGGATGAGGACTCACCAAGTCTTCAACAATCCTTCTACTATAGCCACGAATAGATGGAGAATCGTCAAATCCTACATAATGAGAAAATGTAGGTAAAAATATGTGTTAGTACATGGAATGTACCAAGTATGAGGGGAATGCAATAACACATTTAAATCATTCTAAAAAGGGACATTTTCATGACATGCAATGACCAAGCTAAAGATGAAGTAAAAAGGGTTAGAAATCATAAGTCATAAACCAAGGTACATGCAAGCTAAACCTTTTTACATCACTTGTGAAATACTTTGAAAGTCATTTTAGTTCATCATTAGGGGAAATTGCCTTAACCGACATTTAAGACCATGTGAGCTATCAACATGGAATTCGACATTCTCCCTATATCGAAAGGGTCATCCTACTTGCCAAGGTAGGACCCATAACATCTAGATTACGTGAATCCACTAGCTAATACAAGGTCTGTTTAAGACATCCTATGGGGGCACATAGGTATGGGACATAGGGAATCGCCACTCGTCCACTCGGTGCTAAGCTTAAATCCCACGGAATAGTCCTTGATCATATTATTAATCCATGGAAACGTACATCAAGGAATACCATTCCAAGCTAAATCATGTGTATCGACGTTTAATATTCCATGGACATAGTCCAAGCTTACGTCATTAGAATAACTTCTTAAATCTTTGATTCAACATAAGTTGAGAAAACCTTTCAACAAGTTATGAATCCTTTACGTGATAAAACCTTTCATGTTCATCGATTATCAACATTGAGACTTCTACCTCAAATAATCTTAAAATCATCATCACTTCATAACAGACATACATGAATTCATAAACTTCCTCTTTGATAGTTCATCATAAATCATAACTTGAAAACCATAGATTTCACATGGGCTCATAAAAATTCATTTTAAAACATGCAATTCAACTCAACTTCATGCTTAGAAAGCCATAAACAAAGCAATTTAATCATAATTGAAAGAACTCACATGATAGAAGAAAACCTAGTTTTTGATTGAACAATCTTTACTTATAAAATTAGGGTTTATAGTCCAATTCATAGATCAATACATGGGTTCACATGGAATTAGTTGAAAAACATGTAATTGAGTCTAAATCATCAAAACAAGATCATAAGTACATAATTGAATCCATACAAATAGAACCCATGAAGAATGAAATCAAAACCTTGTTCAATTTTGAGAAATTAAATTGGAGAGTTGAAGAAAACCTCGGGGGCTCAATGGGTGAATGGAAACCATTGATGAATTCCCTACATACCTCAATTGAAGCCCTAAACAATGATGAAGAATGGAGACTTGAACTTAAAGAACCCTAGCACGACTTCTTTTTCTTGATTCTAGAGAGAGAATATTTAAGAGAGGAGTATTTGGAGAATCTTGTAAATGATTGGAAAGGGTAGATTTTAGGAATAAAAGGGCTTATATAGAGTTATGAGAAGGTATAAACCGACTTAGATTAGTAAATAGGCCAACGACCCTTCTTCAAAGATCCACCAACGACCCCAATTACCATATGACCTATGGTTGGTAGGTGAACCTATTTCCCATAGGTGACCAACCGTAGTTCACACTGCCTTAGGTCAAAACAATTAAATAAATTCTTCCTTCCAACCAATAGCCTCAACGACCTCCCCTCCCCTCTTGACCTACTATTAGTAAGTCAAACGAAGATTGGTAAGTCAAGTAGTAAGTCACTCCTTAGACCTACTACTCCTACCCCTCTTGACCTACTATTCGTAAGTCAAACGACTATCGGTAAGTCATGAAGTAGGTCACTACTTAGAATATTTTTTTTCCAATTTTTCCCCTAGGCAGCCTTACCAACGGCTCCTACCCCCTTGACCAACTGTTGGTAAGTCCACCAACGGTTAGTAGGTCAAGTAGTATGTCACCAAAGTTTCCAAAATTTGAAATTTTTTGCCCTTTCGAATTCGGGGTGTTACATTATCTCCCCCTTAGGGAACATTCATCCTCGAATGAGTATCAAGAAATCATAAGGAAGATAGAAACAAGATCTAACGACCCAACCAAAAATGCAATTACACAAGTGCACATATCCAAGGAGGAAACATCAACTATACGCTAAAGCATGTAAAAAACAATATCGTTTCATAGAGGCATAATGCAACTCATACTAAAATGCACATAACTATGAAGAAATCAATTAAGCTATCTCATTTTTCTCAAAATTTAGACTCTTCATGAACATGCATAATCAAGAAATCAGTCAAGCAAATTCATATCTTTGAAGAAAAAAAAATCAAATTTTCATGAGAATGAATGCATAAGGAAACATGAGAATGACTAAGACACAAGAATCCTTAAGAGTGAAACATGTGGGGCTAAGGCCTCAAGCTAGACCAGAAGATACGGAAAAAGGATAGGGATACTAAGACATCACATCGCCTCCGACCTCTCATATAGCAAACCATAACAAGGAACTCTTTCCAGCAACTTAATTAGTCCCCATACTTACCAATCAAGAAACACACTATCTCCCCCTTGGGAGCAAACCTCTCTAATCCTTCCGAATCCATCTCCCTCAAATTAGTCATAACACCAAAGTCTTAACAACCACAAATCCATTGATACAAGTGAATACTTAAGAAGTTTTGGCCAGGATTTCAAAGTCAACCTTATACACACTAAAAACACATGGAGTCTTATCATAGCCAACCAAACACCCAACATTAATCAACGCATAACCACATGCTAAATGATCATAACTTACCAATTTTCGCATCCAGGGAACCCTCTTGCTCATGACTAGCTTGAAGTGCATAGAATCGGTTTTGCTTTTGAGCACTTAAACCCGATAAATTTTGAGGTTGAGTCCATCGACGATTATCTCCCTACTTCCTAACCACTAAGGGACAATCCCTTTATCTTGTGGCCCATCTTGCCACAACCAAAGCATGCATTGGAATCGGCTAGACAATTGCCCACATGCTTCCCTCCACACTTAGCACAAGTGCTCGATGAGCATTCACCACCATTTCTTCTTGCCCTCTTAGAATCCCTAGTTTTCTCCTTAATTTTTTCTTCTTCTATTTGTTGTGCATGAACCATCAAGTGGGAGACATCCATCTCCTTAACAAGCATGGTGGTTAGGCATTCTTTGACCACTAATTCGGAAGCACCAGATACAAATTTACTCATCCTTGCCCTAGGATCGGCGACCATAGTTGGAGCATACTTAGACAATTGCGTGAACTTCAAGGCATTCTCCTTCACACTCATATCCCCTTGACGAAGGTTAATGAACTGAAGTACCTTCGCCTCCCTCATCTCCAGGGGAAAGAACCTATCAAGGAAAGCCACCTTGAACTTTTCCTAATCGAGAGGACCCGCATCATCCGCCCTCTCACTCTTCCATTGCTCGAACCACACTTGAGCCACACCCTTAAGTTGATAAGCAGCCAACTCTGCCTTTTCCTCCGACGTCACACCTATGATCATTAGCACCTTGTACATCTCATCAATGAACTCTTGAGGATCTTCCTCAACCTTAGAACCATGAAACTCCAGAGGGTTCATTCTAATGAAGTCCCTCACTCTTGTTGCCGTCGTACTTACCCTTAGATTCACGGGAGCCACAACCTCTCTATTTGCTTGGGCCGTCATAGCTTGAGCCAATGCGTGAAATGTGGCTTGAAACTCATTATTAGTCACTTCCTCGGCCAAAGGGTTGATCGACACTTGGGGAACCTCTTGTATCTCATTTGCACCAACATACCTATTCGTTCTCACGGGATTCCTTTGTGGAGGCATATTATGAAAAGTAAAGAAGGGTTAGGAGAGGAAGACCTATGAATTTAAACTCTATCGCATGACTTAAGAGTAATGAAAGAAGTGAAGTTTCTTAAACGTCATATAGCCTCTCATTCATAAATGTGGTGTGTTTCACACACATGAACAAGCTCTACTCGACGGGGCTTATGAGACATCCTAGGATCTTTTCTAAAACATTGTGCTCTGAATACCAAGTTTGTCATGACCCAAGATACCCCCTAGACGTGACATGGCGTACAAGACCCTGAAAGGCCTCATACAATCCACTTAGCATACATACATACAAGATTATCGAGATTTGAGAGTTCAAGAGACAATATCATATCAAAGCTTTTAAGAAAAAAAGCGGAAGTCTACATCTCATGTCTCAAAGCCAATCTATCATAAGAAAAAGAAATAAAGTTTGGGACGTAACCCAATACAATGTCAAAGTGAAAGAACATAAAAGTAATAACAACTAGGCTATGTCCTCGAATGGATGAGGACTAACCAAGTCTTCAACAATCCTTCTACTAAGCTCTAGCGACGAATAGATGGAGAATCACCAAATCCTATATTATGAGACAATATAGGAAAAAGTATGTGTTAGTACATGGAATGTACCAAGTATGAGGGGAATGCAATAAAACATTTAAATCATGCTAAATAAGGACATTTTTATGACATGCAATGACGAAGCTAAACATGAAGTAAAAATGGTTAGAAATCATAAGTCATAAACCAAGGTCAATGCAAGCTAGACATTTTTACATCACTTGTGAAATACTTTGAAAGTCATTTTAGTTCATCATTGTGGGAAATTGCCTTAACCGACATTTAAGACCATGTGAGCTATCAACATGGAATCCGACATTCTCCCTACATCGGAAGGGCCATCCTACTTGCCAAGGTAGGACCCATAATATCTAACTTAAGTTGATCCACTAGCTAATACAAGGTCTATTTAAGACATCCTATGGGGGCACATAGGTATGGGACATGGGGAATCGCCACTCATCCACTTGGTGCTAAGCTTAAATCCCACGGAATAGTCCTTGATCATATTATTAATCCATGGAAAGGTACATCAAGGAACACCAATCCAAGGTAAATCATGTGTATAGACGTTTCATATTCCATGGATATAGTCCAAGCTTACATCATTAGAATAGCTCCTTAAACCTTTCATTCAATATTAGTTGAGAAAACCTTTGAACAAGTTATGAATCCTTTACATGAGAAAAGCTTTTATATTCATCAATTAACAACATTGACACTTCTACCTCAAAGTTTCTTAAAATCATCACCACTTCATAACAGACATACATGAATTCATAAATATCCTCTTTGATAGTTCATCATAAATCAAAACTTGAAAACTATAGATTTCACATGGGTTCATGAAAATTCATCTTCAAACATGCAATTCAACTCAACTTCATGCTTAGAAAACCATAAACAAAGCAATTTGATCATAATTGAAAGAACCCACATGATAGAAGAAAACCTAGTTTTTGATTGAACAATCTTTACTTAGAAAATTAGGGTTTATAGTCCAATTCATAGATCAATACATGGGTTCACATGGAATTAGTTGAAAAACATGTAATTTAGTCTAAATCATCAAAACAAGATCATAAGTACATAATTGAATCCATACAAATAGAACCCATGAAGAATGAAGTGAAAACCTTGTTCAATTTTGGAAAATTGAATTGGAGAGTTGAAGAAAACCTTGGGGGCTCAATGGGTGAACGGAACCTATTGATGAACTCCCTACATACCTCAATTGAAGCCCTAAACAATGATGAAGAATGGGGACTTGAACTTGAAGAACCCTACATTGACTTTTTAAGGGGCTTTTTGATCTTTTCCTAATTATTCTAATCCAATACTAGGTCGTTTTGCCTTCTACCCTGAGCCCTATATTAAGGTTTTAAGCCCCAAATTTCCCATTTTCAACTCATTCTCCTAAATTCTCTAAACTTGACCAAATTCACTCTCCAAATTCTCTCAACCTAAGAAAGAAGAAGAAGAGCTCGGGTTCCATTCAAGTATTGAATCCTCCATTCTTTTTGGGCTTCTAGTATCAAGGTATGTGTGTATTCACCCATGGAGTCCTTTCCTTCATGGGGTCCCCGAAGATTTCAATTTCTTAAAATTTTAATTGATCAAATTAGGGTTTCAATTCAATGAATGTGGGTTTCATCTAATTATGATTGATTATGGTTAATTAAGTCTTCTAATGCATGAATTGATGTTAATCCATGATATTTAGTTGAAATTGCATTGACCCACGCCTAAATTATATTTTCTAACTATGATCCTAGGATGAACCCATGAATCCATGAATTATGAAATGATGAAGATACTCATGTTTTTATGAAATGATTATAAATGATTTGGAGATGCTTTGAAAGGAAGGTATCAATGCTATTGTGAAAGGATTTTTCACTTACTATGATGGTCATGATTGTGAAAGGTATTTCTCACAAATGAAGTCACATTGGTATAAGGTTTTCTCATCTATGTTGAATTATGCTTAAGGAGCTATTGAATTATGTTTAAGGAGCTATTCTATGTCTTGATCTAAAAAGTGTGGATTGGTATTGATTATTGCCTTTCCCTATTTTAAAATGATATTTGACTTTTATCTATTCCGTTGGGATTTAGACTTAGCACTGAGAGGGCTTGGAGGTGGATGTTCAAATAGGGTAGTCTCTAGTAACAACCTCTAGTCCCAAACTGCGTGCCCCCGTAGGATTTTCTTAACTGACCTAGCTAGTGGATCCACTTAAGCATATGATGATATGTGTAGATTCTACCTTCACAAGTAGTTTCCCCTTCTTTCGGTATGTGGGATATACCGGATTCCATGATATAGCTCTCATGGACTTATTGTCGGTTAAAGCTAATATCCCACAAAATGATTATGTTTTCTTCAAAGCTTTTCTTATGTCATTTATATTGATGTATTTGACCATGTTTTATGACCCTCGTGTCATTTCTTCTTTTAATCTTTTAAATGTTTCAATATGATCATGCCAACATGTTTTAAATCATTCATGTTATAATGCCTATGTTTATGCATGTTGCCTCATACTTAGTACATTCCATGTACTAACGCATACTTGTGTCTACATTATCTCATGAATGTAGGGTCTGACGCTCCTACCTCCCATACTCATGGCTAGTTGATCCTTCATAGTCTTGAAGATTAAGTGAGTCCTCATCTTCCAAGGACCGAGACTCTTTTTTTGCTTTATGTCATTTCCATTTCAGACTATGTATATGATGTATGGCAAAATTTGATACGTCCAAACTTACACCTCAATTAAGAATTATAAACGGTCGAAGTCAATTATAAAACTCAACTGGAGTTGAGGTCGATCCCACGTGGAATTTACTACAGAAAGAACCTTACTGATGCTTATATTTAGTTATGGTTAATATTTCCGAAAAGAATAAATTGCGAAAAGTAAATATTGGGTTATTTGAGTTCAAGTGACCAATTGGTGATTAAAATTACAGTCAATTGAAACAAATAATATTTCTAAAATTCTAGTTTTGATTTAATGATGCCAGGATTGTGTTTCCCATGACATTCACTTCACTCTCGAATTCTACACGAATGACTGCTTGTTGTTAATATTATATGTTCACAGCAAGTTAGATAGATCTAAATGCGTTTCAGCCCTATTAGATGATTTTCACTCTTCTCCTCTCGGTCTTAGAGTGCTTTGGAGGTTACCCTTGCTTCTTTGTTGTGCCGGTTAACTTCTCTCGAACTCTAACCTTTCAAACCAAATTAATGGAGTTTGATTCTACCTTTTCCCAATCATTAATTTTCTCTTGAACAAGTAATAAATACAGGTGAGTTCTAATGTGTACACTCATTAGAGGACAATTATTACGAAAATAGAAACAACATATGCAATTAACACATTGACATTACTCGTATTTGAATTTGTAGCTAAGTTATCGTCATGGTTCCCACAACCCTTGTTGTGGTATTTACCCACTCATTATTTCAAGAAACTTAATCCTAAACATTATTGAAAGCATCATAAAATAAACATACAATAATAGCAACCCAAAAGCTTCTTGAATATCAACACTAAAACAAGAACGCCAAGTTTTGATCCAAAGTGAAATGACTAAGATATGTGTTCGAACGTAGAACTCATGTTTCTCCACGCTCACGATGTTTCAAAAATTCCTAGATGATAAAAGATAATATTCAAAAATAAACCCTAAGTATTTAAAATTATCTGTGAACACAAGTCCTACACGTAGTAGGAATGTACTGTCGCAATACTTCACGGGCAGGTTGATGGCTCATCTAGTGTTAGGCGGCTCGTTAATCCTCCCATAGTCCCACACTTGGAAAGTGTGGGCTTCGTTCACTGGTGGTCCTCACGAGCGACTTGACAGTTCGTCTTAAGCACCACGACTCATCTAGTATTTCATGTAGTTGAGCCTTCACTTGGATAGCTACTATATTTCTTACTTCTCGTCCATGAGCAACTACACGACTCATCACTTCAACCACGACCCATCTGTGGTTCCGTGGGCTTTAGTCAACACTTAGTCCTCCAAGGCTTTGGCACTGCTTCTCTCTCACGAGCCCTCAGACAGCTCATCAAGTAGACTACGGCCCATCTGGGGCTCCGTGGTTTTCAAGTGTCACTTGGTCATTTTGTAGCCTTCAGTGCATTCATTCCACGAGCCCTCAGACGGCTCTTCATCATGACCATGGCCCGTCTAGGGCTCGTGGTGTTTGCTTCAGATCAATTCCCTTACTTTCTCTATCTTGCGCGTCCAAGTGTTTTTCCTGTTCAATCATCAAAGAACACATCATATCCACATAAACTCACTTAAGTTCTCGTACTAATCCTTGGTTTTGAGCGTCAAATGTGCCATGATTTCATGATACATCAACACCCTCAACTTAGAACCATTGCTTGTTCTCTAGCGATGAAAAAGAGAACACTCGACGCTCAAAAACAAAGGATCACATCTCAAATATGCAGCAACTATATCAACAACAAACTTATTCAGAATCATCCATCTTACATGCTAGAATTAATTGATGACATCTCATTACACACAGTCGATCATGCTTATGCCAGTACCAACTATCAGCTAACATAACCAACTATCAAATGCATACATAGTGCCCTCACAACAAAGAAGTCCCACACATATGATAATTTGGGACTGATGAATACTCTCGCTCTCCAAAAGAACCTTTAACACTGCAAATATACAAGCCATAGGCTAGCCCTTGTTTTCTATGCTTCAACTATCAAACAACCGGAATAGGATCACTATAGGACTTTTATTGGCTTGTAGCATTGGCTCGGGCTAGGGAGTGGAACATTTGGTTTATGAATGACTAGATTACCTTTGTCCTCCAATGTTCTTATCAGCACACAACACTTATATGAGTGGTTCCATCTTTTATTTTTCAGTACATTCTGGCACCCACATCATTTCTTTTATACTTCTTTTCTTTTTGTCTTTCTTTTTACATTTCAATTTTGTTCTCTTTTTTTAACTACCATTTATTTAAACCATTTACACTAAACCCATTCAAATATACATTGTGGTTTCGTGCCTTCGGAATAACCAAGGATACGATATCTAAGATATCTCTTTTTATTCAGATAATGATCACCCTCAACTTAGGCTTTTGGCCTGAGTTGTGGCATCGTGACTTCGGAGAACCAAGGATACGATTTCAATAGGGTGACAATAAAATTAGCTTCAAAGCTCAAATAGGATTCAAGGGTTCATGATTTCATTTGGTTGCCATTTTTGGTTAGAGTGGACTTAATACAAAAATGGCCAAATGATCACTTCCTATCTAGTTATTCAATGATTTTAGCAAGACTACTCGAGTAAGTTCTAGAATTCAAACAAACCTCACACTCGCATGGCACATGCTTACACTTCCAGTATTTTAGTCAACCAATTTATGTTCCTAGATAGCAATGATCAACACGTAAGTATCTAAGATGCCACAAAAAGAGCCTAACAGCCAAATATCAGATTAAAGATTCATTACACAAAATTCAGCTGCTGCTAACAATTCAACCACACAAAATGACCAATATTTATCCTCACATCAAACCACCAAAAACTTAACAAACTACTAACTTCCACATGAATTTTCCAACACAAGAGCCAACCTCCATGCACTAACAACTAATGACAGGTTGCTCAACCACCCCCTCCCCAACAAAATAAACTTTGCCCTCAAAGTACAAAACATAAGGGCTATGAGGAGGGGTCATACCAGCGATGCTCTAGGTGTCAGAAGTCAGAGTGATGTTGGCACCCTTATAAACAGGTGCACTCTCAGGTGCAGAGACTGGGTCAGGATGGCTACTATCCACAGGGGCAAGAAGCTCACTACCTGAGGCTCAAGACCTCATCACATCACACTGCTATTTTTCTAAAGCCTCCTTCTCTCTAGCCAACCTCTTGAACTATTTTCTTGCTTTCTTTTGCATCCTCTGTTCTTTCTTCGAAAGGTCTTCATTGCGCTCCAAGTTAGAGCCTATATCCCAAGTAGAAGTCTTTGATGTGTATCACACGTTGAAATTACCAGCGGTATATAAAGAGTTGTCTTCCATCACTTTGATTGATCTTACCACGGAAGCTCACTACATTGCCTTCAGAAATCCATTGGAATGAGTGTTGGTGGGTCTTGATATTTTTGGGGATGCAGAAGCATAAGAGTTGGTAATAATTCTTGATGTGGCCCAAGTGAGGGTCGCACGACATTTTATAGAACTATTGAAATGCGTTTTGGGGCCTCCACCCAAGCCCTCAGTTGGAGAAGCCCCCAAGTTAGATTTAAAAGCTCTCCCATCACACTTAAGGTTTGCATTTTTTAGTGAAAATGAAGCTTACTGATAATACTTTCTTCAGAGTTATCTGAAGTGCAGGTTGATGCGGCATTGGGTATTATAAGAAAAAGGAAGAGAGCTATTGGGTGGCGAATGCCTGACATTCGTGGGATTAGTCTAGTGTTGTGTATGCAGAAAATTTATATAGAGGAGGGTTACAAGCCAAGTGCAAAATACTAGCATAAAGTAAACCCTATGATGAAAGATATTGTGAGAAAAGAACTGATCAAGTGGTTAGATGCTGGAATCGTGTATCCAATCTCTAACAGTAAATGGATGAGTCGTGTTCAATACATGCCAAAGAAGAGAGGTTTGAAAATGGTGGCAAATGAGAAGAATGAATTGATATCCATAAGAACGGTTACTGGTTGGTGAATTTACATGGATTATCGGAAGCTAAATAAGGCCACAAGGAAAGATCACTAGGCCCTTTCATTAATAAGATTCTTGATAGATTAGCTAAGCAGGAGTACTATTGCAAGATGGGTATTCTGGGTACAACCAGATAATGATTCCATAGAACGATCAGTAAAAGACTACTTTCACTTGTCCCTATGGCACATATGCTTTCAAGTGTATGCCCTTTGAACTCTGCATTGCACCGACTATGTTTCAAAGATGTGTGATGGCTATTTTTCACAACATGGCGGAGGACATTGTAGAGGTGTTCATGGATGATTTCTTAGTCTTTGGGAGGTCTTTTGGGTAGTCTTCAAAATCTTGATATGGCACTTACTCGGTGTGAGGAAGCAAATCATTTTCTAAATTGGAAAAACTGTCATTTTTTTGGTTCGAGAAGGTATAGTTCTTTGCCACAAGGTATCGAAGCATGGTTTAGAAGTTGATAAAGCCAAAGTGGAAGTGATAGAAAAGTTACCACCCCCAGTCTCTATGAAAGGTGTAAGAAGTTTTTTTGGCATGCAAGTTTCTACCGAAGATTCATCAAGAGTTTCTTCAACACTGCTAGACCTATGTGTAGTCTCTTGGGGAAGGAGGAGAAATTTGAATTTAATGATAATTGTGTCAAAAAGTTTGAGGTGCTGAAAAAGAACTTAGTTGAAGCTATAATCTTGATTATTACTAATTGGAAGCTACCATTTGAATTCATGTATGATGTCAGTGATGTAGCAGTGGGTGCAGTGTTGGGACAAAGAAAAGAGAAGGTGTTCCATTCAATATATTGTGCGAGCAAGACCCTTATTTCTGTGCTAGCAAACTACATGGTGACTGAGAAGGAGATGCTTGCTCTTGTGTTCACCTTCGACAAGGGCAAATCATACTTGGTAGGTACCAAAGTTATTGTTTTCACTGACCGTGTTTCTATTAGGGAATTATTCAACAAGAAGGATGTGAAACCAACGCTCATTCAGTGGATATTTCTGCTCCAAGAATTTGATATTGAGATCAAGGATAGAAAAGGCGTTGAAAGCCAAATAGTTGACCATCTTTTGAGGTTGAAGGACATTGTGCATGTACACAATAGAGGACATATCTGTGATGACTTTCCGGATGAACAATTGCTGGCCCTAAATATCACCCAATTGCCATGGTATATAGACATAGTGAATTTGTTGGAAAGTGGAGTGTTTCCATCAGGTCCAACCACACAACAAAAGAAGAAGATAAGACATGATACGAGGTTTTACATACAGGATGAACCATTCTTGTTAAGCAAGGGCCAGATTATGTAATAAGAAGATGCATTCGAGAAAATGAGGTCAAGCATGTGCTTGAAAGATGCCACTCATCAACAATTAAAGAAAATAAAAGAGAGCTGGCAGCCCTTTCGGGGCAGAATATACCTCAAACGGAGAGCCCCCGACACTCCCCGCATACTCCAAATTGTAGCCACAAAGATTTTGGACGTCCACGACTTCAAATCACCCAATCGATGCTTCCAAGCTCGAAATATCACGTTTTGAAGTTTGAAAGAGCTGCTGAAAATCAACTTAAAAGGTCCAAGAAATTGCCTTCCGTGAACGGGTGGATCTAATCTGCGAATGCGGAGAGCAACCAGCTCCTCCTCCATAAATGCAGGACCTGGTCTACGAATGCGGAGAGCAACCATCTCCTCCTCCACAAATGAAGGACCTATTCTGCAAATGCGGAGACAAAGTTTAGATGCAGTAGTTGAGCTTTAACAGTTGAAAATTACTCCAATGGGTGATTCATTCAGAACCCCGTCTGCGAAAAGGAAATATGCTACCCCATCAAATTTATCATTCTAAATTAAATGGAATCATCAAAACTTCCATCTGAGACCCTCTCGATGAAAAGTTTATCCCACACTCAAGTTCCATTTTAATCTAGAATCCACAAGAAGACTCAAAATGAGACCGAAAGCTCGGAAACTGAACGAAAGGTCTTTCTGGACCAAACTCAACAATAGGGAGCTAACTGCGCTAACGGAATTCTCATCCGACCAAATATACCAGGAATATTGACCGAAGTCAAACCTTGGCTTAAGCTTTAAAGTTGAAATATCTAACGGTACAAACTCAGAGCAGAAGTCTCGGGGACCGAACCAATCATGCACCTAGCCTAAAATCTCCCTTTCGGAGCTGATGAAACTATCAGAATTGCATTCTGAGGCTGTCTTCTTGAACTTTTGAGTGAAGTCAACCGTTTAAATTCTAAAGACTCCAAAATATGGAAACTTGCACAAAATCCAAAAGAACGACCTAGCGACTGAACTATCAGTCCCAGCAAGTCATAAATGACTTGGGGTCACTATAGGAAAGCTTTAAACATTGAAAATATTGGAAAATAATGAAAATTACCTAGAGGGTCATCAAATTTAAATTTGGGGCAAGCTTTTAAAATGAATAAAGAGAAGTGCGTAGAAATCAAGGAATGGATAGTGTTAATTTCATGATATATCTCAAGGAAATAACATAGGATGAATTGAAGAGAAAGAATCAACGAGTTTGATTTGAAGAAGGAATATAAAGAGGAAAGAAGTTTGAATTGAAGAAGGAGTCTCGTTTGAAGTAGAACTCTTCAAGTTACTGTTGAATTGATGTTGTGAGTTGAACTACAACACAAAATAATCTAAGAGTTTGATTTGAAGACGGAGTTCTAAAGACAAGCAGAGTCTAACTCAAAATAGAATTAAAAACGAAAACAAAAAATGTTTCATCCTAGAAGATCTAGTAGTCAAGAAGCCCAAGTGAAGTAAAACACTACAAGCACAAGTCTATAAATAAAAGAGAAGATTCTCTAGAGACACAAGCACTCACAGAGCAAAAAGGGCAATTGGAAAATTGACTTCTCAAGTACTACCATCAGCTGAAGGAACACATTAAAGAACCAGGTCCTAATACAAATTTTATGCATTAGGAGTTCTTCTTTGGGATTGAGTCTTGATGTAATCTTAGTTCAGTGAGGTATAAACGTAATTAAGAGTGTTGTCTTCAGGTTGGGATAACTCGAAGAGTTGGGAACATATACCTTGGGAGGTTTCTATTGAAGTGTAGGTGTTAGAGTTAGTTCCTAGGATTGCAAGAATTGTAATCTAAATTCATAACTTGAAATTTAGGAATCAGAGTTAGTTCCTCGAATTGCAAGAGTTCTAATCTAAATCCATAACTTGATGTTTAGGAATTAGAGTTAGTTCCTTAGGTTACAGAGTTTGCAATCTTAAACTGTCGAGGCTTATTGATTTAGTAAAGTTGGAGTTAAATCCTATAAGGGAATAGGCCATAGTTTTTTACACCTTTTGAACAGGGTTTTTTCCATGTAAAAATATTGTGTGCCTTTTACTTACTGCTCTTACTACTTTGTTGGAACACGTTAGAGAACTTATATCACTCATAGGCAAACCTAGAGTAAGTTAGTAGGTCGTGCAGAATATCAGATTGACTTATTCACATTAGATAATTATAATTATGAAAGAGGGTAATAAAAAGGAAACTTGATGATATGGCGTGTAAAGTGTTGTGCATAATTTGAATATTTGGATTGATTTATTATTGGGGTTTTATCATGATTGTGTTGAAAAAGTCTGTGTATTGATATGTAATTCATCATATCCTCAATATTAGTGTGAGAATAACTATTTACATTGGTTCCAAAACACTGTGATGAGATCTATTATGATGATGATGTCAAAGGGAAATGGTTACGATGATACCGAAGGGATATGGTTCCGGCGAGTGAGATATGCTGAAGGGAAATGATTTCGGAGGATACATGGACCTTGTGAGTCCCCCATGAGTTCTAGCCTAATATTCAGTAGATGTTTTTTCGTAGGATAGACATGCATCACTATATTATGCATTTCATCTCATTGCATTGCACATCATTATTATCATGAACCTCTTAATTGTTTGTGTTGGAAATTATGCTTGAAGCTTATGAACTTTGTGTTGATGACTTGTATGCATTGAAGGGTTGATATTCATGCTATATGTTGTATTAATTGTAAGCTACTATGTTGGAGTGATACTGTAGTTTTGGAGGTTCAGTTTGAGTGTTTGGAGTACCGGTATTCTATATTGCTTTATTTTGTGTTTTGTGGTTTTCTTGTTGAGTACCGTGTTGTTTGGTACTCACTACTTCCTTCTACACTTGTGTAGGTTACTAACTCGAATCTTCATGAGTATCCTCCCCTTCTTCGTCTGAGGGTTATTGTCGAGAGTTGAGAGTTAGCTGTTTGTTTCTAAGTGGAATATCTTACTCCTTTATATGGACTTGTTTTATTCTAGAAAAAATGACATTGAGAATTGTATTTCCTTCATTGATATTGTAATACATTTGGTGTTGTACACGTGACAACCAAATTTTGGGGATTTGTTTAAGTTGATTATGATTTTCGCATTATATTATGGTGTTAGACTTTTATTCTTGTTTTATTTCGGCATTTATCGATATGTTTTGGGTGTTAGGCTAACTTGTCTTTGTGGTATAAGACGAGCTCCAAACCCCATTTTTAGGTCATGATGTTGATAGCTAGGGCTCAAAATATTAATATTTACAAAATTTCCTCATAAGTAAATAAGTCCAAGTCATTGCAGGCACTTTATTCACAAATAAATACTTTGATTGAAAGAAGAAAATTTGGGAGAAAAACAATTATGCTATAGTAATTAAAAAATCTTTTTACTTTTCAATTTCTAATTTATGTATCCAAAACAATCATAATCTTAAGAATTAACATGTTTACTCACGCTGACAATTATAAATTGCACTTACAAAAATAAAATCAATCTCATAATGTATAATAGATATTCTGGTCAATATGAATTGAAGCAACAAAAATATGTACAAAAATACATATGTAACACCCCAAAAAATTCTAAGCTAAGGCCCGAACCATTCTCTATTTGCATGTAAAATCATATCGGGTGATTCTTAAATTGTTCATATGTGAAAAGGTCAATTATTTAGTGTTGGAAAGGATTTGGATATGACTCGAGGTCACACAAACCCCCTAGCCCAAAGTTGAGTTGAAAACTTCATTACCGATTAAGTTTTCACATAAGATTCTACTTGGGGAGTCACCTTCAAATGATTATATCTCCCAGCACATAATGAATTAGGTGGCCCATGACCTACCAAATTGAAGGTCTTTGAGTCTTCTTTCCAACGCCACCACGTTTGCCTCATTTTGAGGTCGACGTAAAAAGTTATGGGCATTTTACCAAAGACTACCATATTAGAGTTTTCTGAGTCTCTGTGAACTACGGATCTAATCTACGGGCCATAGATTGAACTACGACCCGTACTGTCAAGTCATACAAAAAGTTCAGAGACTTAATTTTTAGGGTCCCTTTCCTACGGATTCATTCTACGGGTCGTAGATTGGACCCATAAATAGACTTTTGAGCCAGAAATTTAGTATTAAATCTACAGATTGGATTTACGGTACGTAGAATGAAATTTTGAGGCTTAAAATTCAATATAAACTCCACGGATGCGATATACAATCTGTAGAACAAACTGTGAACCGTAGATGGACTCGTAGAAGGTTTTTAATCAGTTTTAAGAAGGGTAGTTTAGTCTTTTTCCACCCTTTCTGAACATAAACCACGACCCTTTTTCATCTAATTAAGGGTCTAAATGGTTTTAAAACATTCTTTAACACTTCAAAGACTTAGTGCAAGGATTCAAGAGGAGAAAAGCTAAAGTTTTCTAACATTCTTTGAATTTCGTCGATTTCATGAAGAACTTTGTTCTTCCCAGGTATGTAAGGCTATCATAGTGATGGACTGAGTTCGTCCTCATGTCCTATATCTACTTTCTATCAGTAAAGAATAATCTAGAGTTACATCCTAAGTTTTGATAATTTTTTAGATGAGTTTCATTGACGAGTTCTGAATTCTATTTCCTAATTATTGAGTTGCTATATCTTGCATTAAGATTCTTGAGTTGATTGTTCATGTCTATTTTCAGCATGAACCCTATTCTTGAGTTATGATTCAGCATTTATTGAGTTATTATTGAGAAACCTATTTAACTAGCCTTAAACTAATTTTCTGAGAAAGCAAAGATGAGTTTTTTGAAGAATTTTATACAGGATTGAGAAAGAATATAAGGGAACTAAGTATTCCCAAATGTATCATTATTACATTGAGAAAAAGAAACTTTAATTTCTAAAAAGATTTTATGAGTTTAGAGATATTACAGAGCAGTTACCTCTTTTAAGAGGTTATTTTGAGTAATTACATCAAAATACAGAAAGTATGTTTTATAAATTTGAGCATGAGCATATTGTTGGGAGTAGTATTGAGCACCGATATGGGGATAAATTCAGATAACTCAAAATCCTCATAAACCATGTTTGCCAACATGGGTAAAGGATCATACTTTTTAGATGAATCTTTATTGCTTAGTGGATCCACTTAGTAGAGAGGTTCTATACCCCGGTACGGTATAAGACAGTTCTGGAAGCGTGGGCGAGACTCTGTATCATCACGTAGCTCATAGTGATGGTTTTCGGTTAGAGAATCTCTCAAATAGAGTTAAAGTGCATTTTTACTATATCACTTATTATGTTGAGTTTCAGAGAATGAGTAAGTACTTGTAAAGTTTTAAATGATTTCGTTACTTTATTCCTTTACATTTAGCTTGAGTATATCTTTATCTATTACAGTCCTTTCTTTCAGTTTTTTCGTTTCGGCTATATTACATACTCGTACATTCAATGTACAGGTGTCATTTGACCTGCATCTTTCTATGATGCAAATACAAGTGTTCAGGATCATAAACAAGCCTTCATTGATATCATTTTGCATTCCAGTTAGCTTTTGGTGATCCTCCTTGCATTCCAGAGGACTCCACTTTTCTTTTCAGTTTAGTCATTTTAGGGTGTTGTGGTTCTTGTCCCTACATCCATGTTGAACTATAGAGGCTTCATAGATAGATAGAGTTGAGGAGTCTCTCAGTATTTTCTTTTCTTGTGAGATGTTTTGCAAACTATTATTATTGCATTGAGTATTTGTCATACATTATGAGATGAGCATTTACAACTTTAATGTTTTACTTTTGTTTAAAGCCTTCAAATTCTTGATTCAGTCTTCTGCTAACTAGTCAGCTAGGCCAAGTGTTCGCTTGTGTAACACATCGGAATTGAAAAAAATGAAAATTTTAGATTTTCTAAACTGGTGTCTGTCTCTACGGATCCCACCTAGGACCGTAGAAGCTCCTACGAGCCGTAGATGGCACCCGTTGGTAGTCGGGAAAATAATTTCAGAAATCAAGTTTTAGAACCTCTTTGATGGTTCACTAGGGCGGCCCGTCATTCCATGTACGAGACATTGGATTGGTTATGATTTAGCTTAAATCCCAAATTTTTGCCTTAGTTGTGATTTTTAGTGACTTTATATATTTGAGTGTTAGTTTGTCTAAATTATCTTAGCTTGATATGCATCGACCTAATCCTTTTTTTCTTTTTTTCGCATAGACTTCAATGTTGAGTCCCCTGGACTCTATTTTGTCTCTCGCATTTTCAAGTTGGGGTCAAACCCAATATTTTCTCCTCCTTCAAGTCAACCTCATCCTCGATAAGGTGAAACAAAAAAAGATATACATGTCATACTCAGACGCGCAGGGCTTGAAATCGATTTTCATGAATTCAAGAGTTCAAATGTGGACTATATGTAGCTGATACACATCAGTATACAGGAGAATACAGCAGGATACAAGAAATATACAGTGGTATACATAATCTGTATACACTGTATATGATGGCAAAAATGGGCCCCAGTATCATAATATTCCCCTTCTTTCAGTTATTTGGGCTAAAGGCCCACATTTTTGTATTTATTGTTAGTGTTAGGACAGGAACTATTGGGTCGAAGGCCACATTTTGACAATTTATTGTAGTTTAAGGCAAGTACAAGTGGGCCAAAGGCCCAATTCAGATTTTAGGTCCAAGTGTTGGCCCGGTGGACAGGATCCAAGTTTGTGCCCAAAATCAATCCTTCTTTTATTTTATTGCTTATTTAATATTACATATTACTTGCTAATTTGATAATCAATTTTAAGGTTATTTAACTTAAAATTCCCAAAGGATAGCGAATTTGCATTAGTTATTCATAAATCTCGATTTTAAAAATAAATGAAGTAATTGTTTGAATCCTCAAGTTATTTTGTAAATATTTATGAGTTTTCCCTACTTAGTTTTATTTGATATAAAAGTATGTTTTTTTCCTAAAATTTTTATAAGTGTGAAATTTGTAAGAATGCCTATCTGTTTTAAAGTTAATCAAATATTTTCAAATTGTCAGTCAACTGCAAGTTAGCAAGCATTTTGAGTGCCTAACACCTTCTAAAAATGTACATTGAACTCCCGAATACCTTTGGTTATTTTAAATTGATTTTTTGTTTTAAACCATTTTGAAATTAAGTTTTCTTGATTTTTCTTTAAAAATTAAGTAGCGACTCTCTTTTAAATAAACTCTTTAGTAAACTTTAGCTATAAAACATTTACCGTGGCAAGTAAGGACATCTCTCTTTGGTGTGGGGTAGACACCGAATTTCATGTTATAGCTCACATGGTCTATGTCGGTTAAGGCTAATTTCCCACATAATGAACTAAGGTTACTTCCAATAAGGTATTTCAAGTATGTGTTGTTTTAAGATGATTTCCTTGCATTGACCATGGTTTTTAACTCATGTTTTCTATCAAGTTATTTTAAGATTTAGCTTGGTTGCCTCTTATGTATATCTTCTTTATAGCATGATTTTATAACTTCTATACATAAAAATCATACTTGGTACATTCTATGTACTTACACATACGTGCCTACATTGTTTCACTAATGTAGGGCGTGACGACTCTTCTCCCTACATTCGTGGCTAGATCATTGTACTTGTGACTAAGAAGACTTGGTAAGTCTTCATACTTCGAGGACAACGCCATGTTTACAGTCATGTCATTTTACTTTTGAACTTGTATGGGTTACGTTCCAAATTTCATTCTATTGATGTATTTGATGGATTTGAGACTATGTTAGACTTCCGCTACTTTTGGCAACTCTTGATGATATAAATTGTCTTTTGAACTCTTAACTACTATTATCTTGTATAATGTATGCTAAGTGGCTTGTATGGGACCTTTCGGGGTCTTATACGCCACGTCACTTCTAGGGGATACTTTAGATCGTGACAGCTTGGGGACCAGCAATGGTTCTCGAGTGTCGTCCACGTCCAGGGTGTATGCTCGGGGCATGACAAACTTGGTATCAGAGCACAGAGTTCAAGAGTCCTAGGGTGTCTATGAAGCCATGTCTAGTAGAGTCCTTATTGGTGTGAAGAACACCACATTTATAACGAGGAAGTTACGACATTTAGGAACTTTTCTCTTTTGTCTTACTCCTATTCGTGTGATAGAGTTCAACTCTACAAAAGTTACTTCTAACTCGTGCTTACGTGTGTCTTTTCAGATCATGCCTCCACGAAGAGCTTTTCTAAGAAGTCTTGTTAAGAGGAATGCTAATCCTCAAGGTCAAGAAGCTCCCAATGCACCAGAAGTGCAACCCCCTAAGGCAAATGTCACCAATGATGAGTTCAGGAATGCTATTTAGATGGTGACTCAGGTTATGGCAAATTAGGCTAATCAACGAGAAGTGGGTCATCAAGATGTGACTGATACACGCAAAATATATGAGGTTTTGAGGATGAATCCCCAGAGTTCACAGAGTCGAAGATCATTGAGGATCTGGAGAACTTTGTGGAAGAGCTTCAGAAAGTGTTTGAGGTCATGTGTGTTGCTAATGCAGAGCGTGTGGAGTTAGCCTCCTATCAGCTCGAAGGTGTTTCTAGGATATAGTATGATCAGTGGAAGAAGAACAGGGCAAAGAGGGCACAACTTTTGAGCTGGGTTGTGTTTGATAATGCTTTCTTGGGGCTCTTCTTTCCCCGAGAGCTAAGGAAAGCTAAGGTGAGAGAATTCCTGAATCTGAAACAGGAAGTTATGAGTGTGTAGGAGATAGCCTTAAGTTTACTCAGCTATCCTGTTATGCTCCGGAGATGGTGGTAGATATGAGGAGCATGATGAGTTTGTTCATGTCTGGGCTATCTTGCTTATCGAGTAAGGAAGGTAAGACTATGTTGATAGGGAACATGGACATAGCCAGGCTCATGATTCATGTGTAGCATGTTGAGGAAGATAACTTAAAGGATAGAGAAGAGTTTCAAAGAAAGAGGTCCAAGACAACAAGTAATGAGACTGGCCAACAAAAGACCTAGAATGGGAACCGGTCATCTTTCCAGCAGAGGTCATCTAGACCTGCTCCATATTCAGCTAGTGCACTTGCACCAAGGAACAGGAATGATCGCAACGATCAGAGTTCCCAGAATTTCAGAGCTCAGGGTACTCAGGCTTAGGGAATTATCGCACAAGGGGCTAACTAGACCCCCACTTTCACTAGGTGCGGTAGAAACCACCCAGGAGAATGTCGTGATGGCTCCAATGGCTATTTCAAGTGTGGTCAGATGGGTCATTTCATGAGAGATTTCCCTAAGAACAGGCAAGGTAATGGGGGCAATAGAGCCCAATCTTCTTCAGCAGCTCCAGTAGAAAGGAGTGCTCACAGAGGAGCTACTTCAGGAACAGGCGGAGGTAGAAACCGTCTGTATGTTATGGCTAGTCGCTAGGATCAGGAGAACTCACTAGATGTTGTCACTAGTATGCGTAAAGTCTTTTCCATTGATGTTTATGCCTTACTTGATCCAGGTTTAAGTTTGTCTTTTGTGACTCCTTATGTAGCGATGAGGTTCGGCACTATCCTCAAAAAAATTCTTGAGTCCTTCGGTGTTTCCACACCTTTTGGTGAGTCTATTCTAGCAGAAAGAGTCTATCATGATTGTACCATCTCTGTCTATCACAAAGACACCATGGCTGACTTAATTGATGTTATTCTAGGTATGGACTGGCTTCATGCTTGTTATGCCTCAGTCAATTGTTGAACTCGAGTAGTAAAGTTTCAGTTTCCTAATGAGCCAGTTTTAGAGTGGAGGAGTAGTTCAGTAGTGCCTAAGGATAGTTTTATTTCATACTTGAAGCCAAAAAGTTAGTTTCTAAGGGGTGCATCTATCACTTAGTCTGAGTTAATCACTCTAGTATTGAGACACCACCTCTTCAGTCAGTCCCAGTCATGAGTGAGTTTCCAGAGGTTTTTCTAGACAATTCTTCCCGGAGTCTCTCTTGATAGAGAAATAGATTTTGGGATAGATAATTCTTTCTGATACTCAACCCTTTTCTATTCCTCTCCAACTGAGTTAAAAGAGTTAAAAGAGTTAAAAGAGTTAAAAGAGAATTTGAGAGATCTTCTTGATAAGAGTTTCATCCGACCAAGAGTCTTATCTTGGGGTCCTCCAGTCTTATTTGTTAGAAAGAAAAATGGTTCTCTTAGGATGTGTATCGATTACCGCAAGTTGAACAAGGTCACCATAAAGAATAATTATCCCCTTCCAAGAATTGATGACCTTTTTAACCAACTTCAGGGTGCCACTTGTTTCTCTAAGATAGACATCAGATCTGGCTACTATCAGTTGAGAGTGAGAGAAAGTGACATCCCGAAGACAACTTTTAGGACTCATTACGGTCATTATGAATTTCTTGTTATGTCCTTTAGTTTGACCAATGCTCATGTAGCATTCATGGATCTTATGAACAAAGTATTTAAGTCGTATCTGGACATGTTTGTTGTCGTGTTCATTGATGACATATTGATTTATTCGAGGAATGAAAAGGACCATGCTAGTCATCTCAGAATAGTCCTCAAAACTCTCAAAGACCGAGAGTTATATGCCAAGTTTTCTAAGTGCGAATTCTAGCTTGAATCCCTGGCATTCTTAGGCCACATTGTGTCTGGCGAAAGAATTTGAGTCGACACTCAGAAGATTGAGGCAGTTCAAAATTGGCCTAGACCCACATCTCCAACCGATATAAAGAGTTTCTTGGGGTTCGCTGACTACTACAAAAGGTTTGTCGAGGGGTTTATGTTGATGCAGAAGGGTAAAGTTATAGCCTATGCCTCTAGGCAACTTAAGATTCACGAGAAGAACTACCCAACTCATGATCTCGAGTTGGCAGCAGTAGTTTTTGCTCTTAAGATATGACATCACTATCACTATGGCTTCATGTGGATGTGTTTACTGAACACACGAGTCTCCAATATGTTTTTACTCAGAAGGAGCTTAATATCAAACAAAGGATGTGGTTAGAGTTACTCAAGGATTATGACATGAGTATCCTCTATCACCCAGGTAGGGCTAATGTTGTTGCCAATGCATTGAGCAAGCTGTCCATGGGATTATTGCTCATATCAAAGAAGACAAAAAAGAGTAAGCTAAGAAAGTGTGCACACTGGCACGGTTGGGTGTTCGATTGTTGGATTCCAGTGAAGGTGGAGTTGTTGTGACGAATGGTGTAGTATCATCATTAGTGTCAAAAGTGAAAGAAAAGCAAGACAAATACCCCATATTACTTGAACTAAAGGCAAATGTTCATAAGCTTAAAGTGATAGCTTTTGAACAAGAGAGAGATGGTGTGTTGAGATATCAAGGTAGATTGTGTGTTCCAAAGGTGGATGAGCTCCAAGAGAGGATCATGGAAGAAGCTCATAGTTCCAGATACTCGATCCACCTGGGTTCCAAAAAGATGTACCGTGACTTGAGACAGATCTATTGGTGGAATAGTATAGAGAGGTGTATTGTTGCTAAGTTCCCAAATTTCTAGCAAGTCAAGGTTGAACACCAAAGACCATGTGGTGTGGCTCAGAACATAGCTCTTCTGAAATGGAAGTGGGAGATGATTTATATGGACTTTATTACTGGCTTGCCTCAATCTCGCAAGCAGCATGATTCGATTTGGGTGATTGTAGACTGAATGAATAAATCAGCCTATTTCTTACTGGTAAAAACTACAAATTCAGCAGAAGATTATGTGAGTTTATACATCCGTGAGATAGTCCGAATTCATGGAGTGTCGTTGTCCATCATTTCAGATAGGGGTGCACAATTCACCGCTCAATTTTGGAAGTCATTTCAAAAAGGTTTAGGTTTGAAGGTAAACCTTAGTACTGCTTTTCATCCTTAGACAGATGGTCAACCAGAACACACTATTCATACCTTAGAGGATATATTGAAAGCACGTGTGTTGGATTTCAAAGGAAATTGGGATGACCACTTGCCTCTTATTGAGTTTGCAAACAATAACAACTATCACTCCAGTATTCAGATGGCTCCTTATAAGGCTCTTTATGGGCGAAGGTGTAGATCTCCCATCGGCTTGTTTGAGGTTGGTGAAGCTGAGTTGATAGGGCCAGAGTTAGTTCATCAATCCATGGAGAAAGTGAAGATAATCCAGGAGAAGTTTAAAATAGCACAGAATTGTCAGAAATCCTATGCAGATGTTAGAAGAAGAGATCGAGAATTTTAAGTTAATGATTAGGTGTATCTGAAAGTTTCACCCATGAAGGGTGTTATGAGGTTTTGCAAGAAGGGGAAGCTCAGTCCCCGATACATTAGTCCTTACAGGATATCTAAGAGAGTTGGTAATGTAGCTTATGAGTTGGAGCTACCGTCACAGTTAGCAGCAGCCCATCCGGTATTTAACATCTCTATGCTAAAGAAATATTTGGGTGATCCTTCACTTATTGTGCCTACCGAGAATATTGGTATCAAGGACAGCCTATCTTATGAGGAGATTCCCATTCAGATTCTTGATCGGCAAGTTCGCAAGTTGAGAACCAAAAAAGTTACATCAGCCAAAGTCTTGTGGAGAATTCAGTTTGTTGAGGAGGCTACATGGGAGGCCGAGGAGGATATGAAGAAGAGATACCCTCATCTCTTTTCCTTTGATTTAGGTCCTGTTCAAGGTATTAACTCTTCCTAAATCCTCATTCAATTTAGTCCCTCCTTCAGTATTTTGAGTTCATGAGTTTTATATGTATTTCCCACTAAATTGGATTGTTAAACATTTCCCTACCCCTTTTCATGCTCAGTTCAGCCATCATTCGAGGACGAATGATTCCAAAGGGGAGATACTGTAACACCCAAAAAATTTCTAAGCTAAGGCCCGAACCATTCTTTATTTGCATGTAAAATCACATCAAGTGATTCTTAAATTGATCATATGTGAAAAGGTCAATTATTTAGTATTGGAATGTATTTAGATATGACTCAAGGTCACACGAATCCCCTAGCACAAAGTTGAGTTGAAAGCCTCATTATCGATTAAGTTTTGACATAAGATTCTACTTAGGTCAAATTCAAATGAATGTATCTCCCAGCACATAATTAATTATGTGTCCCATGACCTACCAAATTGAAAGTCTTTAACTCTTCTTTCTAACGCCACCAAGTTCGCTTCATTTCGAGTTCGGAGTAAAAAGTTGTGGCCATTTTATCAGAGACTGCCATATTAGAGTTTTTCTGAGTCTGTGAACTATGGATCCAATCTACGAGCTGTAGATTGAACTATGACCCATACTTTCAAGCAGTAGAAAAAGTTTAGAGACTCAATTTTTGGAGTCCCATTCCTACGGATCCATTCTACAGGCCGTAGGAACTTCTACGGGCCGTAGATTGGACCCGTAAATGGACTTTATCTACGGTCCGTAGAAACTTCTACGGGTCGTAGATTGTATCCGTAGAATGAAATTTTAAGCCTTAAAATTCAATGTAAATTCCATAGATGGGATCTACTGTCTACAGAATAAACCACGAACCCTAGATGAACCGTAGAAGGTTTTTCGTCAGTTTTAAGAAGGATAGTTTCGTCTTTTCCCACCCCTTCTAAGCCTAACTCACGACCCTTTTTCACCTAATTAAGGGTCTAAAAAGTGTTAAAATATTTTTTTACGTTCTTTAATACTTCAAAGACTTAGAGCAAGGATTCAAGAGGAGAAAAGCTAGGGTTTTCTAGAGTTCTTCGAATTTCATCGATTTCGTCAAGAACTTTGTTCTTCCCAGGTATGTAAGGCTATCATAGTGATGGACTGAGTTTGTCATCACGCCCTACATCTATTTTTTATCAGTAAAGAATAATCTAGGGTTACATCCTTAGTTTTGATAATTCTTGAGATGAGTTTTGTTGACGAGTTTTGGATTCTATTTCAAGATTATTGAGTTGCTATATCTTGCATTAAGATTCTTGATTTGATTGTTCATGTATATTTTCAACATGAACCCTATTGTTAAGTTATAATTGAGCATTTGTTGAGTTATTATTGACAAACCTTTTTAACCAAACAATGGTCTTAAACTAATTTTCTGAGAAAGCAAAGATGAGTTTTGAGAAGATTTTAATACATGATTGCTAAAGAATATAAGGGAACTAAGTATTCCAAATTTATCATTTTTACATTGAGAAAAGAGAAATTTTAATTTCTAAAAAGAGTTTATGAGTTCAGACATATTTTAGAGCAGTTACCTCTTTTAAGAGGTTATTTTGAGTAATTACCTCAAAACAGAGATAGAGTATGTTTTATACATTTGAGCATGAGTATATTATTGGGAGTAGTATTGAGCACCGATATGGGGATGAATTCAGACAACTCAAAATCCTCAAAAACCATGTCTGCCAACATGGGTAAAGGATCATACTTTTTAGATGAATCCTTATTGCTTAGTGGATCCACTTAGTTGAGAAGTTGAAACGACCCCAAAAATGCCCGAAAATGTGCTTCGGAAACACCTATAATTGTAATTTCCATATATCTCAAAAACCGTGCATGATTTCGGAAATTCGACTTCATATTCTTATTTGTGGGGTCAAATTGAGTGGGAAATGGGTCTAATCCGAATTTTAGAGCAACTGTATCAAAATTCGAAAATCGCAAAAATTGCGATTTGGAGGGTCAACTTTAAAGGGGCATATCTCTTAGCACACAAGGAACTGGAAGGGCTGCAACCTATCAAATTAAAGCTCTTTGAGTTAGCTTTCCAACGCACTTGGTTTCACCTTATTCCGTGTTAGGATGAGGGAGTTATGACCATTTTCGTAAAACCTGTCAGTGCAGAATTTCCAATTTCAGTGAGCGAATTTTCTAGGCGGGTTGGAGTCATTTTTTATAAAAAGGGGATATGTCCCATATTTAGTCATTTTCTAAACTCCAAAAACACTCTCTAAGCCCTCTCCAAAAATTCCACCAAGATCTTCAACCAAATTCAAACATCTCAAGCTTCGATTCTCCATTCCAATCTTCATCAAGGATTCTCCAAAGTTGAGGTATGTGGGTTTGATTGTGGAAACCTTCCTTTCCACAAGTCCAACCATTTATCCTCTATTTCTACTTCAAGTTTATGGGTCCTCATGATCAATTATGAACTCTTGAATTACGGAATTACTACTACACACCCTATTATGGTCCTTTTTGCATATTATCATGAAATGGAATTTTTATGTGATGTTTATGGTTTACATGCTTCCATGATCAAATTATGAAGGTTGATATATATATGTATGTTGTTGGTGGGCTGATTTATATGGATTTTGGAATTGGTTGGAATTAGTATTCTTGAAATACATGATTTCATTTACATGAACAATTGCCCACCATGTGTTTGATAAAATGCCCATTTATAGAATTCTTAGGAAAGGGAAGGTCCAAGGTACGTCCTATGAGACGGATGGTTATGTAATTACTGAACTGATGATGAAATGGACACATGTATATGATTTTCTCTAAATAAGTGTTGTGAGTCGACCATGCCTAGTACGGGGGGTAGTAGGCCCGTATAACCATATCGAGGGGTTTGTACCTTGGTTGCCTAGTACGGGGGGTAGTAGGCCCGTATAACCATATCGAGGGGTTGGTACCTTGGTCCCTAGCACGGGGGGTGGTAGGCCCGTGTAACCATATCGAGGGGTTGGTACCTTGGTCCCTAGCACGGGGGGTGGTAGGCCCGTGTAACCATATCGAGGGGTTTGTACCTTGGTCCCTAGCACGGGGGGTGGTAGGCCCGTGTAACCATATCGAGGGGTTTGTACCTTGGTCCCTAGCACGGGGGGTGGTAGGCCCGTGTAACCATATTGAGGGGTTTGTACCTCTTTCGCCTCTCCAAGGGGGTGGTAGGCCTTGGAAATACTATATTGATGGTCACTCGCCACACATGTACTACGTCCCATAAATATGATTTTTATGTAAGCATCATTATACATACTATTTTATTAATATGCTATCTATTGGTATGATTACGCATTTTTCCTATGATGTCCATCTAATGTAGCCTTGCATTGCATCCCATATACTTAGTACATTCAAATGTACTAACGCATACTCTATGCCTACATGATGTCACCATGTAGGGACCGGAGCACCGCTTGACCATCCTCCTCCGCGTGGCTAGTACGATTTTCTATAGTGGTTATTGGTGAGTCCTCCATTTCGGGGACGTTGCTCATGATCTTTTGCTATGTATAAAACTTTTCCTTTCTAGTTATGTTTTGACTATGAGGGTGAGCCCGGTAGTTTGTCTTGGCCCCCGCTAAGTACTCATGTTTAGAGGTGGTGTTGGACAAGTTGTGTTTTATGCTTGAGCTTGACTCATCTATGGTATTTATGTATCATTTCTTTTTTTCTTCTTGCTCCCTTAGTCCCGATTTCCCCTTGACTATGCTTATCGCTTATGGTCATTTAATTGCTTCCGCGACCAAGGATGTGTAATGATACGCTATGAGGCTTGTTTGGGGTTCCTTCGGGTTCCCCATTCGCCGGTCACATCTAGGCCCTAGGCTTGGGTCGTGACAGAAGTTCTATATCCCGGCACAGTATAGGACAGTTCTGACAGCATGGGCGAGACGCTGTATCATCACGTAGTTCATAGTGATGGTAGTCAGTTAGAAAATCTCCCAAATAGAGTTAAAGTTTTTTCTTACTATATCACTTATTATGTTGAGTTTTAGAGTATGAGTAAGTACTTGTAAAGTTTTATATGATGTAGTTCCTTTATTCCTTTACATTCAGCTTGGGTATATCTTTATCTATTACAGTCCGCTCTTTTAGTTATTTCGCTTTTGCTATATTACATACTCGTACATTCAATGTACTGATGACATTCGACTTGTATCTTTCTATGATGCAGATACAGGTGTTCAAGATCATCAACAGGCGCTTCGTTGAGATCACTTTGCATTCCAGTTAGCTTTAGGTAAGCATCCTTGCATTCCGGAGGACTCCACTTTTCTTTTCAGTTTAGTCATTTTTTGGTGTTGTGGGTCTTGTCCCGACACCCATGTTGAACTATAGAGGCTTCATAGATAGATAGAGTTGAGGAGTCTCTCAGTACTTTCTTTTCTTGTGAGATGGTTTGCAAACTATTATTGCATAGAGTCTTTGTCAGTATGAGTTGAGCATTTTACAATTTTATTGATTTACTTTTGTTTAAAACCTTTAAATGCTTGAGTCAGTCTTTCGCTAAGTAGTCAGTAAGGCCAAGGGTTCGCTTGAGGACCAGCAATGGTTCTCGAGTGCCGGCCACGTCCAGGGTGTAGGCTCAGTGCGTGACAACATAAAAGGCATCGGCTACAAAGAAGTGTTTGATTAGGTATGATCATATTGTATATTTTTATATTATATGTACATGTACTACATATCTAACCAATTTAATTAAATTGATCATTTTTGCATGTTTGGACAATTAAAAAATGTTTGAAATCCAATTTGTTGGCTTTACATATAAAAAATTGTCTGATAATCTATATGTTTTAAAATTATTATTATATCTGAACCTTCAAGATGAATTATTGATTAATTTATATTTACGGTGCAATTATAAGTAACTAAATATCAATGTTCAATTATTAATGTTCAACATACGTTTGTACAAACTAATTAGTAATAGATTGTTCAATATTCATATATTGTTGCATTAATTATGCAAAGCTTTTTATCAATAATAAAAATTGTTATATATAAATATTACATTGAGATTGAGTTATATTCAATGTTACTTCAACAACATTGAAGATATAAAAATTTCATTAATGTTATTATTAGAATTATATTTGACACATATTTCTAAGTCAAACATAGATGACGCTAAAAGTGTCATTTGAAAAAAGACAAAATTATGAGTAAGAAAATAAAATTGACAGTTGAGATATTTATAAATCACTGATGATAGAAAAAAATTATACCATCAAATATAATTTAATAGATTATAACAAATTACTTATTCTATCTTTTAAATTATACATGCTAATCAACAAGAACATACAATTGTTTTTATGTGTGAAAGGCTTTAAACACAGTTAATCCATGCATAAAATATAAAATTCATCAGTAAACTTTGGCTAGATTGAAGTATTGGTTTCAATAATGATATTTACATTAATTCACTGTAATTTTAAAAAATATTTAGTTGATACTTGATAATAGTATGTGTAATAGTATTATCATACAAACTTAATCAAGAGATGTCTTGACGTCATAATTTTATAAACAACAGTAGGAGAGGTAAAAAAACCTAAAATTGTATAGCATGAATTATGTCTGAAAGCTAGAGGATCTTCATCTTTACACATAAGAGATCTGAACGCCATTTTCATCTATTTATTTTGTAGGTGGCCAAGTAATCTTATACATATATAGATATATATTATTACACGTTATTATATTATTTTAATAGGATATTTGAATTTGTCTTTTAGAAACTTCTTTTAGTTTTATGATTATTTTATTAGAGATCATAATTTTTTTTCACATAACATAACTTTATATATATATAAACTGAATACATTGTCTAATTTAAAGTAAAAATTGAGTCAGATGACTTTTCTTAAATAGAGAACTAGTGGACAAAATAGAATACTAACTTACAACAAGGATCAGATTCCCAAATTCAAGAAAAATAGAAAATGACGAAATTGAAAAAGGTCCATATCTAGCTAGGAAGAAAAACACCATTTTCTAAACATAGCAAACTACAAATGTAAAATTCTTGTCTAGACACACTAATAACTAAAACAGAATCATGACTAGAAAACAAAATCTATAGATAGATAGAGTTGGTGGAGAGGGAAAAAATATCAATTCCTCTTGTCATTTTCCTACCTATTAGGTGGAAGCAATAACTCCTCGCAGTTCTTCAAAGCTTATGAGATAATCTTCATTCAAGTTCTACTCCTCTTCACCATTGCCTTTGTTTTCCACAGCTACAACAACCATTTTATATTGCTCTCGATTTCAAGCATAGGCATAGTTGCACTACTTGGAGAAGCATCAGATCTTGAACGCTTAGCACGCTTGGATGAGGACGATGATGCATTCAAGCTTAATTCTCTAGGCACAACATTTATGCCTTTTGGAAGCTTAAATTTTGAACAATTATTGTAACCAACAAAATATCTATGTTTCATGGGAGGATTATGATTGTGTTCACCAGAATAGGATACTAAGAAAATGTTCTGATCCATTGGGCTTTTCTCAATTGTTTTCTTCGCTTCACAGGATATTGATGTACACTTAAAGTAATTCCTGTTATATCATAAAAACATAATAATAATTAGGAGTGATCAAATATTATATGTGTATACACCATTAATAATTTTTACTACTTTTTGTAACAAAAATTTAGAATGGATAGAAACTTTCAATGACATGAAAGAAAATGGTGAAGAGGGCAAACCTTGGGAATGGAGAACCTTTGATATGCTTCTGACTATACTTGTTCCATGTCCATGTATCATCTATGAGTTCCTCTGGCAATAATTTATGGAACATCCTTGTTGACTGATTTTTCCTGGTTTCAAATCACAAGAACTAAAATAAAAAAAAATGAACACACACACAAAATGTAACAAAGGGACTGGTTACCTTATACTAGTTTGGATCAAAGGAGTCCTCGAGGAAAAATTAATATTAGGATAAATGTTAGCCCCTATCTGAAATTGTTGTTGTAAATCAATCCATTCTTGTGGTGTTGCAGTTGTTTGTGGCACACACATTATTGTTGTTGGTGATGGAGGAAAATAGATCTGTTGGCAAAATTGAGTTGGTTGAATGGGATGTAAGTGCAACTGATGATTATCATTTTGGTTCATGATTATGACTTCATCATCTGATTTTTTCTTGTAAGCAATTGGAAAATCTATAGAAAGTATTTCCGATAATCCATCAAAATTATTCATGTCATCAGCTAAAAGACTATCTAAATAATGCATATCATCATTTTCAGAAGTCTCCATGCCTAAGTTAGGATCTACAAAATTATAAGGTCTATTAACATTAAAACTTCTTACTACCCCTCCAATATCCCAATTATCATCTCCCATTCTAGATTTATATGTTGCTAATGAAGGAAAAGAGATTTGTTTGCAAAATTGAGCTGGTTGAATATGTAAGTGCAACTGATGGTTATCATTTTGGTTCATGATTATGACTTGATCATCTGATTTTTCCTGGTGAGCAACTGGAAAATCTATAGAAAATATTTCAGATAAGCCATCAAAATTATTCATGTCATCAGCTAAAAGACTATCTAAATAATGTATATCATCATTTTCAGAAGTCTCCATGCCTATGTTAGGATCTACAACATTATTAGGTCTATTAACATTACAACTTTTTACTATCGCTCCAATATCTCAATTATCATCCCCCATTTTAGATTTATATATATAAAACTACAAAGATGGAGAAGGAGCACGAAAATCTTTAAAATTGAAAATTTTGCTTATAAGGAAAACTAATGATGTTTTCTCTGAGCACGGAGTGGGGAAAAAGGAATCCAAAGAGGGAGATGGCTTATGGAGGATATA
Organism: Solanum appendiculatum; assembly: GCA_018342035.1. Taxonomy (NCBI): domain Eukaryota; kingdom Viridiplantae; phylum Streptophyta; class Magnoliopsida; order Solanales; family Solanaceae; genus Solanum; species Solanum appendiculatum. Next base: position 132,066 of record JAGDQO010002054.1, read on the forward strand.
ACTGAGTAAAAAAAAGTTTTAGTGGGTAGAAAATAAAAAATTGAAGGTTGAGATGAAGAAAAGTGAACTAAATTTTCTTATTATATAGAAAAATTAAAAGGGGTGTCTACCTACCCTTGCAAATCCATATTTACGAAGCAATTAATGCATATTAAATATTTTTTCTATTTTATGGTGAGTGCAATTAGAGATAAAGGAGAAGAAATAATGTAACTTCATGTACCCTTTTGTTTAAGATTATATAAGATTTAATAATCCCAACTAAAATAATAATCTTAAATAGTGAGATAGAGGTCTCCTATGACAAGAAAATTTACAATTTTAATATTTTCTTATATCCTTTAACTTTGCAAGAATATCAAAATGGGACCAATAGTTAAAATCAACATTTTTTGAGGCAAATATATTTGGTGCAACATAACCAAAATGCATAAAAAGATGTCACAAACTCTGATAAAGCAACAACTTATGCTACAGTTGTTTCAAAATTTCAGATGTTGTAGTGTATTGAAAAAGGAAACCACATGCGCTTCCCAACTTTGACACAACACTCTAAAGCTTATTAAATACAAAATCGTATAAAAATTAGATTAAAATTATTTTTAGTGTATAAAATATTTTATGTTCACATAAGAATTTAGAAAGGGATGTATATTTTTTATTCATGTAAGAATTTAATAAGGAAAAGCATATATAGATTAGATAAGAAGGCAATCCAATGTATAAAATATTGTGTTCACATAGAATAAGGAAAAGGGCCTGTCACAATCCAAAATTCCATTTAGGCTGTGAGGGAATCCACTATCCCTATAGGTGAATCACATTTCTTTATTAAACTATTAACAATATAAATAATGCAAAATAAATCAACCAACTTTTATAGTGAATAATCATTCCTATTAAGTAGTAAATGTATAATAATAAAATCAAGTCCAAAACAAGCCTACGACTTGATACACAAGTACAAGAGAATCTATGAATAACAAAGACAATCTGAAGAAGCTAATGCTACTGGCTAAAAAATGATAATATAGGAAATATGAAGACTCTATAGAATCTAATGTTACCAAAGATAAATTAATTCACCCTAAATTCTAAAAACAACCTCGAACACTAAACAACTCAAGTACTGCTAGTACTTGTCAGATCTTACATGAAAAAGGTGCAATAAGTACAAAGTAAGTACGAAAACATGTATACGTAACAAACTCTGATTACTAATTCTTTTCAGAAGCGATAACGAGATATATCCTTAGAGTTTCTTTTTGTACAAGTATAATTGTCACGACCCCGATCCACCGTGAGTGGCACTCGCACTAACCCTTGGAGGGAGGAAAAACTAACTACCAACACACAGTCCACCAAACAATAAATAATAAAATACTTTTCAACCTTTAAAACTAACTTTCATAAGCAAACACCAAGTCACAAAACAATTGCGGAATACCCCCCCCCCCTAGAATCTGAAAGTTGTATACTAAAACTCTATGTAGTCTAAAATATGGGGATGCAGCACAAAACAAAGGAACTAAAGAGTGTCTAAGTAAGGAAAATGAACTAGAAAAATAAGACAAATCTATGGATGCCTGAAAGAAGTAGCTCACCCTCGGATTCAATTATTGCTAAAATCAAGGTTGAGGTCGTGAAGCAACTGCCAAAATATGCCATATACTCAACAAAGAAAGATCAAGTACAATATCAGCACATAAAATCAAAAGTGTTCATGTAGGATCATCGGCTAGTTCCAGTTGTACAAATTATGAACAAGCAACCATAACTTAGTAAAACATATAACATATAATATAACCACAATCATAACATAGCCCAGACTCATAGTCCTCACCTTGAATCAACATTCACAGTAAATATGAACAACAACATTACAACAAGCTAACCCGGTTCTCTCATGGAACCCACCCACAAACACTTAAAGTATTAAGTGTGGTACCTGAGCCAACCATTAGTAATTTGAACTGGTATGATACCAGCGTCAACCATAATGAATATCCCTGTACCAGGCATTATACCTGAGCCAAGTGTTAGTATGTACTAGGTATGGTACCCAAGTCAATCATGGGATATCCTTTACTAGGTGTTGTATCCGAGTCATCCAACAATCACACATTAGAATCACAATGAATAACAATCACACAAGTAAATACGTTCATTGAATGCGATTGACAACAGTTAATAATTAAGTTTATATTCCTTCTATTTCCCTAACAATACATTATGCATGCAATACTAACAAAGTAGTTCACAAGCACATATAAAATAAATGGGAATCAAACAACTATCACCTACCTCGAGTCAAGACAGGAATGTTCTAAAGAACTTTACCTTTCCCCTTTTTTTAATCATACTTCGCTTGTTCTTGGTCTACAAATAATAAATATACATATGATTAGACCCAAATGGCCCAAAACACCCAAATTACACTCAAATCCCAAACCCTAGTCCATTCTCAGGATCATCTCACCCAAACTATTGTTTTCCACCATTGAATCAACCAAAACCTCCCCCTAAGGTAATCCCCATATATTCTATGACCTAAGAATAGAATTACCAAGCTATGGAAGTAATTAACTTACCTTTAATTATGAATATGTTGAAAAACAAATGAATTTCACCCTAGGTCTCCTTTGCTCTTCCTCAAAATGAAATTGCCAAACAATGAGTTGTTTTGACAATTTTCTACTTTAATTGTGACTAACAATGCTATAGCAGCATCGTTGTATCAAACAACCCACTATAGCGGGAATTAATTCAACCGCTATAGCAGCGTGTCACCCGCTACAGTGACTTGCATGGGACAGAAACTTGGAAATCTCCCAAAAAGTGCCTATTTTGCAACACACCTTCAAACCTTGATGTTCTAAACTAATCCCTTCACGCCAAGTTCGATATCAGAAGTTCTACTTATCCAAATTCACTTCCGAAAAACCTTATGAATTACTTAAAGTCT